>QVTF01012824.1:847500-1271879 GCA_003573665.1 Oxygymnocypris stewartii
GAGAGGGTCCAATTGATGTCACTTACTGGGTGACGCAATTATGGAGTGTTACATTTTTTGTAATGGGCAAAAATCCTGTAGTAACTGGATTGCATGCAATTGTGTTACACAGATACATATGTTTAAGGTTATTAAGATGAGCTAGCATTAAAATGAAACTGAAGAAAATACCACATTATACTAAGAAATTTCGGTAATCATGTTAATAATTTTATCATGTTATGCTGATAAAATAGTTTGTAATGAATTTTTTTTTAATGTTTAAAATTAGAAGCATTTCACTCCATTGTCTAATGGCTCATTTCTGTATTTCTGATAAAATGCTACTAGAAAATTGCATAGAGAATATTATTTTTCAACCTTCTGCTTATAAAACAGTAGCATTTTCCTAAACGTTATAGACAATGTTATGCAAAACTTGAGGGCAGAGAGAAAATGTACCTACTGTGTGTTTATTCTTATGCATATCCAATCATTCTCACCTCCAGCCATAATCATATTTGCAGCTGGGAAACAATTACCTTTTCAGTGCAACATTATCAGAATTCAGAGTTCTGTATCGCCACTTTCTGAGCAAGATTGTAGTCATTTTGCAATATTCATGAGAAACATCACCCCATGTCTCACCGATGTCATTCATTAGTGTTCGTAGGCCATGTACAAACAGCTCTGCCTCAGGACTACTCATCTGAGCTCTCTCCTTAAGATCTGCCCCTGTCAACACACAAAAAGACTAATTATGACATATGTATATATCTGCTTCGGCTCCTCTTTATTACACTGATATTTCCTGTAAAACAACAGCATTAAGCATTAAATGACAACAGCTTCAAAAGTAGGTTGTCAATGCTGTCTTTGGTTTTGTGTGACGGATTCCTTTACAAACCTGCACAAAAGACTCCAGGTATCAAACTCTTGAAGATCACCACACGAACCGCTGCGTTATGATGCAACGATGACACCAGCTCTCTCATCTACACAGAGAGAGAGACAGATATTGATGCACATATAGACAAAGACAAAAAATAGAAGATATTGATTTGAGGGAGAATTCCGGGAGAAATATGCCCGGTTTATTTTTGTCTTTGTACATGGTTATTTATTTATATATTTAGGCAACATATATTTTTTTTTTTACACATCTGCATTCTGTTCAGAAGTTTTCACCCCCGGCTCTTAATGCATGGTTTTTCATTCTGTAGCATCAGTGAGTGTTTGAATCCTCTGTAATAGTTGCAAAGGAGTCCCTCAGATGTCCTCGGTGTGAAAAGATGGATCTCAAAATCATACACTCATTGTTGGAAAGGGTTCAAATACACGAAAAATGCAAGAAAAACAAAGAATTTGTGGGAGCTGGAGGATTTTTCTGAAGAACAGCAGGCAGTTGAACTGTTCAGGACAAACAAGGGACTCATGAACAGCTATCACTACATAGTCCTACATTTGTTTGTTTAAACATATTTTATGTGAAATATCTTATTCAGGTCAGTACTAAATAAACAATTACATGCATTTTGTATGATCCCTCTTATTTTGATAAAATAATTTGTAAACATTTTGCAGATATTGAAAGGGGGATGTAAAGTTGTGACCTCAACTGTATAGATACATATTTGTAATATATAAAAGTAACATATTTTTCTTAAATATATAGATGCATAGGTGTGTATTTATATATGAAAACTTATTTTGGATGCAATTAGTCGCGATTAATCATTTGACAGCACTAACTTATATGAATCTGTTATCGCTAAAGATCACAAAAAGAATGATTCCTTGTGACATGGAGGAAATTTAACACACCAGTAAGTTTACTGAGAACTGTGGGCTTTATTATCAGTCATTATTGGGTTAAATAAACAAAAAGGCATATTTACATAGAACATGAACAAAGGGAAGTTCATGAACTAGCTCTTCTGGCTTCCTGCACGCTTGAGTTTGATGTTGTAGGACTGAGGGTTTCTGCACACTCACCTGACCCACAAACACGTGTCCCAGAGAGTTCCTCGCCCTTTCACGACACATCAGCACTTCCATTATACCTAACCAGACAAGAGAACAGAGAAACTGAAGCTGTGGCTACGATTGCAGTTCTAAACTGGGTGTTAAATATGGGTGGCTTTTCTGTTCTGATGTGATCACAGACAGCAAAGAGTAAATGATGCCAAGTTTAATAATAAGTAATTGCACTACGGCTGAACTCTTCATATGAGAGGTTATAAACCATTAAAATATACTTGTCACACGGAAATTTCTGCCAAATTTTGCAGGCAAAACAAGTGTCTAATATCAATAGTGTGTGTAGCTCATAAAGACGTTACTTTCCAACCAAGACACTTTCTTTTACTCAACATGTACCCAATTTGAACTTGTTGCAAAATCTGCCTGAAGAAATATTTCACTCTCTTGAAATTTCCCTCTTGAATCACTTTGAATCCTACTGAAATGACTGAGTTTTCCCCATAAATCTGACCAAGCTTTAGTGTGCTTTGTAATGTAAACCCTGCTTGCAGCAAGGCACGTGCAGAGGGGGGGGCGGGGGGGGGGGGGGCGGAGGGTGCTTGAGCACCTGCCCCTTTGCCCCATGATGCCCAAAGTGCCCTTTTGTCAAAGCAATATTTTATTTATTTTTTTATAAAACACCCTTCTGTGAAGGCCTGCCCAATGTAACTATTAGTCAAATTAATGATTAATAATTTAGCCGTAAATAAAATCACCCACATGATAACCTTTCACCTGACGACCTCGTGCGAACGATCCCTCGCGCTCAGGCACCACTTCAATATCGTCCGCGCCACGGTTGCAGCTTAAGTAAGTGGGGTTCTCAGCGGAGTGGTATGCTTGTTTACTTATCATTATTATTATTTTACAAGAACAACGTGAAGAGAACATGCATTGCACAGCTTTTGTTTAAATCGCTGTGTTTAGCCTGCAGCAAACGCCACTTCTAACGTTACACACAGCAGCAGCACCATAAACAAAGGTGCATGTGTTCACTTCGTTCGTGCTATTTGAGGGAGAAAAGTTTCATGGGGGTGGAAGGGTCTGGTCTTTTTAATGTCATTTGACTAAAATCTATTCATACTTTTACTTTTATTGTTACAGTATTTATTTAAAAATGTAGAGTGCCTTAAAGTAATTACCTCAACACTGGTAAAACAAGGCTATACTGATTTTCTCATTCTCCGAATTTTACTTATCAATCCTGTTTTTAATTATCATTATCATTCAAAAATGAATAAATTCAGAACAGGATTAGAATACAATTATATTTTAAATATGACAATTTATTTTTCTACAAAAGCAACAAGTAGTGTTTACAATAGCAAAAACACCTTAGCCTGTAAAGTCAACAACATCTCTCTGGAAATAAATTAAACAATTTCAGTATAAAATGAATAATATACCTGACATCACAGTGCAGAGTGAAGAAGATATGGTCCTTATAGATTTCAGAAAAATGTGTGAAGTGTGTGTGTGTGTGTGTGTGTGTGTGTGTGTGTGTGTGTGTGTTCTGTGTGTGTGTGTGTGTGTGTGTGTGTGTGTGTGTGTGTGTGTGTGTGTTCTGCAGTGCAAAGATGCCTCGCAAAGAGAGAAGAATAAAACAAAAAAAGAAGGAGCTGCTTGAGGCAGGTGCAAAGAAAATATTATTTAACTTTTAAACTTAAAACTTTTCTGTTTTGTTTATTTTTCTAAACTGCATCATGGCATTTGCTTCTGTATCAATACAGAAGCATCCGCATCAATACGCATATCAGCAAGGAATGCGTCACTATACATTGCTGTTATGATATTTTGTGCACAGCCCTATTTAAAGCCTTGTTTCATGTGCCCCTTTTATATTTTGAGCACCTGCCCCTCCAAAGGTCTCTGCACGGCCCTGCTTGCAGCTATATTCTATAAATATTATATTATATTTAATATTATATTATATTAATACACTTCTATGTTTGATTTTAATAAAACAAAAAACAAAAAAAATGGTACTTGGGTCGCCACTTAATGTCCAAAGTAAAATCTGGGTCCTGGTGTACAAATTAGTTCTGAACCACTGACCTGCATGACATTCAGAAGAGCACCTTTTTTTCATCCTCATAAGAGTGCTTGTCATTATCAAAATGAAAAATCTTGAATATAAGTTTCTAATCTGATCAGATACCAAACTTGCATTATGTAAAATAAACGACCCTGCATGGGTCCTTATAAAAGGCTAAGTGTAAGAAATAACGGATGAAAGGTGATTAAGCAGCACGCCTGTGTCAAAGCATTGTGTGTATCATGCTGATATATGATATAGGCTAGTAGTGTGATAAAAGAGATATGATCTCTCCTTGGCCATTGTTCCCTTAAACATCGCTTGTCACATTGGTTCACTTCCCAAAATTAAAGCTATAATAACAAATACTTTTATCTTGTTTAAATATGTTTTTTTTTTTTTTTTTTTTTTAAAGACCTTCTAACAAAAGTGTTCCCTATTCAATCTACTTAAAAAAGTTATAATAAATAAAAACATGCTACATATACTGCATTAGGGTAATCGATACTTGTCACAGCACTTACATATTATTGCTCTTTTGTTGGTTTTGATTGCTTATATTGTCCCTTTGGATAAAAGCATCTGCTAAATGCCTAAATGTAAATGTAAATACTTTTTTATTGCACTCATTGTAATACGTATTATCCATAGTACTTAAATTATAAATGCATACAATTAATATTTATAAATAAATACAATAAATACATAGCCTATACATACATACATATAGGCTATACATGTCCCTAAATTTGTAACAATTTCCTGGACTTTTCAAGAATAATTTTCCAATTGCCATTAACGTTGGGAACCTATTATGCAACATGCAACTTACATACATTTCTCATAAAGAGTTGATAATATATTTAATATGTAATTATATATATTAATATATTCCAGGGGTTCTCAAAGTTTACATTCAAAGGTCCGAATCTGAATTATCATCAACGTAAAAAGGTCCGAAATAATTGTTATTACAAAACTTGTTTTTATAAACATGCTTATAACTTTATATAACAATTAAACTTTATATATGCTTAATTATCATATTTATGACGTCATCAGGTCGTACTTGCGTTTACGAAAATTAACCATAATTTTATTTAAAAAATATATATATTTGGTTACTATTAAACCATGATAACCACAAATTACCCATGGTCTTGCTACACTAAATTAAGTTTAGAAACAAAGTTTATAAACCAAGTTCGGGAGGAGCACGTCAGATACTCAGCCTAATTAACACAGGTGGTACATAATCTAGGTAATCAACCCTTGGACATAAATACAGCTGTCTAACCTCCATCTAGTTGACGGTTAAGCAGCATTCGGTGGCACCATTTACCCTTACATCACAGACGCAACATTTCCGTCCAAACTACGAGACCCATGCTGAGGATTTTTCGTAACCTCCGGGCCTTCAACGAGCCTGGGCCATGCCCCAGTTTTCACCGCAGCAAAGCCTCACTCGCTTCCCGCTTCGGCTCCTCAGCCTTCACCGCGGCACTCCCAGCTGCAGCGCAAGTATGCAGCCGGGCCTCTAGCTTCTAGTTTCAGATGCTAACGCGAGGCCACCTCCGTTAGCATGCAACCACCAATGTTGCCAATAATTCTCAGGTAAAATATCCAAGGCAGGTGTTTGTTGATAAAAGGCGTTAAAAGACCTCGCAAAGATATTGGATCTTAATGCCACTATGTAACCATGACACCATGCCCAGAATACACACCGGACGTACTTAAACCCTGTATCTTTACCAGCATTTAATTGGCATAGCATTTCTTAGATGGATAAGCTGGATGAGATAAATGCATTTTGCGAATACACTCTTGATCACCACGGACCAACAGTAAATATGAACGTGCATAAGTTATTCTCATTCGACCTGTTATATTAATGTTCGTTTTTGACCTAAATCATAGAGACACTGACATTGATTTGCATATGCATTTCAGAGGGCTAAATAGATCCCCTTCACAACAGATTTAGTTCCCAAACAACTGTCAGTTTTGACCCAAATATGATTTTCAGTTACATAATTAATCCAAAATTCGACAGTAGTAAATTATCTTGCAGCATCAGTGGCGCACGTACCCCCAAGATCTCACAGTTCTCTCTTGTGTAATTCAGTTCACCGGAGACATGACTCTAAATAGATCATTTGAATCAGTGAGTTGTCAACTCGAGAACAGCTGCTTTCAGATCATTCCAACTTGCGAAGGAAGCATTGGAGCAATTTGCGAACCAATTTTACAGGTTCATTAAAAATAATCAGCTTGTTCATGAATCAGACACTGCTCCTGCGTCCCAGAGCACATTATATACATTATAAGGAGTAACGGTATGTTTCACGATACGTAGCGAAGTAAAAAGTGCAATCTTTGGAACGCAGTAAAGTAAAGTTACTAAATAAACAACTCTGCGTCATTGCTCATCTGGTTAAAATCTAAGCCCAGAATTGATTCTGAAATTCTCAGAATCGTTTGAGAGAGACTTGGTAATTTCTCCATGACCGAAGAGCTGCAACAATCGTAATCATTGAATATGGACATCAAAGTTGCCATTTACCAAATTCTCCATCGAGTTCAGCCGTATTCATCCTGAAATAACCTGTTCAGCTTTCCCCTATAGGCGGCGCAAATTAAACGAGGGTTCATGACCAGATCTTTCGTTGACCGCCATTTCAGCACTAGCCATCAGAGTGGCTACAAGGATGTCGTGAGGTAAGAGACCCTTTCTAATCTATTGTCAGCTCCGCATAACTCCCCGTTCAAACATAAACACCTTGATTCCTTCCACTGTTCTCTGGTCGAGCAACCTCGAGCTCCGTCTGACTACCGACGAACTTACATGTACAATGCCACAAGGGCGGAACCCCCGTCAGATGCTGCGTGAGCCTTCCCGGTTGAGTGAATACGTCTAACAAACGCCTTAAAATCGGTGTGAGCTTTCCTTGCTTTTACTTCCTTTAAATCACACGCTTGGCGAGGCTCCCCCTGCTGACACCGCGAACCATCACTTACGACCAGAGCCTCCCAGCCAAAAACTTGCCTTTTCAGAGTCTCACCCATCCAGACTGCGAGCTGCCATCTCCAGTCAGGTCACGGCGAGTGCCTCCCGGCCACCCAACTTTACCTTTCCGTCTTTACCTGTCCAACGCAGGAGTCTTGATCTCCCGTTGGATGCCGGCGAGGTGCTCCCGGCCAGACAATCTTACTACTCTGTATTTACCTGTCCAACGCAGCGAGTCTTGATCACCCGCTGGACGCCGGCGAGGTGCTCCCGGCCAGACAATCTTAATTTCTTCTGTCTTTACCTGTCCAACACGGCGAGTCTTGATCTCCCGTTGGACACTGGCGAGGTGCTCCCGGCCAGACAATCTTACCTTCTCTGTCTTTACCTGTCCAACACAGCAAGTCTTGATATCCCGTTGGACGCCGGCGAGGTGCTCCCGGCCAGACAATCTTACTTTTCCTGTCTTTACCTGTCCAACACAGCGAGTCTTAATCTCCCGTTGGACGCCGGCGAGGTGCTCACGGCCAGACAACCTTACCTTTTCTAGTCCCACGCTGGCGACGCTTACCCGTCCAACACAGCGGGTATTGTGCCCCCGTTGGGCGTCGATTACATTTATCGTGCTAGTAGATGTAAGTGTGAAATCATGAAATGAGGTTTAGAAACGAAGTTTATAAACCAAGTTCGGGAGGAGCATGTCAGATACTCAGCCTAATTAACACAGGTGGTACACAATCTAGGTAATCAACCCTTGGACATAAATACAGCTGTCTTACCTCCATCTAGTTGACGGTTAAGCAGCATCGCTCCACCACCACTTCTCCACCAGTATCACTAGAATTCTCATCACACGGGGGGGTTCTCTGGGTTCGGGCCATTCCCGGCTAGGAGCACTCCCCCAGGACAACACGCCTACAACTAGGGCTGTGACGGTATTGGATTTTTCCTTACCGCGGTGAAGCAGCAATAAATATCGCGGTTTGGCGGTTAATCGCAGACACACACCCCCCCCACAGTAAAAAATTCACTTGTGCAAGTGGATGGTCTGCTGCTCCAAAGAGTCTGCACGCTGCAGAGCCACAGCACGTTGTAGCAGGAGTCAGATTTCACTGATCATGTGAAGAGATACACTTTCAGCGCAAGCGCTTTGTGTGTAGAGCCTACACTCACTGCATCAGCACCAGCGCGAAGGTGCATGCAGCAGACTGAGCAACAGAGGATTTGGTTTTCAAACTAAAGTAAAAGACTGCTTCAACCAGAGAAGGTGACAAATAATACTGATGAAAAATAACGGGTTGAATATTGAACACTTTCGTTACCATAGCTATAAACTAGATTAATCAATGCATGCTGATGAACTTTTATCATAATGTTGTATCAAAAAGATAAAGTTGCGACCAGTGGGAAGAATGAGTATAGAGCCCTGAATGACTTGATCAAGAACGCATGCAGCTTGTAAATGAACATGGAAATGAATAATAATAAAGTCGTCGTCTTTATTCTTAAAACCGTTAATTAAATTAACAATAATAACAAAATAATATTAATCTCTATAACTTTGTTTGTTTTTTTCAATATCTTCTGAGTTTAATAGGAATTATGGAACAGTCTTTGTCATCGTTTGTAACCCATTCTTTGTACAACAAATTATTAAAAGAATAACAACCTGAGCAAGCTGCAGAAACAACAAGCGAGCTCAACATGCCCCATGCTTTGTTCTTATGATTTGTGCTAAACTTCGATTCTTATTTCTTTAGACATTGTTTTTCATTGTTTTAAACGCACTTGTCCAAACACAACTTGTTGCAAAATGTGTTTGTTGAAACGGATAGGTTGTAACAGCAAATTAGGATGTAATTAATATTATTTGACTATTCGTTAGGCTACATTTATAATAACAACCTTTTTAAAGTGCAACATAAAAGAGGCCTTTTCTTCCTGACCCGAACGCTCCCGCGAAATATACACAATTCCAGAATCTCACAATTACATTTCCTCTACTGAAAGAGAGAGAGATAACAAATAAAAATGTAGTCTGCACAAAATGTATTTTATTGTAGGCTATTTATTTTATTCGTCTTGTCCAGAATCAAATTAGTTTTACATTTTGTTGTCAACGTAATAAGTGTCGCAGAGAGAAAAATAAATAAATAATGTAGGCCAGTTTGTACAAAAATGTAAAAATAGCATGTTTGTTATTTTTATTCGTCTTGTCAAAATACAAAATTTGTTTAACCTTTTGCTGTCAACATGGAAAAGTGTCGCAGAGAAAAAAAAAAGACATCTGTCATTTAAACATATGTAAAATATGAACAAAACCGTTGGCTTAGACATTGCACAATTAAATCTCTTTTTCATGAAACCAAACAATTTAACTTCCCTGAGAAGTATATCTCGAGTCAGACTTGCCTGTCATGGGCTTCTTCGCAGTAAACTGACCATTTTCAGCATCCACACTGTGCTTCATCCTTATTCTGCTCTGTCACTCATCGACGGGGCTCTAGGCAAAACCCTGCCGTGCCGCACCCACTTCACTCAAATACGATTTTAAAGATGCATGTGAAAGATTGGATCATTTGTTTATTAACAACTACATTAAAATAAAAGCAAGCACGGCAGGGGCGTAGCCACGGGTGTGCCAGGGTGTGCCGGTGCCACCCAAAGTGGCAGCTGGCACACCTAAAAATAGATGCAGAATAATTATTTTTTTAATCGTAATAAACATCGGCAGCGCAAAGGAGGGGCTAGCAGATGCTTCAGCACCCCAAGAAAGACCAAAGCACCGCCATTGCACCCATAAGAAATGAAATAAATTAAAAACATTTTACTTATTATTACGCATTCATAACTCTGCATTGCAATATAACGTGACGTGATTAGCAGGCGCACTTTTCGAATTGACAGCATTTTATTTAAAAAATTGATCGGTTTCTTGTGCCAAGAATCCCCGACTAAAGATTTCACTAGTCACACATAAACTGATTAATATAATAACTTAGGCTACTAACCATCCTTTAATATATAGGTGTATAGCCTATTCCGCGCCCAAGCGCACGTCTAAAGCTTGCAACGGCAAAAGTAGGCTAATGATTATGTTGGGGGAAAGACAAAATAAAACATTTTAATTATTCGTTAATAAACTAGTGATTTCTTCTCAGTCAGTGTCGGCTGAAAAGATAAAGTTGCAGAATGCGACGCTGACTTTAATATAGAAATGTACCTTTTCACCCTGGAAATGCGGTGTTATAATTAGAAACTTAAAATGTATTTTTATTAAACCTGTGATCATCAGGTTAAATAGGAGTTTAGTCTTATTAAAATATGTGATAAATTGTACTTGCCTAAAAGGGGTTTATGATGTGTGTAGTTAATGATTAGGCTACAGTGAGCGCGTTTGACTAGAGCGCAGTTAAAGAGCTGTTGTAGGTTATACTGTATGTGATTGTCGGTGACCCTCTTGAGCGAGAAAGCTTCGGAAAATGGAAAAACACAACAACAACAAAAATATAGCTGCAAGCAGCGATAACCAGGGTTCAAGAATTTTAAGCCCTATATGCTTTTAGGGTCTAGGCCAACATATCTGGATGCATAGCTGACAGTGAAACTCATTGAAAATGGACAATAGGCTCACAGAAAGAAACACACACACACACACACACACACACACAAATAGAAATGAAATGGTTAAACTATCATATTAATAATCATTAAGCTTGCTTACACAGATACACACAGAGAATAGGTTAACAGACACATGTAGCCTACACAAAAATTAAATGGTTAAACTAAGATATTAATACCCAATAAGCATGCTTTTTTTTTTTTTTTGCATTCATCTGACAATAAATGTGGCACACCCAGTTTTTCTGATGCACACCCAGAGTCTCCTTTCTGGCTACGCTCCTGAAGCACGGGCATGTGCAATTAGCAGTCAGGGCTTGATCTGAACAGACCCGGTCCGGATCAGCACCTCCGAACTCCGATCATCTCATCTGGCGGATCCTCTTCCTCCAGAGAAATACGTTTGTGTCAGGGTTATTGTAGTTTTGCATTTTTAAATTCGTTTTTATTTTAATATTGCTTTCAATTTTCGCTAAAAATGTAAGTTTCATTTTTTATTTTTTTATAATTTGGTTAATTTTAGTGTAGTTTTTATTTAGTGAAGTTTTCTACCCTATACAGGTTAGTTGCCGTTTTTATTTTATTAATTCAAATTTAGTAGAATTAACAGAACACTTCCAGAGCACAGACCAAATACATTTTCATTCAATCTTATTGACGCAAACTAGCCACACTAAATTAAAGCATGCTGATTAGAGAATTATTAATTTGATTATTTTATTTAGTTGGTGTTGGCTTCGTTTTGTTTGAGCTTGTCATTGTTTTTTATTCTTCTTTCTTTCTTGTCTTAATGCCTTTATTTTTGTCAAATACAGTTCTTAATACAACATATTTCACCATTTAAACATGTATACAACATTTCTTATTTTTAAATTCGTTTAACAAGCATTTTAGAAGTAAAAATAAAACTTTCATAGTCGCAAAAAAACCCTGATGCGGCTCGTTTAGGTGACTTGGTTTGCCTTGCATAAAATAAAATCGTTTACTGTTTTATAGATTACATGAAACAAACCTATATTTGACAAAAAAAAGTAAGTGGGACTGAGAACTGCTCTCACCCGAAGAGAAGGCAAAATATCTGCGTGCACTCAAAGCAAATGCAGACTCTGGACTGTCATATAGGATATGGGTTACACAAAAACTACTCAAACATTACAAAAAAATGTTTAATAAAATAACCGTGATTTTTAGAGTATATGCACACAATAAAAGCAACTGATGTAAGCTGGTAGTCACTTAAGTGGGTCAACGGAGTGATTGCGTGAATGATCGTTACCTCTCCATTCTCATGCCGGATCGGTCACCCCGCTTTATTACACCAATTAAACACTGTATGATAAACGCTAAATATTTAGTATTCCACTTGGCTAAAACACAAGCAAAACACGGTTTTGGGTGTACATAAGCCTATTTAATAGATAATATTACACCTGTGTTATCTCCCCGTGCTTTCTCTCTCACACACATACATTAGGCTATAATCTTACCCTTTAGAAGCACGTGTCTGGCTTTAAAACTCATCAGACAGCACCAGCAGAAAAAGGAATTCATGTCTGGATAGTTTTATTCGATTTGATTACATTTATGAATGAACATTATAATGTTTTGCATGTAGAGTATAGCCTATTGATGACGCGCAGTTGCGGGGGGCGGCGCGGGAGCGGCATTACTATGAAGCAAAGTTATTTTAGATGTAGAATAACTAGGCAGTGATAACGAATGCCCAAAAGATAAACTACAAATATCTGTCCCTTTGCCCCCCTGACTGTGTTGCTGCCGAGGCGACTGCCTTGTTCGCCTATATGCACATGCAGATCGCCTGTTCTGGCGTTATGCACATGCTGCGCACCAGGGCCGTGCAGAGACCTTTGGAGGGGCAGGTGCTCAAAATATAAAAGTAGCACATGAAACAAGGCTTTAAATAGGGCTGTGCACAAAATATCATAACAGCAATGTATAGTGACGCATTCCTTGCTGATACGCGTATTGATGCGGATGCTGTAAATACTGTAACAATAAAAGTAAAAGTATGAATAGATTTTAGTCAAATGACATTAAAAAGACCAGACCCTTCCACCCCCATGAAACTTTTCTCCCTCAAATAGCACGAACGAAGTGAACACATGCACCTTGTTGGTGCCGCTGCTGTGTATAATGTTAGAAGTGGCGTTTGCTGCAGGCTAAACAAAGCGATTTAAACAAAAGCTGTGCAATGCATGTTCTCTTCACGTTGTTCTTGTAAAATAATAATAATGATAAGTAAACAAGCATACCACTCCGCTGAGAACCCCACTTACTTAAGCTGCAACCGTGGCGCGGACGATATTGAAGTGGTGCCTGAGCGCGAGGGATCGTTCGGATGAGGTCGTCAGGTGAACGGTTATCATGTGGGTGATTTTATTTACGGCTAAATTATTAATCATTAATTTTACTAATAATTAGATTGGGCAGGCCTTCACAGAAGTGTGTTTAAAAAAATAATAATAATTGCCTTGACAAAAGGGCACTTTGGGCATCATGTGGCAAAGGGGCAGGTGCTCAAGCACCCTCCGCCCCCCCCCCCCCCTGCACGTGCCTGCTGCGCACTGTGCGCAATAAAACACATGACACAGAAGCACTGGTGCGTGCGTGCAGCGCGTGAGCGGTAAGAGGGAGTAAAAACACACAGATATGCTGTTCTGAAAGGATGTCGGGAACGGGATATTGTTAGACCGCCCACTCCCGTTCAAATTACACCAGAGTTACCGACCGTTACCGTATTTTATTCCCGCGTTGCAAGAAATTTGGTCGGATCCCGCGAAAAACAGTGCGGTGATGACGGTGATGACCTCAACACCGCGGTCGGCATCTTATTACCGCGGTGAAGCGGTAATGTGGTTATTGTCACAGCCCTACCTACAACGTATTACCATACACGCCAAATACGCATTACGTTTATCGTGCTAGTAGATGTAAGTGTGAAATCGTGAACCATAGTTTAACCATTGTATTTGTAGTAAAACTGGTTATATTAATTGTAATCAACATGCAAAATAAAAATTTTACTACACTTTTATTAGGAACCCATGGTTATTTTTTATAAGGGTTACTCAACAGTAGGCCTACTGCATTTTTATACAACTAAATGCCCAATAAAGCAGTTCTCATTTAGGCCTACATATTTTATGTTTCTGAAATAGTACGTCAATGTAACCTGCAGTCCCTTCAACTGAATTGCCAAAATCTTTAATTACATATTTTTTTAAATATATATTTCATGGAGCACAAACGTCCGAACTATGTGCATATTTCAACCCTTTACAGTAGAACTACACATGTTCATATGTCAGACAGTCAACAGTGATAGGTTTTTGGAAACGCTGTTTTGTACTCGTTCAATCAGAAGTTTGCTGCGGTTCGGTTCTTTGAATACACTGCTAACTCTGCCGTTGGAGAAATTGCGGGGGGGGGGGGGCGGCGGTGAAACCTCGCGCTCGCGGGGCGAAACCGGTGACATTATTTTTACTGAATAAATCTAAGGTTTTTCCAAAATGTCGCTAGTTGCTATGTACTTTGTCTTACAAAAGAGTCTGTAATCACTGCAACACTGGTTCATGCGCCTATGTGTGTGTGTGCGCCACGCGCGCTGCACGGAGGTCTGAGTGATACGAGTGCGCTTGAAATATCAAGTGGAGGCGGGTCCGGATTGAATTCCTTCCCAGCCCGGACTTAGAGAAGCCCTGATATATTCAGTTTATATCAATTTCCAGGACTTTTCCATAACAATGTCGTATTCCAAAACATTCCAATTTTCATAGCGGTGTGAATACATCTTAATGTATGCAAAACCTGAAGTAAAAAAAACAAACATTCGCTTTCGTTTTCAAAGGTTTGAGAAGTTAGGGTAACGGCCCAAATACCTGTCAGGTGTTGTATACGCGTCTGCAGGCAGGTATAGTATTATGTGATTTACTTGATGCACCTACCGTTGTCTTCACCATCAAGCCGACTCAGTCGTACTTCAGCCCGATCAGCATTGGGCCCATCAGAGCACCACGGTCGGGTCACCGCGGTCAAGTGAGCCGCCATCCGTGAACACCCGGTCAAGCCAGCCGCCACCTGGATTCTGCTGCACGTCTGTTTGTGGTCAGTGTTGCCAGATCGGGTTGACGATTTCCAGCCCAAAAGCTCACCAAAACCCGCCCACTTCAACAAAAACTCTGTTAAAATAAACCAAAAAGAGTTGCTTTAAGGGAAAATGAGTTGATCTACTGGAAAATCCAGCTAGACCAGCTAAAGCTGGTTTAGCTGGTCAACCAGCATGACCAGCTTGAGCTGTATTTTGGAACATGGTAGCTGGTAGCTGGTTAAACCACCCAAATCCAGCTTATGCTTGACTGCCTTTTTCAATGATAGATTCAATAAAAAAAATCAGTAGCTAGTTATTGATGAAAAATTATTAACAATTGTTTTTTAACAACAGCTTCCAGTTACAATACGTGTTCAAAGCTTGTTCTGATTTTAAAAAGGAGCACAAAAACAGACATTAAAGAGGAGAAATCAGTTTATTTATTCAAGAGTCTTCATTCAAACACATTTTATTCTGAGAAATCTGAGTTCTTGTGTTAGATTTACCAGCCCAGAATTCAAGAAGAAATAGACGTGAACCTGTGCCGTTTGAGCTTCCCAGGTCAAAAACAAGTGATAAATTACTTTAATTGGCAGTAATAACCTAATTGAACAGAACTACGAACTACACTAACAGTTTTCAGCAGCTTACATGCTAATTCACTTACGTGTTTATATCTTGAATTTTTTCAGTTAAATAGCGACCAAGTTTTCCTGCTCTGGCCTTTAGCTCTGCTTCTTCCAAATGTTTGCCCTCCAGCCACTTTTGAAAGCAACCTAGAAAAAAAAAAGATGTACAGCTGATCAATCAATTGCACAGTAAATAAAATCAACAGATTACATGGACAGAATACAAGTCAGAAACATCTAGTAGGGATCAGTTATTTTGTTTGCTGTAGTAGCATCTCATAAACCTCCATTTCCACTATCAAAGTACATTTTTACTGTTTTTGTTCTATACTGATCCTATAATGACACTATAATAACACTGACACAGTTATGGTTTCTTTTTCAATTGTGGTGCTGTGAAATCAGTATTAAAATGGACTGACTGAGCATATGACATATTGCAAACACACATTTGTGACCAGTTTCTTTGTACGTTGCTTATTACATCTGAGATTATTTGAAAGATTCCAGATCTTCTAATCCTGATAACTGATCTCTGGCTAATTTAGTTCTTCAAACGAATTTGCGTATTAGATTAAAATATCTGGATTAAGTTGTCTAAGATTACTGCGTGTTCTAGTGTTCCCCGAAAAGAGCAGATGTATCGATCCTCGAAACCATGATCAGCAATGCAGCGGTTGGCTGGCGGCAAGACAGCAACATAATGACATCATATCATTAAAAAAGACACCTGACGAAAAACTTGACACATTTCTGGACCTTTATCAAAATCAGAATCAGACCTTTATAAGGAAACAGACAAGCAAACAAAACTACATAAATGTTATAATATATAAATAAAATGTGCACTGTTTTTAAGATTTTTGTAATTTTTGTTACATGATTCCAAATTATTTATATTCATGATTTCTAGTATTTGTATATGCTTTATTTTTTTCAATATTGTAATTAGCAATTAATTAAATGTTTTTTCATCGAAGAAGATTTCTTATGTGACAACATTAATTAAAGTTTCTTAGAGATCATGTTATCTGCATCTCCTGCGCTCCATCAAGACCCTCCCATAATATCTGTAACCACTCAAATGAATGCATGACTCAGATTAACTGTATAGCATGTGTGTAAGCCTCCAATACAATTATAAAGTAATTATTTCATCACTAATATATCTTTCAATGAGTAAAACTGTCTGTGTCTATAGTATTAAAGACTACACAACATTATCTTATTTTCAAATTAACTTTTTAATTATTATTATTTTAAATTATTGTCCAAGGACCAGTAGGATACTCTTGTAATAAAGTAGCGGTGGCTGGGACAGATTTTGAGTATAAATTCTGCTTAAAAAGATGCAATCTAATCCTGTTTACATGAAATAAACCTGCTCCCGAGCCGGTTTCAGCTTATGGACCTGTTGCCGGTTTAAGCTTATGGACCTGTTGCTATGACAGCAAATCTAGGATGAGAAAATGACCGTGACCTAACCGAGTTAGCAACGTACAAAGAACTGGCCCCAGACCTGTACGTTCAGCCCAGTGATGGAAAAGTGTCTATATAATAACCAATTCTAGATTATCAAAGGAGAATACAACAGTTAGTTGTGTACATCGGCCAAATCACAGAATCACAGTCATGCTGATATTTAGAACAGCACACTCACACTGCTTGTGTGATATTGTGTGACATTTATATTAGAATGCAAAATTATATTCAATATGAAGTATAAACAAATACCTATGGGAGATAACAATTCCACACTGGAAAAACATTTAAAATTACATAATTCTTTAAAATTCACACATCTCCTACCTTTAAGTGCTCTAAATTTGTGAGGATCAGGATCAGATTTTGTGGTGGGGCAACTTTTTCCTTCCAGGCTACGGTTGGCCAGTGTGCTTGTTCCCCAAACACACACTGCCAGTTCTTTCACAAACAAGCTGTCCTTTAAATTAGCCTGTATCTTCTTCCATTTTTCACTGAGTATTACTACACCTTCACCAATCACAACCTGTACGAAAGAACATTTTAAAATTGAACATTAATCAAGAAATACAACAGAATAGTAGATTCTTTTTAATTATGGATATAATCAATAACTTTTTGTTATACTGTTACAAAGGGTGTCATTTTTATAGGAAAGACTGAGTTTGGCTATCACAGGGAAGAAAAAACACTTGACACAAAATCTGAATTACACACATATGTTACAATTACGTGTTTTCTTGAGCAGTTGTTGGATTCAAACAATTCATTCAAACTATCTTACATTACAACGGTATTTTCAGTCCTGCTCCAGGGGACACTGTCCTGCAGAGTTTAGTTACAACCCTAATCAAACACAACTAAACCAGCAAATCATGTGCTGGAAAGAAATGACAGGTCACATGTGCTAAAGCAGGTTGAAAACAAAATTCACAGGACAGTGGGTCCCCAGGAGTAGGATTGAAGACCTAGACAACAGTTCATTAAACATTTCAGAGTAATAGTTTCACTGCTTTTATGTACAGAAATAATATTAAAAAGACTTTTATATAATGTAATTGTATACAATTGAATCATTACAATATTGTTAGCCAAAATCAGTGGTGGTCAGTAACGAAGTAAAACAACTTCGTTACTGTACTTAAGTACATTTTTCAAGTATCTGTACTTTACTGGAGTAGTTTTATTTTGAGTAACTTTTACTTTTACTTCACTACATTCCAAAGCATAAGATCGTACTTTTTACTTCACTACATTTCATAAAACATATCGTTACTCCTTATAATACATCATGTGCTCCGAGACGCAGAAGCGGTGTCTGATTCATGAATAAACTGATTCTTTTCAATGAACCTCGGTTCGCAAATCGCAACAAACGATTCATTCACGAACTGCAATGATCCGATTGCAGCTGTTCTCGAGTCGAAAACTCACTGATTCAAATGATCCGTTTAGAGCGAGTCTCCTTCAGTGAACTGAACTCACGAGTAAAGGACCGGGAGATCTTGTGTGTGCGCGCGCGCGCGCAGGCGCGCAACAGCTGCTGCGAAAAGTAAGTTACTAATGTCGGATTTTTTGGATTAATTATTGTAACTGAAAATAATATTTAGGTCAAAACTGTCAGTTGTTTGTGAACTAAATCTGCTGTAAAGGGTGATCTATTTAAGCCCACTGAAATGCTTGAATGCAGACAGACCAACATCAGTGTCTCTAACGTTATGTTTTAGATCAAAAAACAAAACATTAAAATAACAGCGATTAAATAAAATAACTCACACACGTTCATATTCCCCGCGGCTGTAACGTTAGCAGTTTTATTAAAATGCTATGCATTTAGACCTATGTGACGTCTGTTTTTATATTGTTTGTCAACAGTATACATTTTTATATTGTTTAGATCAACTAGCCGAGTAGACAGATATGAATGTTTATTCATAACCATACTGAAAATAAGTAAATATTGTTAGCTGATGCTAGCTGTCTTAGCTAACAAGCTTGCTGGTGCTAAGTTGAGGAAATTTTTAGATATAAAGTCCAAATATCTTTATTCAGCCACCTAGATAGATTCCATCTGAGGGAAAAAGAAAGGATGTGATGTTCAGAACATAGTAACTACAGTAATTATCAGAGTGGGAAGTGATGCCCTCTGGGGGCATTTGGCCAGGGGTGTTTTTACACCACAGACAAGGTTTGAGAAGAAAAAAAAATCATTATGAAAATATAATTAGATTTTCCTTAAAATGTTCTTCCTAATTTCAGGCCTAATTCTCATTTCATATATAACTGACGTTCTGCAAGTTCTAAAACACTTTTTTCTTCCTGGTGAAAATTAGATGGTGAAATCTGTTTTCTCTCAGGTACATGGCAGTGTAAGCTTCACAGTGAACATTACTACATCACTCTCATCAACATAGTCCATATCAACAAAATATATATATTGACTATATAGTGGTTATTTTGGGAAAAACCCAGGTATTTGGGGCAGTAGGATTATAAAAATATGTGCTAATATAAAATTAAATAAAGTAGTCTATATAAAATTGCAAAATAAATCTGTCTATCAGTACTTTTTTACTTGAGTACATAAAAAATTGAGTACTTTTGTACTTTCACTCAAGTAAAATTGAAAAAGCAGTACTTTTACTGGAGTAATATTTTATTATACCTATCTGTACTTTTACTCAAGTACTTGATCTGTGTACTTTGCCCACCACTGGCCAAAATAATATTCTAATGTTTTTGCACATTATTTCACAAAATTTCCCAGTTTCGTGAATTTATGTATATTCTGGTCTTCCCAAATATGAAGTTTAAACGCAGGTTCCATTGTGCCACATATTGTGAGAAAATGTCTCACTTTGGAATGTTCCGTTAAATATGTATTGTAAGGGCCCAGCTCGATTCGACCCAATGACGGCAGTCGTTCAGCGGGTGAAGGGCTTTGCGCGTTACAGTCTTTCCTTTTCACGACACAACAAGAACATTAAAATGGAACACTTTCTCTTATTATATATTTTGTCTCGTTATTTCATCTGACTCCATAAATGAAAAGGTTTTAATGATATCTGTGCATCATTAAAATATGAACGAATGATTGATTATTCTTATCAGCTCCTTTTAATACTTTACCCGCTCAGATATAGGGAAACTATATCGCTCAGAGGTCCTGTTTTCCACAGGTCTCACGGACACAATCTCGTCAGGCCCGGTCATCAGTCAGAGGTAAATTATGGTTACGTATCTGAGATTTGCCGTAAATTCACACGTACACAATCAGAGACATCGAATAACCGCCTTGGAGCCCCCTCAGAACTCGAGTTCAATTGTTTACTTCAGTAAAGGGTTTTGGCCACTATCAGATATGTTAGCAGATCAATATACTACACTCGTAATAGTTTTGGGTTGGTCAAATCTTTGTTTAAAGTAACATTAATCAAAAGTCAAAGGTGTGGGCGTACCCGAATTCAGTTTGATCAGACGGCGTTCACCGTCCCTGAACGGAATTAGCCCGCCCCTGCACCCAAGTACACTTAAAAGATGCCGGATATTAGCCGTCGCTAAAACTGACGCAGGCTTGCGGAAATATACGGATCCGCTAATCTAATAAGGAGAAAGCAATCTTTAGAGGCGGTTAGAATAGAATCAAACGTTACAATTTATTGACCAGGTAATCAAAACAATAATTCAAAACTCCAACGTTACAAGAATAGAATCATCAGTTAACCATACCTGGCAATGAAAAACTACACACAAGTGACATGTGCGGGCAATCAGCTTACTGACTCCTAACCATAGCTGGAACTGAAAACTACACACAGTGGTTGTGCGGGCAATCCTCCTACAGACGCCAAGAACCTTGTGTCCCCTTTCCTTATATACCCAGATATCCAATAACCTACCAAATGGTGGTATTATAATTAGACTTTAGAATTTGCAACCAAATGGCTTCTTGAGATCCTGTGGCAGGGAATACTTATTTACATACAGGAGGTGTTTTGAATAGGAGATCAGGGGGAGGGCACACTTTTGAGTGGTACATTACGCTTCTCATACTTTAGAACTTCTTTTAGCTTTTCCTTATGATTGGGAGAATGAGACCATTTTACCAGGCGCACTGAGACATTTCAAAAGATATCAAACATGTATGGTTACTTTTTTGTACACATTACATTGCATGAGTTTTCAGTGAATTCTAGGACATGAGGAGAGGGGGGGAAGATGTTGAGATCGTCAGCACAGGGTGTAGACCCCCCAGTGTGCCGCGTCCTGGACGTTGCCGGGAAGATGTTGAGATCGTCAGCACAGGGTGTAGACCCCCCAGTGTGCCGCGTCCTGGACGTTGCCGGGAAGATGTTGAGATCGTCAGCACAGGGTGTAGACCCCCCAGTGTGCCGCGTCCTGGACGTTGCCGCCACACACGCAAGAGAGATAGTTCCTGTCTTTTCAGGAGGGCCATTTGTCCTCTCGAGGGGGGGGGGGGGGCAGACAGGCTGGCATCGGGCTTACAGTATCGTGTGTTCAGTAGTTTTTGTATGCTTTGATAATGCCCAATATAAAAAATACTTAAACCAGCCTTGAGAAATACACTGGAATAAGAAGTAACAAATAGTCCCAGTCTCTCCTATATATACACTATTGAAATAAATAAATACGTACCTCATGGTTTTCTGAAATTTGTTCAGAGCATTGATGGGTAACAACAGCAAAACTGTTCTCTGTGGGAAAGGGTGTAACGTTAGTGACTTGGAGTCTTCATAACAATGGGGCCAGATTAAACATATGGGCAAAAAATATGTTATGTTTATATATTAAATATATTTATATAAAAATGAGAATATGAATATATAAATGTATAAACAAAAATATTTTCAAAATATATACTGTATGTGTGTATTTATATATACATAATAAATATACACAGCACACATACGAATATAATGTAAACATAAACTTACATTTTTGATGCGATTTATCATTTGACAGCACTAATATTTTATATTTTATACAATCTTTATTTGACCCTCTAACTCTAGCACTCTCTATTCTATATATTTTTTTTATTATCTGATCTGTCTTCTTTTTATAAAAAAAAAACACACATTTGACCCTCTATCAATTGCATATTTATTCTCTTACTGCTAGATTTTATTTTTTCTATATTCTATATACTCATTTTCTTAATAAATAAAAAACACTTCCTGCGTGTTCTGCGTTAGGCTAACCAGGACTTGTAATAGCACTGTGTTGCTCTTTTGTTGGTTTTGATTGCTTCCATAATGTCCTCATTTGTAAGTTGCTTTGGATAAAAGCGTCTGCTAAATGACTAAATAAATCAACTAAATAAATAAATTTTATATATATATATATATATATATATATATATATATATATATATATATATATAAACAGTCAGACACAGGTAAATTCAGAAACCTGAGTGTGGTGTTTTAAAAATTATCACTAGTATTACTACTAATAATAATTAGTAGTAAGTAGTGGCAGACAGTAGTACTACCATCATTTATTAATATTCATTTATTATTCTTTCTTATTATTACTGTGCAAAAACTCTTACCAGTTGTCACTGGAAGGGCCTGGACAGAGCCTGGAGATGTGCTGTTTCCTGGAAAATCAAGTCACAAACATTATATTTACATGTGTAAAACAGCCAGTAACCTGAGTGTGGTGCTTTAAAAAATAAATAATAATAATTACCACAAAGAATTTTGGCAACTAAGCATGTCTGAAGTTCAACATTTAATTTCCTCAATTCCTTCCCTTCAGCAATCGCCTCTTGATATTTCCGAGAGAGCGATTTGTAACTCTTCTCAAGTTCATCAAATTTCGATTTTGGAATTAGTTCATCTTCACTCTCACTTGATATCTCCTTATCCATAATTCATTTTTCCCTTTTTGTTGTAGAATGAGGAGGGCATAGTGGTTGCTTCCTTTTCAAGGCTTGTCTCTTTTTTTAAATGTCCATCAGAAATGTCTGCTTTCCTTCCTCGATACTTGCCTTCTGTTCTGTCTGAAAATGCAAGTTAAAATAAGACCATTTTTAAAGATATATTTTTAATAGAGTTAATCAGCCTTTTCATGTTACCTACAGCATTATCTTTAGCTTCCTTCCTTTCTGAAGTTTTGTTCTCTGGTGGAATTTTATCAAGCAGCTTTGGCACTCGAATTCTTTTTCCAGTTTCCAGAAATTGTTTAATTTCTTTGCAAGTTTCTGGAAAAATAAATAAACAAATAAATACACAAGATGATGTGAAAAAGTGCTTTCTATTGTAAGTAAATGTTTATTTTCAGTCTAAGCTGTTTTTTTACTGAAGTATATTTATTTATACTTTATTAAAACAATTTCCTTTAATGGACTCTATTGTTTTAACTGTAAGATATTTAACATGAAGTGAATGTTTTTACCTGTATTAAACTGACAGACACAAATAAAAAAAAATGATAATTTAAAAAGCTACACCTAAATTAACTGATTTTATTTCAAAACTTTTAAATTAAAATTATAAATAAAATATAGAAAGAGCTGGAAGTACCACGTTTTATGTAGCCTAGATTAGAAAGTAACATTAGCAACAACAACGTTAGCCTGCGCCTTGTCCACAAATGTCCTCAGAATTGTTTGCTAACCTTTTCATAGATGAATATTGCAATTCGAGATGCTTAATTTCATACTTTACCTTTCATGAATAAAATTTGTCCTGTTGCGAACCGTCCTTTTCCCAGAATCCAGTAGGTTTGAGTCGATGAGAAATCCGTCGTACTTTTTGGATCAAAGTGTTTAATGTCTTTAACATTGACGGAGTCTTTAACACCGTCGTCTAAATAATAAAGGGTGTAATGGTAAGAAAAATAAGAAAACTGTTTTGACTCTATTACCAAAATTTTGGCATGATATATACTTTCAAATTAATTTAGGAAATTCAGATTAATTGTCCATAAAATATAATTGTCCATAGGCATAATGGATTTTCTACTGTACAAACTGTATTTTCCATCCCCTTACCTTTTATAAACCTACATTCTGCTAGGCTATTTTAGTGTTTTTTTTTAACTTAATTCTTTATGGAATTAATAATTTTGCAGGAATTAACTGATCGTTCTTAACATACACACACAGAGAGAGAGAAAGAGAGAGAGAGAGAGACTCAACATAATTAGCTTTTTCTTTTTTCTAAGGCTATAAGCAGATACTAGAGAGGCCAACAAAGGCTAGGAATCTTTCTGATTCTAAAAAGACAGTGGTGAGAAAAAAATCTACTAGTTTAAATATTATACTAACATACAATTTGTTTAATTTTAGTTTATTTTTATTAACCTTTGTGCAGTGTTCAGGGTCATTTCAGAACCCACAATTAAATTAAGAAGAAAAAAGTTCCCCTCATCTAAATGCCAATAAGACCCAAACAAAACACCCACACACAGACACAACGCAAGTTTCTAGAGAGCAAATAAGTCTGAAGTAATGAATTTAGGTAAAGGGGGGCAGAACCAGAGGTGGTTCTGTAGGCAAACATTAATGCCTTGAATTTAATGAGAGCAGCTATTGGTAGCTGATAATATATATATATAATATGATATTAATGTATATTAATAATCACATCCATAATAAAAGTTTCTGTTTACATAACATATTTGTATGTACTGTGTATATTTATTATGTATATATAAATACAAACACATGCATGTATATATTTAAGAAAAACATGTTATATTTAGATATTAAATATATTTCTGTATAATATAAATTATAATAAATAGATCTTTATAGTGAATTGTACATGTTTTAAGTAAACCAATTGTAGTTACTATTTTTAAACTATTTCAAGTAAACTTATGAGTAAAATCATAAACATATAAGCAAATACATTCAAAAAAATCAATAGGACCCCCAAAATATTACTACAGTGATATTACATGTGTTTACAAAAACGTGATGATTATGTTGCAAATTCACGTTTTACTATCTCTTAAGACCCCAAACAACCTGCACATGGGATAAGAATGGACTCTTAGGCCAGGGGGTGAGGGGATGGTTGATGGTTATTGATTGGCATGATGGAGAGGGAGAGAAATAATATTTTTTTTCTAGTTTATGTCTCAGATTAGATTCTGTATTGTTTTTGTCTTTGAGAACAGAGAGATGTTTAAGTAGTAGTAAACAGTGGAGGACGACTACAAAATGAAGAGGTATAAGCAGTACTTGGAGCCAGATAATACTTATCTGTTGCCAAGGACAACAAGATTCAGATCCTACAGTTCCAACAGCGATGCACCTGGTCCATCAAACAGTCACGGTTTTGATCAGCCTCCTGAACTGGAGAAAATAAACTGTATACATGGCACTGAAGGAAGGAGAGAGGATGAAAGTGAGAAAAATGATGTGTGTGGAGTTGAGACAGAGGAACAAAATAGCGTAAATTGCACTTTAGGACATAATGAAAGTGAGACATATGAATTAAGTGATGAAGAAAGAATGGAATTTGAGAAAGGAAACTGTGTTGATGATGAAAGTAACAGAAAGTGATGGAGTCAGTGAAGCAGGTGAAGGTGATGAAGACAGTGATGTTGAGGAACATCTAGTTGAAGGAGAACCTGATACCAGTCCAAAATTTTCTGACAACCTAAATATTCCAATATGCAGGTTTCTCTCAATCACAAAGGCTGAACTACTCCTGATATGTATACCATTTACTCTGAAACACAATTTAGCCTTTGCTGCACTGCTTGACCTGTTGAAATTGATTAATTTCATTTTCTCTTCAACTGTACTACCAGTCACTAAACACATGCTCAGTAAGGTTTTTGCACACTTTAGCCAGAGAACAGAGCTTAATTCCCTCTGTACATTCTGTCAGTCATATCTTGCAAGTCAGACAAAAGATAATCAGAGGAAACACTATATGTGTTCAAATTGCAACAAGACAAACAGTACCCAAGATCTGAAAAGCCAGAGCTACTTTGTAACCTTACCAGTCGATTTACAAGTTAGATCACTCCTAGAAAATGACAACTTTAGAGATTCACTCAACATTAGATTTTCAAGAGCAACATCAGAAAATGTCCTTAGGGATATTTATGATGGTGATATGTACAAGGAGCTCTCACATACGGGTGGAATTTTGCACAATAAGAATAACCTTTCGTATGTGTTCAATTCAGATGGAAGTCCCTTATACAAAGCCTCCGGTACATCAGTCTGGCCAATACAGCTGGCTATAAATGAAATTCCACCAGCAGAACGTAGAAAAAACATGATACTTGCTGGTCTGTGGCATGGGAAAGGGGAACCCCGAATGGATATATTTATTCACAGATTTGTAGAGCAAGCTAAAAAACTGGTCACCAATGGGGTGATGTGGTGATCACACATTTGTGGATAAAAACTAAACTCGTAGGGTTATGTGATTGTGTGGACTCTGTTGCTAGACCCCTGATGCAAAACATCACACAGTTTAATGGCTACCATGGCTGTGGGTTTTGTTATCATCCAGGACAATATATCTGTGGAGCAATCAGATATCCTGTTAGTGAGGAGCAGCATGCTGACAGAAATGCATCAGAAATGATCCAAGACATGGAAGAGGCAGTTAGAGGAGGAAAATCTATAAGAGGGGTCAAGGGCCTATCACCATTGGTCAATTTGCCATATTTTGATGTGGTTTATGGATTTGTGCCAGATTATATGCATTGTGTTTTACTTGGTGTGACGAAGCAGTTATAAAAATTGTGGCTAGAGGAATCGGGTAGTGAATTCTATATTGGCTCCCCCGACAATCAACGTGTTGTAAATGCACGCTTGTCCAAAATAAAACCTCCTCAGTATATTTGCAGACTGCCCAGGGATCTCAATGAAAGAAAGTACTGGAAAGCTGCTGAGTGGAGATCTTGGCTCCTTTTTTATGCGTTACCTTGCCTCAAAGACATTCTCCCATCAAAGTATCTTTGCCATTTTGCGCTACTAGTGGAAGCTGTATACCTGCTTCTGGGTGACAGCATTTCAAAAGATGATGTAAATGCTGCCGATCTATATTACTCCTTGAGTTTGTGTTTCGTTTCCAGATGTTGTATGGAGAAAAGTCCATGACATTTAATGTCCACTTGCTACATCATTTGTCAGTCAGCGTGAAAAATTGGGGACCTCTTTGGGCACATTCAGCCTTTAACTTTGAAAATGGCAATGGACAGCTTGTAAAACTTGTTAAAAATGCCAGGGGAGCGCCACTTCGAATTGTTAACAAGTTCATTATGAGTAAAACTCTTCCGATGTTAGCCAGTCCAGACACAATCAGTGAGAGCACACTCAAGTTTTGTAGAGATGTGGCTGAAACAGACAGATTTAAGCACTCTCACACTGTAGGTGATGTCTGTTTACTGGGCTCTGCTGTAGTTTTATCACTCAGTCTTGAGGAGGAAGTTGCTGTGAGGCAAATTGTTCAAAATATGCCTGTCGGTATGGAGTGCAACATTTACTGCAGACTAATTGTGAATTCTGAGGTCATTCACTCCACAGATTATCTAAGACCAATCAGATCAAATGACACTGTAGTGCTTTTGAAGGATGGAATGTTTGGCATTGTCAACAAGATCTTAACTTTGTGCATTGATGAGTCAGAGAGCTGCATTGTGCTGTTAAAAGAAATCTGTCCTGTTGATGTGCCTCTTTTGGTGGGAGATCAAGGATTTTTCTTTCTCACATCTTAGTATGCTCTTCTCATTTAAGTCAATTACGGGCAGTTCCCCCAAACGAAATAGTGAACAAATGCTTGTACATTAACTTCACTAATGAAAACTACATCTGTGTGTTTCCAAACACTCTTGAAAGGGACATTTAATTGATATATACTGTATATATATATATATATATATATATCTGTATATCTACAGTGCCCTCCACTAATATTGGCACCCTTGATAAATATGAGCAAAGGCGGCTGTGAAAATAAATCTGCATTGTTTATCCTTTTGATCTTTCACTCAATAAATTCACAAAATTCCAACCTATCATTGAAGTAAAACAATTGAAAGTGAGGAGAAAATCTCATGATGAAATAAATGTTTTTCTCCAATGAATGTTGGCCACAATTATTGGCACCCCTAGAAATTCTTATGAGTAAAATATCTCTGAAGTATATTCCCATTCATATTTACATTTTTTAGCACACCAGGGTAATTAGGAGCATGAAATTGTCCAGCCATGACTTTCTGTTCCACAGGATTATAAATATGAGGAACACAAAGGTCAAATTCCCTTTATCATCCATCACAATGAGAAAAAACTAAAAATATATTTCTGATGTGAAGAACAAGATTGTTGAGCATCACAAAATAGAAAGTGGCTGTAAGAAAAGAGTTAAAACATTGAAAATCTCCATTCCCACCATCAGGGTAATAATTAAGAGGTTCCAATCAACTAAAAATGTTAAAAATCTGCCTGAAAGAGGGACGTGTGTCTATATCGTCCTAATGAATGCTGAGGAGGAGAGTTTGAGTAGCCAAAGACTCTCCAACGATCACAGCTGGAGAATTGCAGAGATTAGTTGAGTCTTGGGGTCAGAAACCTAAAAAAAAAAAATATCAAACATCCCCTAAATCACCACTTGTTGTTCGGGAGGGTTTCAAGAAAAATGATCCTCACTCATCCAAAAACAAACTCCAGCAAATTCAGTTGTCAGACACGACTGGAACTTCAAATGGCACTGGCTTCTATTGTCAGATGAAACTGAAAAAATAGCTTTTTGGCAGAAACCCCACCAGATGAGTTTAGTACAAACAGGGATAAAAAAGTACCCCATGTCCACGGTTAAATATACTGCTGGATCTTTAATGTTGTGGGCCTGTTTTTCTGCTGGAGGTCCTGGACATCTTGTTCAGATGCATGGCATCATGGATTCTATCAAATACCAACAGATACAAAATATAAATCTGACTGCCTCTGTTAGAAATCTTATAATGGGCCATGTTTTGATCTTCCAGCAGGACAACAATACAAAACAAACATCAAAATAAACACAAAAATGGGTCACTGAGCACAAAATGAATCTTTTACCATTGCTGTCTCTGTCCTCTGACCTGAACCCTGTAGAAAATGAGTGAGGTGAACTGAAGAGAAGAAGCACCGTCATGGAGCTGTGAATCTGAAGGATCTGGAGTGATTCTGTATGAAGAAAATGGTCTCTGATCTCTTGTCAGGTGTTCTCCAAACTCGTCAGGCATTATAAGAGAAAACTCAGAGCTGTTACCCTGGGAAAAGGACGTTGCAATAATTGGGTGCCAATAATTGTGGCCAACATGAAATAGTGAAAGCATTTATTTCATCATGAGATTTTCTCCCCACTTTCAATTGTTTTACTTCAATGATAGGTTGGAATTTTGTGAATTTTTTGAATGAAAGATAAAAAGGAAAAACAATGCAGATTTATTTTCACAGCCGCCTTTGGTCATATTTACCAAGGGTGCCAATATTAGTGGAGGGCACTGTATATCTATATCTATTTATCTATATCTATATCTATCTATCTATATATATATATATATATATATATATATATATATATATATGTAATGCTCTATAACAGCACAGTAGAAAATACTGAAAAATTGCTGTAAAAAGTTAGTTTACACATGGTATCATTTTGTCAATCTTATGATAGTTTTGCAGAATTATATTTATTTATTTTTTGAAGTATTAAACTCACATTTACTATTTACTCTGCTCTGTATTTTTTTCTAGTCATACCAATGTATTTATAATCATTTTAAATATTTGTTTAAGTATAATACTGTACATAGTGAGTATTATGGCCTCCGTGGACCTCTGTCTTGTTTCATCTTAAATTATAGAACTTGAATAATCCTACTGAAGATCGCTACATTAAATTCTGTTACTTATTTCCCAGTTATTTGTGTCTGTCTTTCTGTTTGTTTGTTTGTGCCATGTTACAGTTTTGTTCCCTTAAAGGATATTTAAACTGCTGTTTTAGGTAATTCCTTGTGTGTGTTAACAATGACTTGTACATATGGGTGCATTTATTTTGAGACACTTCTAAAACTGTTGCAACAGAGATGGAAATAAAAAATGTAAATAAATTAATTATGTTTCCATCTTCGTTGCCACAGTTTTGGAAATAACTTTTTCTCTTATAAAGAAGGGGTGCCAGTACTTTTGTCCATATAATGAATGTACAAGTCATTGGTGTTTAGTAATAAGTTTTTGGCTCAAGGTCTGCATTTAAAGTCACACCAGAGGTGTTCAGCTGCTTTCTGCAGACCAGTCAAGTTCTTCCACACTGACTGAATCATCATTTCTCTTTGATTCTTGTCTTCTACACAGATGCACTGTCATATTAGAATATAAAAGGGTCCTGTCCAAACTGTTGCTATAAAATTAGAAGCACACAATTCCTTAGAATATAATTATATGCTTACAAATTTAGATTTTTTTTCTCATGTGAATTACTAAAGTAGTCAAATCTGTTCATTAGATGGGGGTGACCCAATACTTTTGTCAATATAGTGTATAAATCAGGTCATTCATTCAAAGCAAACCAGAAAAGGCTCTAACATGTCTCTTTGTTTGACAGTCCCTGTTGAGCTCTTGCTGCAATGGGTTTGTGTGGAGCATATTTAATTAAATACATTCTAAATATAACAATAAAGGTTTTCAATTCAACATGCAATATTGTTACAGGGTCAATGTATCAACTCAACCAGGAAGTTTTAGATCTTGATCATTTTCATCTGGTGAAAGAGGTATTGAGTACAATAAAAATTAAATGCATGGATTAATGTACTTAATATATTTCAGTAAGCAAAACTGTATGCCAATGGGGACAGTTCCAAAATGTTAAAAAGCACTCCCTCCTCCTAAAAAAAGTTTGCATGCCTGTAACTCAAGAAGTGTAATATATATATATATATATATACTGTATATATATATATATACACATATTTTAGACTGTGGTTCTTAAAAAAAATCTTGTTTCTAACTATTAAAACAACTTGATTCATGACACCAGCTCAGCCAGGTCCCCACCAGCTCAGCCAAGCTGGTCCACCAGCTACAACCAGGGCCCCACCAGCTCAGCCAGGTCCCCACCAGCTCAGCCAAGCTGGTCCACCAGCTCAGCCATGTCCTCACCAGCTCAGCCAAGCTGGTCCACCAGCTACAACCAAGGCCCCACCAGCTCAGCCAAGCTGGTCCACCAGCTCAGCCATGTCCTCACCAGCTCAGCCAGGTCCCCACCAGCTCAGCCAAGCTGGTCCACCAGCTACAACCAGGGCCCCACCAGCTCAGCCAGGTCCCCACCAGCTCAGCCAAGCTGGTCCACCAGCTCAGCCATGTCCTCACCAGCTCAGCCAAGCTGGTCCACCAGCTACAACCAGGGCCCCACCAGCTCAGCCAAGCTGGTCCACCAGCTCAGCCATGTCCTCACCAGCTCAGCCAGGTCCCCACCAGCTCAGCCAAGCTGGTCCACCAGCTACAACCAGGGCCCCACCAGCTCAGCCATGTCCCCACTAGCTCAGCCAAGCTGGTCCACCAGCTTAGACCAGCTAATAACCAGCTTAAACCAGCTACCATCTTAAGCTGGTATTAGCTGGATTTTCCTGTAGGATCGATGACTGCACTAAACATTATTTTGCTGTGATACTTTGAGCTCGAGCATATTAAGATAACGTGACTAAGATAAAAGTGAAGAAAAAAGCAGCTGATTGGGCGGTTTTAGTTTTTTAAAAGCAGCCCAAATTTGGTCTACCCGCCCAATGCGTTATTCTCCGGTCCAAGCCGATCAAAAGAAGCCCAATTGGGCGGCAACCCGCCCAATCTGGCAACACTGTTTGTGGTATTACGGTACGGAGACACGAAGCGGCCAAAAAGCTGACGAAGACCTATATTTCAGCGGTTATTAATTAAATGTGCTCAAAAACATTATAACATTAACAAGCGTATTAATATTGGACATTATAAAAGATTCAGTTTGTTAAAGTACATTATAACACGGATTATGTCCAACTTTTTTCTACATGCATTATTAAAATTCCTTCACAGTTAAGACGAAAATTTAAATAAAATCTTTTTCATAACGATCATGTCTCTGTCTGTGTCAACTTTCCCAGGGATTTACTGTAGAATTTGGGAGAAAATGAATGGCAAAATCTGTCACAATACATTATAGCACTCCTTGACATTTATAAAGGAATTACTCAAATTCCTTCAGAGTTAACAATACAATTGGTATGAGTAATGCCTGTATAAATGTCAAGGAGTGCTATAATGCATTGTGACAGACTTTGCCATTCATTTTATCCCAAATTATACAGTAAAATGTCATGAAAGTTGACACAGACAGAGTCTTGGGTGTCCTGAAGAAGAATTAATTCCAATTTTATTGTTAACTCTGAAGGAATTTGAGTAATGCCTGTATAAATGTCAATGAGTGCTATAATGCATTGTGACAGACTTTGCCATTCATTTTATCCCAAATTCTACAGTAAAATGTCATGAACGTTGACACAGACAGAGTCGTGGGTGTCCTGAAGAAGAATGCATTCCAATTTTATTGTTAACTCTGAAGGAATTTGAGTAATGCCTGTATAAATGTCAAGGAGTGCTATAATGCATTGTGACAGACTTTGCCATTCATTTTATCCCAAATTCTACAGTAAAATGTCATGAAAGTTGACACAGACAGAGTCTTGGGTATCCTGAAGAAGAATTCATTCCAATTTTATTGTTAACTCTGAAGGAATTTGAGTAATGCCTGTATAAATGTCAAGGAGTGCTATAATGCATTGTGACAGATTTTGACTTTCATTTTCCCAAATTCTACAGTAAAACCCAGTGAAAGTTAACACACAGAGAGTCATGGTCATCCTGAAGAAGAATGTATAGAAAATGTCATGTTAACTCTGAAGGAATTTGAGTAATGCCTGTATGAATGTCAATGAGTGCTATAATGCATTGTGACAGACTTTGCCATTCATTTTATCCCAAATTCTACAGTAAAATGTCATGAAAGTTGACACAGACAGAGTCTTGGGTGTCCTGAAGATGAATGCATTCCAATTTTATTGTTAACTCTGAAGGAATTTGAGTAATGCCTGTATAAATGTCAAGGAGTGCTATAATGCATTGTGACAGACTTTGCCATTCATTTTATCCCAAATTCTACAGTAAAATGTCATGAACGTTGACACAGACAGAGTCGTGGGTGTCCTGAAGAAGAATGCATTCCAATTTTATTGTTAACTCTGAAGGAATTTGAGTAATGCCTGTATAAATGTCAAGGAGTGCTATAATGCATTGTGACAGACTTTGCCATTCATTTTATCCCAAATTCTACAGTAAAATGTCATGAAAGTTGACACAGACAGAGTCTTGGGTATCCTGAAGAAGAATTCATTCCAATTTTATTGTTAACTCTGAAGGAATTTGAGTAATGCCTGTATAAATGTCAAGGAGTGCTATAATGCATTGTGACAGATTTTGACTTTCATTTTCTCCCAAATTCTACAGTAAAACCCAGTGAAAGTTAACACACAGAGAGTCATGGTCATCCTGAAGAAGAATGTATAGAAAATGTCATGTTAACTCTGAAGGAATTTGAGTAATGCCTGTATGAATGTCAATGAGTGCTATAATGCATTGTGACAGACTTTGCCATTCATTTTCTCCCAAATTCTACAGTAAAATGTCATGAAAGTTGACACAGACAGAGTCTTGGGTGTCCTGAAGACGAATGCATTCCAATTTTATTGTTAACTGTGAAGGAATTTGAGTAATGTCTATATGAATGTCAATGAGTGCTATAATGCATTGTGGCAGACTTTGCCATTCATTTTATCCCAAATTCTACAGTAAAATAGATGAAAGTTGACACAGACAGAGTCTTGGGTGTCCTGAAGAAGAATGTATTCCAATTTTATTGTTAACTGTGAATGAATTTGAGTAATGCCTGTATGAATGTCAATGAGTGCTATAATGCATATTAAGCAAAAATGTATGATTAAATTTAAAACCTGCCAATTAGACAAGGGTTAACTGAAAAAAAAACAGGTATAACACTAGACATTCCGTCCCCCCCACTTTTGAAATGATGGCTACGCCCCTGGATTAAATGATAAACCTCACAATTGAACCTTTAAACAATTTTTTTAAGAAAAGGGATGAGTCAGAAGTATAAATTATTATATTATTTAAAACTGATTTATGTGGGTGGATTTTCACATTGGTCTGAACAAAAATTGCAGACTGGATTATTGAAAATGCACATTAATGAGGCACCACGTAGGATTTAAATCAAACTTCGCTTATCAACACATACATAAAACATGTGCATATACACTTATAAATTACTTATACATGTATACTATTGGATGTTCAATATACATATATGAAATACACGTGCACACTAATATGAAATCTATACCAATACATCTTATGTTAGTAATGAATGCATATACACTTGAATAACTTGCGTATACATATAAACTTGACTCACGCATACACTTATAGACACTCGCTTATACATAAACTTGATCCATGCATATACACCCAAAACACACGCACATACATATAAACTCGCTGTATGCAGACACACCTATACTCGCATATACATATAAACTTGATCCATGAATATACACCTATAAACACTCGCACATATATAAACTCGATGCAAGCATACACACCCATAAATCACTCGTGCAAACATACAAAATAAAATTTACAAACGTATACAATTCTAAGAAAGACGCATGCTTTAGTTGTGTATATACGTGTATGCAAATGATTTCATATGTGGATGTGCGTCAACTTTTCAGTGCAAACGCAAGGTATTTCAGTGTAAAAAGAAGCAGCGGCATTTCCGGTGGCATTTCCAGATGCTGGGACATTTGAAAATGCTTAACGTGGCTTAATGCATTAAAACAGTGTTTTTAAAAGACCAAACTCAATAAACACATCATTAATAAAGCATACTGTCACGATCCGGTTCATGATCTTCTGCCTGTTACCTGGATCATCTCTCTGCCTTGCCCTCTGGATATAGTTTGCCGATCGTAGACCACGCCCGTTTACCTGAGTACTCTCCTGCCTTGCCCCTATATACCTGTTTGCCATTTGCTCCACCCTGCCTGTGTTTTGACCATGTCTTCTAATAAAAGCCTGCATATGGATCCGCACACCTCTCGTCTAGTTGGTCCTGTTACAGATGTTTGAGCATTTAGCATCCTCCAGATGTTAGCCACATACCAAGCCATTCCATATTTTGTCATAGTTCCTGTTTCGTCATTCAAAGTTGCCTAGTTGTCTGGTTCCTGACCTTCTGCCTGTTACCTGGATCATCTCTCTGCCTTGCCCTCTGGATATAGTTTGCTGATCGTAGACCACGCCCGTTTACCTGAGTACTCTCCTGCCTTGCCCCTATATACCTGTTTGCCATTTGCTCGACCCTGCCTGTGTTTTGACCATGTCTTCTAATAAAAGCCTGCATATGGATTCGCACGCCTCTCGTCTAGTCGGTCCTGTTACACATATTATGTATAGACAAGCAGATGAGTCCGGAATAAGAACGTAACGCGTTTAATTACACGTAAAGCGTTTTCCTCCCATAAGGAATATGCTTAACCTGGCTTAATGCATCAAGACAGTGTTTTTAAAATGCCAAATTAGGCATAGTCATAGTCACATAAGAATAAGACAATAGTGCTGTGATTTCGGCTATATTTGCATGTAAAATTAGAGAAGCAACATATCTGTGTTTTAACTGAAAGCGCAGCTCGTTTTCAGCCGCTCGCGGAACAGATCAGATGCACAGAAAGAGAGAGAGGTATGCACACGCGCTGGGAAAGAGAGACCTTGCGCTCGTGCGGCCGCCAGCTTCGGATGCATAATATTTTCATTTGCTACAAGCAGGATACACAAGAAGCACGTTCAACTCGGACACGCAGATGGTTGTCATGGTAGGCTAATAAACGCCGTAAACAGCAATGAAAAGCATTTTATGAAAAGCATTTTAGGGGGCCCCTTGGCTTTTGGGGGCCCAAGGCAGTCGCGTACCTTTGCCTAATGGGTAAGTCCGCCCCTGGTTGGGTTAAAAGTTTAACCCAACCTTCTGGGCAGTAACCAAATCGCTGGGTTTGTCCATAATATACCCAGCGCTGGGTTGTATTTTTTATCAGTATGTGGGTTTTCCCTGGGAACTGAACCCACAACCTTTTCGCTGCTAACACATTGCTCTAACACTGAGCCACAGGAGCACTTCAAAAAGAAACAGAATACTACGAATTGATTGGATGTAGTAAAGTAGGCGTTTCATTCAGAAATTAACACTGACAGTTGGAGGGGCGTGGTTAAGGATGTCATGCCCAAGCCATCAAACTGATGTCATCAGAGAAGGCTCATCATTTTAGAGGGGTGGAGCATATTCAGATTTGGATTAAAGATTATGAAGGCAAACAAACTTTTTGTGTGGATTGACTTGCATGGATGACTTGTTCACCACAAAAATATCAAAGTGCGGTAACAAAATAAATATAGTACATTTTGATTTCACGCAGACTTTAAAGTCAACTTAGACACTGGGCAAAGATGAAATTTGCTAGTAAGCATGTGTTGAGCTCCTATATTTTTACATGTTATCAAAAAAATATACTATGAAAGGCTACACATTCAGCTATATGCGTATGGTAAATGTTTGCATCACAACTGAGACCTACTTTGGGCTTTAAATGGATAATTCACCCAAAAATGAAAGTCAGAGGATGTGAACAGCTTCTAGTAGAACATCCAGGACAGGTTGTCATCAAGTAATTACGGTAATTGGTACGAGTTTTCCAAAAATACGACTATCAATACAGCTATACATATCACAGTACATATAACATTGGGCACTGTGTTTGGTCGCAACCTGCAGTCCAGTGGAAACTCTGGACCTGAATCAAAACCAGTCAAGAACTATTGCTTTAGTGTCTCAATGAGCAGGAGCTCTTGAATCCTGGGCAAATATCTCTCGTACGGTGAGTTCTCGCTTGCACAGGGGTCGTCCTCGGTGTCTGATGTATCTTGCTTTTCGGGCTTCGGCCAGTGCCTGGGCGAAGATTGGAAGCATGTGAACTGTTCTTAAATGTCCATCCGGAGCCAGCATCTCAGAGGGGAATAAAACAGGAGAGGATGGACACCTATTCCTATTTACTTCAGTTCCTCTTTCATTATCTTTCTCTCGTTCCCTTAACGGCATCCATTCCCTGTCTTTCTGGCTGTCTTTTTCTCTGTCCCTCACTATGTTCATGTGGGCCCCTCTGTCTCTGTCCTGTTCTCCATCCATATCTCTCTCCTTGCTCTCCTCTCTTTCTGTATTTGTGCTCATGGCGGTGAGAGAGGTGACAGGCTGCCGTTTTAGGTCTGGCAGAGAGAGCGTCTCAGAGGAGTGTTCTGCCCTGTTCTCCCCACTGCTCATAAACTCCTGAACACGAGCCTGCAGTGAAGAGGACCTGGAGAGATTGAGAAGAGATAGAGAGAAATTATTACTTAAAGTGTAAAAGTCAGCAGCATGCATGCATAAAACGACATCCTGGCAATGCTAATTGGCTTTACAGTGACATACTCCGTTTATTTTGCAGTGTACATCTTCATTGCTCAACTTTTGTCTGAATATGTAAATTGTTGAAACTAAGAAAGTTGCTTTTTTCCCTCATAAGATTAAGTTTATGGCATCTACGAGGAGAGGCTAACTGGGCCATGCTAACAAGCTAATCCAGGACTCGTTGTTTTTCACAAATTTTGAGGAAAAATAGTTATGCTTTTGGGAAACGCACCAATGGAACTTACCATCATAGTTATGCTTTTGGGAAATGCACCAATGGAACTTACATCATAGTTATGCTTTTGGGAAACGCACCCCAGATCTGTGTTTTTTCTGACACACTGATCAGATAACATTCTGATCAGAAGCGCGTTTACACTTGTCTTTTCAGTGTGCATGTGGACAACAACTGAACAAAGGTTGCATGTCAAAAATCCAAACGCAGCCTTTATGAGTTTTACACATTTTTTTTACATTCCTGTATTTTACTATTCATGTAGACATAAATTATTTTCCATTCTCCAGGAATCTCAGGATCATATTTCACTTATACTGTCATCTTTTTAGCAGCTTCTGTTTTTCTGACATTCAATTAGGAGAACATTTAGACAAGTCCTAAATGTCTTCTCCCTAGCAATGTGCAGCTAACAAACCATTACTAACTAAAAAGTCAGTTGAGCGCATAGCTTTCAAGAACTCAAGTTCACTTTAGTTTCCTGTGCCAGTATGACTCGCACAGCATGAGGTTAGATGTTTTGATCAGCTGAGAAAGTTCAGAAGTTTAGTGGCTTCATGGCAGTATTGTGCGGCAGTTTGCTGTCCATGTCCAGCGAGCACTGATTGGCTGGCCTAGGTCATGTCAGGACAGTGCTGAGGTAAACAGTAAATCACACCCCTCCTCGTCTCTTCAACCTGCCGGACAGCAGTTGCAAACGCTCAGAGAGAGACCGTAAATGTGTTGCAGGTTGGCAAAGGGTAGTATGATGGAAAATAAATGGGTTGAGAAGTGTGTAAACCTAAAGGTTAAATGAGGCACCACCAAATGCATTAACTAACATTAACAAATAAATGACCGATGCATTTGTTAAAGTATTGATTAATCCTTATTAACATTAAATAATGAAATTACAACTGTTTACTCTTAGTTCATGTCAACAGGTCCATTACATAATATTAACACACACAAATTTAGATTTTATAATAAATAATGAAGTTAACAATAACTAAGATTAATAACCTTTTCATTGTTATTCATGTTAACGAATGTAGTTAAATAATGTTAACAAACAAAAACGTAGTGTTACCAAAACGACATTTAAAAAAGCAATTTATACCCACAATTACTTGAATAAAACATGAGTGAAAATGATGTTACTTTTTAATTGACATTTTTACAGATGTTTTACGTTTAAACATTTCTTTTTTAAAAACGTATTTTAGTACAAAGATTACATTTCTACCCACTTGATGCTTCATTGTGATAGATTTTTTTATAATTTAAATTTCAGTATGTAATCTTGACCCTTAGGTTATGTACATAATAAAACAATGTATAAAAAATATATTGTAAAAACATGTGTGGAAACATAAATCAGGTCTGATGTTACATGGAATGGGCAGCTAAACACTTCTAGAATCACAATAAAGAAGGAGGAGATGGGAGAGAAGAGGAAAGAAGAATGAGAAGAGGAAACAAACAAAAAAGACAGAGTGTCTCTGTCAGAGAGTGAACCAGAAAGGAAAGAAAGAGAGAAGGGAAACAGGAAATAAGGGCAAGTAAAGTGAAGCAGGCACTAGTTGTTTGCCTACAGGCTGTCTGGCTAACAAGCATAAAGACGAAGAACCACCAACCTCCCTTCAGGTCCACAGAGACAGAACAGACAGACAGAAGGAGGCTGCAGTGGATGTTACAGGAAGTGCAGACGGTACACTGTGGGAGAGGGAGACGGTCAAAACACTGTCTATTTCCGTCTCTTGTGTCTCCCTTGTTATTTAGCAGATGCTTGTCATCCAAAGCAACCTTGAGTCCACTAATTGACTGGACAGTTCCAGTGGAGCAACCTGAGATGTGTCTAGCTCAAGAGCGTAAACAGGAGAGCGATTTCATTAACAGCCCAGATCTTTAAGTGTTAGACGACCACATCCTTTCCCAGTGTCTTTGGTTCACTGACTACATATTAATATTAATAGATGAACATATCAATGTAGGGGGCTAAACCTAATAAATCTTTTACTACGCCATTTGTATGTGAGGATGGATGGCTCTGTGTGTGTATGTGATTATCCCATCCTCAGATTCTCTGGTGCGGTTAACTGAGGAAATCCCCTCAATCACAGATGCCCATCACTGCACACAGACTCTAATCAGAAAGCATTCATGCACTTACATAACCGACCACACACACACATTCAAAGCACAATCGGATTCAGCTTTCATTGCCCTCAACCACACATTCATATTTATACAGCACATATATGCAAGTTTCGCCATCATCCTATTATGCTAAAACATAATTTGATCCTCTCACACAATCCTAACAATTTGCCTGTGCAGAATCAAATGCTACTTGCTGAATACTTAACGTATGTGTTTTCATAATACATGCAATCCTTAATATAGAATAGGACTATTCAACCGGTGGCCTGTGGACCAAATGCTGACATTATTATGTATCTCAACTTAAAAGGTAATTTAATCAAATAAAATGTTTAAACGCCATTTTGTTTAAATGGCTGTACCGTAGTCTTTAATTATTTGGATTTTTTAAAGTCCTTCCTCAAAGTTACACCATTTGCATGTCCAAATTTTCTGACATTTTTTATTTTGGGCTCCTTTAACTGTAAACATATTCCCTGTTTCAGTTGCTCTATCCTACACATGACTTTTTTAATGCAAAGTGGGTCTAAGATACAATATCCAGCATTTCTAGAATGGGTGGGAGGTGTCTAGCTTCCTTTTTAGAATCATACCCTGAAGCAGAGATCCTAATTGCAACGGATTCATTTTCTACATTCTGTTTGAAGTTGTGGTGTGTCAAGTATCAAGTGGAATAAATTCTCTCATTCCTTGTTGAAATCCATGCCAAGCCCAGCCTTACTGCAGAGTGGGGTACATGCCACGGCTGTAGCTGGGATACAGGGGAAAACGAGCTGGAAAGTCATGTTACATAATGAGGCACTAAAGAGTTTAGCTTTATCTTGGCACATCACACTTTCTTTGAAATCCATCAGAATTATCAGGACCTTCGCTGATATTGTTTTTTGCCATTTACTTGCATTTTTTTTTTCATTTATTGGTATCAGTCAGTATTGTATATTTAATTGGTCATGCTCATTTACATTTTTGCTTGTAAATCTTAGAATTTGAAGATAGTGAGAAGACACATCCGACCTTTATTTGCAAGAAAAAAAAAAACCCTGGTCTCACCTGTGACTGTCTGTCTCCTTTCCCGCCATTGGGATGATGGGTAACAGGGTCCTCTTGTAAGATGCAGCAGGACGACCAATATCATGGTTAGAGGGTCGTAGCCCCAAGGTGTGCAGTCCTCTTTTCCAGGGATTACCTGACAAGAAAGAGATATGGTTTGATCTATTAAATGCTCTAACTTCTTTTAGAGAGATGTAATCCCTCACATACCTGTTTTGATGGAGATGAGGTCTCTGTGAAGTCTGCGCTGTTCTCTGGCGAGTGTGTTGAGGTGGTAATGTTTAGCCTGGTCAAGTCTCTGCAGACCCTCAGCCAGTCTGGCTTCGGCCCTCCTCTCGTCTCGTCTCTTAGCCTCACCGGGCCATGACAAGCAGTCTCCTCGACGCATGCCTGATGATGATGTTTCATTAATATATTTGTAAGTAAAGTCACAAAAATGTTAAAGCAATACCATAACAAAACCATAAGTAACTTGCATGTTATACACAATATTGTCAGTTACTTTTCTCAAATTTTCTCCATCTTATTATTGTGTCCAAGTTTCCCGAATGAATTATTGTTTTTGAATGACTTGGGTCAGTGAATGAATCTCCATTACCCAAATCGCGCAAATTGAAAATACGTCCAATGGAAACATGTAAATTTCACTAAAACGCCCATATATCACAAAAAAGTTTTAATCTTGCATGAGGTGGTTTTTCAGGGAATTCAAATAAGAAATATAACACAAAACTGCAATGGATTTTTTCTTTTTACATTTACATGTCTCCTGGCATACGTAAAAGTCACATGGTCATTCTTTAATGTACTATAACCTCCAAGAAACACCTCATACAAGGCCATTCTCAAGAATAAGCTGCTTTCCTTGCCATTAATGCTTGGATAACCCCTTATTTACACAGCACACATCTGCAGCACATTGCGGCTTCGACATGGCCACCAGAGCTGATCACAGCCACTCTAGTCAATGCTTGTGTTTATATCAGCTGCATCGTGGCACATTTCAGAAGTGACTCTCCGTGCTGCTTCGCTAAAAGACACACCGATGTCTTCTGCGTTAAAACATAATGGCTAGTGCAGTGGCTGCGATATACCTAAAGCTATACCAACATCCATCGCCATTACTTATTGCGAAAATAAAAAAACATATTTTAATCACATAACATCGGTTAATGGAAACGCGTCGCTTCACAATCTTTTTTTTTGTCATCATAAAATATCGCCAAAGTTTTGTGCAAATCTGTAACGGAAACGCAGCAAAAGACGCAAAATATGCACGCTAGCCATAACCATAGTAAACATAGTAAATAGACCGCTTGAAGAAAACAAATAAATCATATAGGCTATCACAATCGTGTATTTATTTAGTAACATATTTGAACTGTCAGTAGGCTAAATCTCGTCTCTTTATACCTGACTGTCTGATGTTCATATTTAGCTCTACGTATGGCATAACATTTAAAATCATAGTTTTTGTTCAGGAGCTCTCTTTGCTACTCAGGTCGAATTTTTGATAAAAAATTATGGAAATTATAAATCTTTCTAAATGAGATGTATAGTGACTACAAATAAACGGAAACAGACAGTGGAAAAGCGGCTAATGATGCAGTGTTTTGAAAGAATGGGTCGAGTGATTGTTTCAATGACTCACTCTTTTTTAATAACTCACTTGTAACATGTAACCTGCAGAAAGTACATGTAAAACAGTGAAATGTCCCATTGATTTTGGAATAATGTCAGGGCTCTTGGAATGTCTGTCACATGTTCCCAGTTGTGTCTTATGTTTGGGCTTGACTCCGAAGTTAACTGTGTTTTCAGTTCCTCTATTCTCCATTTCCGCCATGGCCTTCTGATCCCCAGTGCTCTTCAGCTCCACTGACTCTCTTGTGTGCATGTCCTCCACTTTCACCTCACGGGCCTGGAGACCAAGGTGATGCAGGGAACCAAAGTGGAGCGGGACACCAGCACACCCACAGGGGACCCACACAGGGGAGCCGATAGCGATATAGAGACCATGGTGGAGCAGAGACTAAGGTGGAGCTGATGGGGATGACAACCAGAGCAGAGCTGAAGACCACCACAGTCAAGCCACGATATAACTGGTAGTTTAGGAGGCCACGGCAGAATTAGACAAAAAGGTGGCATAAAAGTTCAAACACAAGACAAAACCGAGAACATGTGACAGCATCTCTCAGCCATAATGGTGTATAAAGTCCAAATGTACCAATAATCATGAATTGTGCAAATCAGGATCATCTTGCTAAAATGCATGCAAAAAGGTGATTAGCTCTTTTAACCAAAAGGTGGAGCTTCTGTTTCTACAGTCTCCACAATTTCTCCAGTTTATCAATATCTCCCTGGTTCGTCTTTCATGAGATGTATCAGTACACATGCACTTAAAAAAACAAACCAAAACATCAGCAACATACTCATTATTTATAAAAATGTCTTTCAAATACATAATCCAAAATATACATCATGTGTAGGCCTAACATAACAGCACCGGGAAAAACACATACACCTACATACACAAGCACTGATATTCAGTAAAGTATATTCTCTGGATGGTTTCTCTGGGATGTCAAGCTTGATTTTGTTTCTCATTCCATTGTTTTGCATAACCATATTCAGCACATCCATCCCACTTGCCAAGATAATGTGATTATTCAAAGCATCTCATTTACTCAAATCCCCATTTTCTTTTCAACAACTGGGTCAGCTAAAGAGATTCTTAATGCTGAATAGTTAGGAACACTGTACCGTCATTCTCTGCTAAAACCAATGAGATGCATTAATTCAGCATTTATAGTGCAGCTGCTATGTTTAAAGTGACCCATGTTTCTTCAAGGTCACTGACGAGGACATAAATGCTCGGCTCCAAAAACTAGTGACCTGTCTTATTATAGACAGTTAGATTAGTTTAAACATGATTAAAGTGTTAATTACCGTGTGAAAATTGTTTAAATAAAATAAAATTAAACTAGCCCTAGTTATAAGATACGTAAATTTGTTTTTCTGTCTGTTTTTGTTTGGTAATTGTTAACTGAAGTTATTAAAATAGTTTTCGTTCATTTAAATAAGGCTGAAATAAGATACAATATAGATATTTGCTGAAAAACTCAAAATAAAATAAAAAACTTGAAAAAAGTGCTAAAATTACTATAAAGCTAAATAAATTGAATAATGCTAAATAAAAATATATAAAACAAAACTATTAGACAAGTTATTACAAAAGTAACAACATTACTCAAATTAAACTAAAATAAAAACCTATAATGATATAAAAGCTCATTTAAATAAAAAATAAGAATAAATACTATAATACTACAAGGTCACTGGCAAGGACATAAATGCTTGGCTCCAAAACTAGTTAACTGTCTTATTTTAGACAGATTAATATTTATATATTATTAAAGTGTTAATTACCATGTGAATTTTTTTAATTTAATTTAATTTAATTTAATTTAATTTAATTTAATTTAATTTAATTTAATTTAATTTAATTTAATTTAATTTAATTTTATTTTATTTTATTTTATTTTGTTTTATTTTATTTTATTTATATATAATTTTGGTTTTCCATCAGTTTTTCTGTTGTAATTGTTACCTAAAGATATTAAAATAGTTTTCGTTAATTTAAATAAAGCTGAAATAAGATCAAATATAGATATTTTTCTGAAAAACTCAAACTTAAAAAATATTTACAAATAATAAATAAATAAAAGTGCTAAAATTACTATAAAGCTAAATAAAAAAGTTATGCTAAAAAAAAAAAAAAAAACTATTACAAATTAAAAAAGCTAAAAAATTACTCAAACTAAAATTAAACTAAAATAAAAACCTAAAATGATATAATAGCACATTTAAAATATAAATAAATACTATAATACTATATTGTGAAATAAATAATCGGCACTGCCGATAAAACCTTAAATCGGTCTGTTCCATCGGCCCTATAGCTTGTAATTGATTACAAATAAACTATCGGCGTCCGGTCTTTAATCACATGTTGTTGGCCTTGGTGTAACTGATCAGGGTTCGTGATTGATAATAAACCCATCTAGAATAAGTAAAGCATTTTTACTGTCCTATTTAAGTTTATATATAGTCACAGAAAAGATGAGTTCTCAGTTTAACTCTTAAGGACAGGGAGATATTATTATCTGACAATATTACTGAAGTATTTGCAAGCCTGAATTCTACTGTAATTAGTTAAAAAGGTGTTTATACATTAATAAAGTGACTTGCTAAACTGGTTATAATGGAAGACAAAACAAAACAAGGTAATTGCAGCGTTTTGTCTTTCTATAAAGATAGAAACTTTATTATAGAATTATACAATAATTTATTGAATTATAGAACATTTCTAGAATAATGCGAGATATTAACTCTCAATTGTTGTTTTTATCTTCACAATTTAGAGTGTATATTTTGCAGTTTATATCCCACAATTTTCCTGCCACATTATAAAAAAAAGGTAATTGTGTATCTCACAATTTAGACTGCGAGCAAAAACTGACAAAATTGTGAGGTATAAACTCAAGAATTGCAAGAAATAATTGTGTCAAATAAAAGGTGCAATTATACTTGTTGAATGTCATTAGAAGTAATAATAAGCAATTTATTTTTGCTAATTTGCTAATGAACACCTCCATAACAACTTTTTTGATTTTCTAAAACTTCCCCTGAACTCTCTTTAATCAAAGTACTGATCTTAATATGTTTGTGTCAGTAAAATATTCCCTTGCTCATACCAGTCCCCTGTGGTAATATTTACATTAGACCAGCTCATTCATGCCTTTGCACATCACCAGTGTTGGGCTAGTTACTCTAACAATGTAATATATTACTCATTACTTACTCCTTTCAAAAGTAATATTGTTACTTTACTTATTACTTTCTGGCAACAGTAATTAGTTACACTACTAGTTATATAACTTTTTCTTCACGCCCCACAGAAGTTGTAACTGTGTATCTTCTCCTCATCATTTGACCAAAATCCACACTGGATCGCAGTCAGAAGTGATTACAAACACTCAACAGTGATTGATAGTGACGTTAAAGTAGAAGTGTTGTATTATCTCATTAATTGTCATGTGCAGCTTGAAGCTAATTGCAATTTCTCCGTTACACATATACAATTATATTGCATTACGTATTTTATGAAATCACATAAGTTTGTAAGAAACTGTTTAATTTTCCAAAAAGATTTTTAATTAGTAATATAATGTAGCACATGCCGATCAGAGGGATGTGGTGCCAGAGTAAAGTAAAGCCGCAACTTACACAACAGTGTTCAGATCATCTTCTTTCCTGATAAAATCAATGTAATGCAATATTTCTAACTGCTGAATGCAAGCTTTTTCATATTCCAAGCTTGCCTGCTGCACTGGGGACACCACATGCATGTGCGAGTCATGAAAATTATTAAATAAATCTAGCAATTATTTGATTGTTGGATTTTAAATCAGCGGGGTTGAGGCATCAAAATTAACTAAGCTGTTTTATGGATGGTAACTGTAATATTATTACTGAAATCTTATTAGTAATTAGTTACACTACTAGTTACTGCAAAAAGTAATATCATTACAGTAACTATGTTACAGTAACTAGTTACTGCCCAACACTGCACATCACATATTTAATCTCTATTAATGATTAAGTCAAAGCTAATCTTTGTGTTTCCAATCTCAGAGAACAGTTTAGATCTGTGTTCACGTGGCATGTGACGTATATTCAAATCAACAGCAATCACAATCCATTTTACTGCTGCATTACAAAGCATTTCTGAATAAAACAGGATATTTAACAAGACAAAAGTATGATAGAGCTTGAATTGATCTATTGAGAATTGTATTTTATTTTCATTATTTTATTTTATTTTATTATTTGGAATAATGTGCATTGATCAACCAATCATTCACAATAAGACCAGGTGCAAGCAAAAAGGGTCATTTCTGATTCAATGTTAACTTTAACTCATTCACGACTGTCAAATATTAACCATCAAGAACCTCAAAGCCTGAAATTCCAAAACAAAAGCAATGAAAAAAAGAACAACAATGAAACATGATTGTGTTTTTTTCAGCTAAGATAGCAGCAGCAATTAGTCTCAATCATAAAAGGATTCCAGAAAACACAGGAAAATCATTTTTAATTAGCGATCATTACCACCATCTGAAATCAATTCCTCATCCTCAATCAATTCATTTAACAGTCGAGTCCGTTTCTACAAAAGCATAATAATGGCAAAAATAGCTTCTCCCCTCCCACACACATTAAGATCTTCAACGTTAAAAAGGCTTTTGTGCGTACAGCTGAGAAACAGCAGCGATTGTTGAAGTGCTCTCATTAAACACAAATCCTTTTTTACATCAAATTATGGTACGGTTTGTAGCATTAGTAGTTCATAATGGCAAACAAGAAATCATGAAAGGAACTTACTTTAAAATCAGTCCAGCTTGATGTCAGTCCTGAAAAGTGACAGATTTCAAACTAAGAAATATGATTCTTCTTCCAGTGCCAGAAAGTGAAAATAGTTAACACTTTGACCCTAAATATAATACAGTAAAAAAACAGCAAATCATCCAAAGTAATCTTAGTTTGATCTGCCCTCGGAGCTGTACTTCCTCACAATGAGATGCACACAATGTCTTCTGTTTAGTGTGTTATTCAGACTCCTCTGTCCCCCAGATGGTTACTATGGGTCTTGACAAAATAATGTCCAGTGACCAATGACAATGACGAGCTCTCCATGGAGACCAGCACACATTTATATTGGCCAGCGTGGATAAAGAAGGGAAGATCAAAGCAGCTTTATAGCCTGTTCTTTACATCTTAAGGGCAGATGCAATCCAAAGCTGTTATGTTGGCAAAAGTTCATGTTTAGTAGCTTATAAATCATACTATAAGTGTGTAATAATGTTTGGTAATTGCATTTAACACTTTAAGTGATTGTCATTTTGTAATCCGATAAATTTGAGCACAATGTTGATATTAAAAGTATGCAATAATGTAATGGTGTTAATATATCCCATTATTTGCATTTATCATAAGGTTTAATGAAAAACATACGCTGCCTAACGTGATCTGGTTGAGTTCCCTCTCGCAGATACTTTATTCTTTAGGAGGTAATTATTACTTGGATATTTTGTGATCAAACGGTGATTACTGTTGTGTGGAAGTTATAGTTTAATTACAAAAGAAATACAATAGCTATTCTCTAATACGTCATCAGCATATCCAATTAATCAGCAAGCTCAGGGCCTACAGAGTAAAGCTACAAAAGTCTTTTAATGATTTTCAAAGAAGCCTCTTATGCTCACCTCTGATTTAATTGATTAACTCTAATATTGTGAAATATTATTAATTTAAAATAACGATTTCCTGTATATTGTTGATATGCAATTTATGTGATGGTAATGCTGAATTCTCAGGAATCATACAGTCTTCAGTGTCAAATGATCTTTCTGAATCAGCATTCTAATAGGTCTATGCTGATTATCAATGCTGAAATATTTATATGTATATGTTTTATTAATAAAAAGTTCAAAGAACAGCATTAATTTGAAATTAAAATATTTCATAACATATATTGTCACTTTTGATACAATTAATGCAACTTTGCAGAAATAAAGTATTAATTTATTTCATAATAATGAATAATATATATATATATATATATATATATATATATATATATATATATACTGACCCAAAGCTTTTGAATGTGTATAAATATGATCAGAGCGGCTAAACGATTTTGATCCTGAGCATGTGTGATGCTTTACATTATTTTGACCAATACGTTTCCTATTATGTACATTTGTCATTGATACTTGCATATACACAATAAAATACACATTATTAGTTCTATCACTTCACAATATAGTGTGAGTTAAGGAAAAGCATGAGAGTTGTCTTTCTCTCTCAAATTTGGATGTAATTCTTTGATTCCCAGCTATATGAGTTTTGAAACAGCATAAATGTTGCTGGAGGTTCTCGAACGGAAGAGTTTTTAACAAACCCCTCTTATGTTTATTTCAAGGTATTTTCTGCATAAATGACCATAATACCTTTGAACACGCCATGTTTTCCCCAGTGAGCAGGGTTTGAGGTCGGTCCGTGACACCTCTCTCGTTCAAACATGAGCAGTCTCAGGATAACTTATAATAGGATCTGACCAATTTGGGTCAGTCTTGTAATGGCAAATCTCTAGTCCCATTGAGAATCCCACTAAAGAAAAGCCAAAAGCGCAAGTGTTTATCAGTAAGCCAGCCTGGAGCACTGTCCACCCAAGCTCTGGATTAATGCTCAGGGTTAGAGTTAACCGGCACATGTTTAGCAAAGATAGACTCACAAGCATGGCAACATTCATCCTGTAACAAACTCAGTCAGGGAACAAACATACTAAAGTGCAGATTTGTTTCAAAGAGTAATACATAAATACTATAATACAGAACTCAAACCACGAATAAACTACCAACCAGGGCTAATTTAATACAATACTTCTGAATAAAAGATATGAGAAACCATCTGTCATTTTTTATTTTAATTATAGACATGAATGCAGGACAAATTATAAACAATGACTTATATCATGGCTTCAGAAAACTTGGAATATAGCATATACATAGCTACTAAAGTGCATAAGCAACAACATACTTTGATTAAAAAGCCACTGTTGAATAACTGAGATGCTTTATATCAATTCTAACTTGTTCATACACATTTTTTAACAGGGGCAGTTAACAGGGGCAAAGTAAATGGTAGTTTTGTAAAGATGTGTTTTAAAACCTGTATTATGTTTTTTGTAAAGATCGTGAATAGCAATATTTCATACTTGTAGGCTATCACTTTTTCCAAAAGTTGCAGATCTCACACACAAACACGAAGCCTCGCCCACAAAAACAATTATATTTTCATCCAAATCAATACTTAATTCCCTTAAGAATGAGTGATGGGCCCATCAGTGGGATATACGCCTTTTAATCTTCGGTTCTTCATAGCTCACTCTGTTCTCATATTGATCCTGAAAGCATGGAACAACAGGCCTGTTTTTAGCAATCGCCTGCAGCACAGGGCGAGCTTTCTAACCCCACCTCTCTCTCTTTCTCTCGGCTACCCCAGAAGCTTTCATGTGAGCACAGATTCAAGCTACTTTTATGCACTATAACAGTAGCTCCGCCAGAGGCCTTCGATGAACAGATTATTCCAAGCACTAGGTTGAAACGGGCTTGTGTGCTAAATAACCAAATAGACTACAAACGCTGGAGTGATTTGATCCAATTTTAAGTCTGTTTGAAATTACTTGACGGGTAGTTTTATTTCCTGCTCCATGTATGGTTTCTAGTTGCAGGTCCTTTCATGATAGACAGAGAGATCTGATTTGAGGCCATTTCGAATTCACAAAACAGTGTTATAACTCACCCTGTATATCAAGACTCATTGGTCTCCCTTAAAGCAAAAGAAAGATAGTGAGATTGGGTCAGTGGTTTACATTACTATGCTGGGAGCTTCTGCTGATTCAGTTCTTCAAGCTATAGAGAAGAGAGCATAAAAGAAAGATCAAAAGTTCTCCAAACACTCCTGCACACCCAGACACAATGCTGCACTAGAACACACACACATGCACTGCAGCATATCCAGTGCAGTAAGAGCCGTCTCAGTTCACTATGCGATGTGGAGACATGCCAAGGTGCAGAACAAACTGATTGTGCTTTTACCAGTCCTTCTTCTCACTTTTGTCTTAATGCATTAGTCATACCATGAATGTTTTATTGCATCTTATTACATACCTTGTCTTTGATGCAGTGATCACATGCATCCTGTGCAAATGGACGTCTGTCATCTGGTCATTCTTATTGCTGATTTCTTACCCTGCTGATGTGGCATAATAGAGTCACATGCACTGGATAACCGATGTCCTGTTGGATGACCCATTCTTACTCACACTCACACAGTTTTTGATTCTGATGTCAGCACTTCTGGCAGTGTAATCAGATGCATTATTTAAGCCATATGGCATTATGGAAAAATTATATGCACCAAACTAAGATTCTTAAAGGGATAATTAGTCCAAGAACTCACTCTGTAGTGCGTGTGTATGTGTGTATTGTCCTCATTAAAGCTTGAAAGACATACAGTAGTTGCCAAACACGGAAAAGATCTATGTGATTCTTTAATTATTTGTGCGGTGCTCCACAGTGCAAAAAATTATATACAAGTAAAATAAAAATGACAGCATACAAAAAAATGCTTTTCTGTTGATTTTTTTTATTAAAGAATCCTGAATTCTTTTTATCAGGGTTTCCAACAAAATGTTAAGCAGCACAACTTTTAACAATGTAACTGTTTTTACTGTATCTAAAAAAACAAAAAAACAAAAACAAACCCAGTACAGCCATGGTGAGCATAAGTGACGTCTTTCACTAAAATAAATAAATATTACATTACAAAATCTTACCGACCCATTTGGCCACATTTGTTAATGGTAGTGTATACCACACTAGCATATACAAAATATGAATGTAAATGGGAATGAATATTTACATAATGTTGCATTGCCTATGGATGACAAACGTGCATATTTTGTGATCTTCTCATTTGTCAAATATGCATTATTAACCTGACACATTATCACAATAACCTAAATGCTTGGATAAAGCACTTGATTAGCTACTAAATGCTCGATGGAATCACAACGTTTTTGAATATAATTATGTAGGATGATTTAATATGTATTATTCAAACTAGTTTACTGTGTTATGAGGTGGTGTAGAGTGATGTTAAATAGGGTAGACAGTTGAGTCCTTTTACATTTTTAAGGCACAGTCCTCTGTTTCTAAAACATCATGTGTCTCTTTTTTGCACTGACTGATGAATTTGGGTTATCTACATACTTCAGCTCTGCTATACACTGCAAAGCACTTTATAGCCCTGAGGGTCACTGTGCATGTGTGTGCGTCACAGTTATATTTAGAATATAATTGTTCAGTGATAATGATATAAATCCCTCACCGCACAGGGTATAACACACAAGGAACAGAATGACATGCTGGCAATATCAACCGCATAACGTGCATAGCAGCAGTCAGATAAATATTTTAGCTCTTTGTTCAAGATATGTATCTGCCAGCAGTGACCCTGCTCCAATTATACAGCTAATTATTTGACACCAGCTCAAAGAGGAGCACGTTACAGGCCTCCACAAATGAATCCTGTGTGCTGAGTGATAGATATGAATTTAAATACATCAATATGTCAGTACAGCTGTACTTTGAGATTACGTTTACATTTATTCAATTGGCATGTACTGTTTTCCACAGTGAGAACTCATAGAATGCATTTTAGCATTCTACTTTTCCTTGTAAACCTGTGCCAGGAGGACATTTCATTCTAAAAACACACCACTGAAGTTTAAATAATGCTGCGTTCCATTTGTTCTTGGGAGGCTGGAAACTCCGAGTTCCCAGTAGGACATTATAACTGGAACGCCTCTCAACTTAGAGTTCCAACTTGGAATGTCAGAGAAACCACAACTGACGTCAGAATCCAATATGGCTGTTCAGTGCACCTACAGGAGCAAAACAGTATTGTTTATTAGCACTTCTGTTTGCCTCTGTCTGTGGTGCACACAATGTTATCCAACCTCTATCTGTGGTTCTCACTCACCAAGGCACTTGTGCTGCGGTGATGTGACAATAAAAGTGATTTGATTTGATTTGGTCATGATACTACGGTGTTAGCTGTGCAATATACTGCTTTTTATGCATTTTTAATCGATTGGTATTGCTCTAAACGCGTAAACACGTCTATCTTGGTTTTCCGACTTCTGTACTGGAACACGGTCCACTTGGGTGCGAAAACATTATCTCACAGTCAATAAGTATGTATTTTACAAATTGGCTAATTCATACGACCTCACTCTTACAATTTTTGTGAAGGGTAGGTTATGGGGTGGTCATTCGTACGAATTCCGTAAAATACGTAAGATTTTTCACAAAACGTACAAATTTGCAACAGTGAGGTCGAACGAATTTGTATAGCCATCTATTAAAATACGTACGAATTACGATGAGATTGTGTTGGGTGGGATGTCATTCCCAGCTTTGACATCCTAGTTTCGAGGTGAAATGCAGCATTAGTTTAGCTTTCAAATGTCTCAAAAATGTTTCCCTCTTCCACTGCTCATGTTTGCATTTTTAATGTTCGAATGGCCTCTTACTCTTATTCAAAGTATACATTTTGTGTGTTTCCTGGTAATCAAACCCTCAGGCTTGGCATTGCTAGTGCAACACTATACCAGTTGAGCTAAAGCATCTTGAAATTCCACTTTCCCAGTAAAAAAAGGTACAAAAGCTGTCATTGGGACAGAACAATTTCAAAAGGTACACCTTTGTACCTTATTTACCACCAAAGGGTTATGGTATTATTTTGAAGGCACATATTTGTACCTAAAGTTTTAGAACCAAACATTTTAGAACCAACATTTTAGAACCAAAATGGTTTCATGCTAGTACCTTTTGAAAGGCTACCACAGTAGCTTTTATGCATTGTTTCTTAAAACTGCCAAGTGAAAATTTGTCTTATCGACCATAATTAAGTGAAGAAAGCTATGAGCTTATCAAATGTTCCACTTTGCGTTGAAAAGGTGCATATATCTCAATTGCATAGTGAAGGAAACGTTGCCTTGTATTTGTAGAGGTGACATAGCAAATGGCTTGCATTAGCAAAACTCATTAAGAGGCGGATGTTTCTCCGTCCTACAATCTCTGTGGAGTAGTTAAGTAAGGAAAGAGCGGAGATTGAGGTGGGGAATTCTTGCCAAAGCTGTCCAAATCGGGAAAAGGTGCCGACCTGCCAGAGAAAGATCCCAAATGAGGATCCAGAGGGCACCCAAAGCATGTGCAGTTCTGTAATGAGCTTTGTTCTCCAGGGAGGAACCTTCTCTATTAATGAATATGGTCTGCTATAAAAAGAGCTAGGCACATGGAGAGGAGAGGTCAGACCTGGGTGTCTGTTGCCTACTTTGGGGGAGTGTTGCCATCATGTCTGAGCAAAAAAAAAGTAGATGCCAAGGTCGTTCAGTTTTTCAAACTGCTTTTGTATTTTGTTCCAGTTGCTCAATAGGTCGAGGGTTGCGCTAGCAATACCAAGGTTGTGGGTTTGGTTGGCACATAATAGAATATACCAATACTTGATTAAAAGTACATCCTGAATGCACTTTGTTTTGGGTCAAAGGCAAAGCATCTACCATGAATGAATGTAAATATATTTTTCTCTGTTTTCCCTCACATTATTTAGTACTTCCCCATATCCAAAAGACTCAGAGTTGGACTGGGCCATTTTAAATAGCATTTGGGGCATTATGCCAACCTTCTGTCTCGTATTAATAACCTCTTTCATTTCAGCTCGACGTTCTGAGGATTTACTGGTTTAGCCCTCTGTTTGACTGTAAGCATTGTGTGGGTGTGAATGGATCCAAATAATTTCAGTTTTCCAAATGAAATGTCTTTGTGTGTGTGTGTGTGTGTGTGTGTAAATAAATCTGGGATTGAAGACGTCTCTTGATTTGGTGACTGGATTTATGTGTTTGCCATCTCTGCCCCACTGTGCTGTTGTCCTCGTGACGCACATAACTGTCAGCTGCGATTGTGTTTCCAGTGAGCTGGCAGTTGACACAAGCCCTGGAATACCCCTGTGTTTGTGTGTTACGTATTTCTAGAAGAGAAGGAGAGAAGAAGAGGAAGATAAAGGAGAACAGGAAAGACAGAGACAAAAAGTGCAATGGCCAATGTGCAGGGGCTGTTATATGTACTCGTTAGGTAACAGCTTAGTCAAAAATGAAAATTAATTTGCTCACCCTCATGTTGTTCGATGACATGCATTCAGTCTTGCTAATTCAAATTTGTTGAATCAAGATCCTTCTTGCCTGGTTTGATGTTAATGTTGCCATCATCGGTTCTTGCTTTTCGTAGCCAATCACAATATGCAGAATTGCAAATGAGATTTTCAGTGAATAATGACTTCGATTTAGATTTTCCTCACACAAAAACTACTGTATTACTTCTGAAGAGCAGAAATATAGAACTTGTCAGCTCATCGTGTTTTTATGATATAAAACTTACTGATTGTAGTTTCTCCTTCCACCTAAACATGCCCTTTACTACAAATACTTGTCTGATAGTGAGCAAGTGTTTTGAGCTTTGCACTGCCCATGAGTAAGTTATAACCTTTATTTCCTCCAGGGTGGTCTTTTGATTGTGTCTGTGCTCGGACCCATTTATCTGCCAGTGTGACTCATATTAGAGCTGATATCTGCATGTGTGCGTATTAAACTCCCAAGCACTGGCCTCCATCTCTGGGTGCTTAACTTACATGGCATCCACAGAAAAGTATTTACAGTACAGTGTCATAGTTCAACTACTAGCTCAACGGTTGGGAAACATGATGTTTCTGTCTGTGTCTTCTTTTTAGATATTCTAGTACTATCAAAGGTTTTACTCAGTCGAATGCATAAAACCATCACAAATGTGTACCATAAACAATTGAAGTACTGTGCTAGGTTACCACTTGTCCAATAGGCGAATGTAAAATGTAGTTCATTCATGTCTGCAAGAAAAAAATTTGACCTTTAAAAATGTGTTAAAGCACAATACTAGTCAATTATTCGGTACAAGTTAATCAACAGAAAAAGTGAAGTCGGTTACAACTTTTGGTTCAAACAGACTTTAAGTAAAATCACATTCACAAAGTTCCCTCTGCACCATATACAATTCATAACTAAGCTGCATAAAAGCATAATTCAGAAATCATCATGGTTATAACATAACTGCCCACATTTACATTTGAACATTTATTCAGTAACTTGACCCACTTTTTAAATGGCAAACTATGCAAGCGAACCGATCATAAATGAGATCATTTACATACACAAGTCTTAAAAGTACAGTGGCAAAAAAAGCATGTTAAATTCTAAAGCCACCGTTCCAGTATCTCCAATAATTCTGCACGATTTTTGCATTTCACTCCTAGTGGCAGATGCATGGATCTTTGTATGATCGTGAACCACCTGTGTCTGGGTGTGGACACATGTGTTTGTGTGCGAGCATGAGTGTGTATGAAAGAGAAATAAAATACACAACGAACCGCAATAAGACAAGGAGGACACCTTATTTTTCACTCAAATGACCTTTAATGTTATAAATACAAAGTTGACAGGCATGGACATGTGAGCCACACACACACAAATGTCTGGTCACACATGCACACACACACACACACACACACACACACACACACACACACACACACACACACACACACACACACGCACGCACACGCACACGCACACGCACACACACACACACACACACACACACACACTCACACACACACACGTCTCACTTGTTCAGTCTAAGTACCTCAGCACTAAAGCAAACGACCAGAAGAAAAGTATTGATCTTGACTGCCTGCCTCTTCATTTGTGCTAATACAGGTGATGTTTCACACCAGAGTAAGAAAATAAAACAGCAAAACAAATCAACAACAAAAAAGTCCATAAACATATTCTATTATTTTTTCTGTTTTAGTAAAAGATATGTTACTTAATATAAGTTACTATAGTTTTATTAAATAGACAGAGCTTCTTGCAGAGCTGGAAAAGCTCTAAATGTGTATATGGTGAGGAGTTTCTTGACATGGTTTCCTAAACACCAAAGTGTGTGAAGCATGTGTACTTTCCCACTTCACCAGTCCAGTACAAAGATGCCATTACGACAGATCAGATGAAGCCCAAAGCATGAAAGACCATGTTCATAAAACATCGACTTTACATTCAGCATCTGCTTTACTGCAAAGATGGACATTGAGGTTAATTCAAGAACCATTAAAGACTGAAGTTATTTGAGTGACATGGGGATTTCATTGTCACTAAGGTATATATATATATATATATATATATTATATACTGGATGGTGGGTAATTAAAATGACAGTTCACTCAAAAATTTAAATGAGCATCATTTACTAACCCCCATGCCGGACCAAACCTGTATGCCTTTCTTTCGTCAGTGGAAAACACACAGAGAGATTTTGTGAAATGTCTTCAATTTTTCCTTGTCAAAACAATGGAAGTCAATAAGGTTCAATTCAGTCATTTTGGACCCCATTGACTTGAAAGTTGTTCTTTGACATTTATGTTCCACAGAAGAACTAAAATCAAACCTATTTAGACAAACTTGAGTAAATGATTAGTTGTTTTTTTTATTAAGCCTGGTTGCTATTGAATATTCAGGTTTTTACACTTTTTGGACATTAAAGTCAAAGTGCCATTTGAAAGTGCCAAAAGCATAACAACAGAGGGAACACATGATACACCAATATATTGACCATGACAACTAACTGAATGATATTCGGCTTCCTTGAGATTATTGCCATTTCTGATAAACATTTAAACTTGTCAATTTGTACTTAAATGTTCTACTAAACATTTTCTACTTAACTAACAACCATTTTCTGCTTTCCATAACTGGGGGCCACTACTAACAACATGATGATCTCAGTTAAGTTTTCTAGCCATTCTCACACATTCTCCCTTACTTTAGGTACACATCCCTGGGAAGGTTGAATTTGTGTATGTTTTTGTGTAGAAATGTGACAGACTCAGTATGTGTGTGTTTGGCTGTGTGTGACCAGTGGGGTAGGGGCTGTAAATAGGTCAGGGGCCCCCTTGGGCCCCTGTGTGTCACCCCTTACACAACGAGCAGGCAGCTGTCTGAGAGATTCACATTAAATCCCTACTGAATGTGCAATTGTCAATGTACGCACAAGCACTTGCATTTAAAGAACGGGCTGCTCAGATGTGAATGTCAGTAAGCAGAGATTAAATGCTTGTGAATATTTCATGTTGCGGCGGAACTAACTTAAAGTGGTGATGCTACTAATTAAACATTTTCAGTGTGTAGTGTTCAGTAGGGTGTTTTGCCTGCGCTACTTGTTGGAAAACATATTTGCATTATTGTTATGTCCGATTAATTTTAACCAATGGTTCATTTGCATGGTATGTTTAAAAAAACATGAAGAATCTGCACTATTTGAGCACGATTCAAATAAATAAAAATAAAATCGAGTGCCAAGGAAGTTATTATTTACATTTACATTTAGCAGACGCTTTTATCCAAAGCAACTTACATCGCTTTGCATTTAATACATTTAATACATTAAAATGTATTCAGGCTATACATTTTTTTTTTATCAGTATGTGTGTTCCCTGGGAATCGAAATCACAACCTTTACGCTGCCAACGCAATGCTCTAACCACTGAAGCACAGGAACAACTCCTGTGATTATGATTTTGATTGCAAGGTTATTATGACAGGATTGCAAATCTAACAAGCCTTATGTTATCTAATAATTAATTATAACCTTAAAAAGATATTTCTTGTAGGGAAATGTGCCTGTAATTTAGTCATTCTAAATTATGACTAGTCTGTAGCTTGATAAGCTGCAGTATCAAAGTAGCTTCTGAAACACTGATTCTGAAAGTGCACCAACAGCACAAAGACACAAAGAGGGGGAGAAAAAGAGAATAACTAATAAATAAAAGTTTTCAGTCTGCCAGAGATGATAAAGCGCTGATCCGGCTCTGTAGTGTATGTTTGTGAGCATCAGCGTTCTCTTCCTGCTCTAAGCTGTTGTCACACTGCAGTCGAGCCTCCGCTGTGTCACAGGATGCTAAGAGCTCAAGAAGGGTTATCAGAATAGAGGACCTCTCACACACACCGAGCAAGTGTTTGGCAAGGGAGGTGATCGGACTCCACTAAATTCCCAAGTGAACTGTCACACACCCCATAAAAATGATCAGTGACCATATGTGTGGGACTAATGTGGGAGATGTCGTTTCGGGCTGGAAAAATGTTCTCCAAATGATGTTGTGATGCCATTTCATGGTGTTCCATATACAAGGTCATTATGAGAACATATAGCGCCGAGAGCAGCTGTCATACTTTCCTATGGACTCTGATCGACTATGAAAAAAGAATGTGATTGTTCTCAGGAAGACAAACTTTCTCTTCCGAAGTATGTAGCAGACAGACATTTAAATTTGATCATGAAGAATTATATATATTCTAGAGGTAAATATATATATTATAGTGGTAAAATGCCAAACAGTCTACATTCGCCCAACTTCTAATGGCAATATCAACATGACGCTTGAAGTGGATGAAAGCATTGAGTCAAGGCAGAGGAAAGTCTCTAAGCTTTGGTTCCCAGTGGAAACCTGTCATCCGCTCTGATTTAGTCCTCCTCTTCCTTAAGACAGAGGAAGACGGCTTACAGCGGCCTTTATGGCATCACCCTCGAAACCAGCACTGCAGAGATACTAAAGAGGAGGGCAGAGTCCGAACACAGGTATTACTGAGCAGACTACTGCAGAAGAGAAAAAAAAGAGACTAGATGGTACGACTAGAGACGAGACAAAATGAGATGAGTTGAGAGACAAGAAGGGGAGGAGATGAAAATAAAGAATGAGACAAAACAAGACAAATAAGGAGAAGAGAAATTAAGATACAACAAAGATAGAGACAAGGAAGAGACCAGATGGGACAAGACAAGACAAATGATGGGAACAAAACAGATGAAAGGAGACAAGAAGAAAAAAAGACAAAATAAGGAAGAGAGGAGACAAGATAAAGAGGAGAAGAAACAACAGGAGATGAGATGAGACGAGCCACAACAACGAAGAGAAATAATGAGATTTATCAAGACAAGAAAGAGAGGAACTTCTCAGTTGGGGAAATTCTGCAGAGATTCATGAATGATTGACAGAGCGTGACGGACACACCTCCGCAGACAGCAAATCGATTCAGCAAAACTAAAGTCTCACAGAGCCCAAGTTCAGTCCTGTGCTGCTGAAACTACAGCACGACATGCAGTCTGCAGCACTGCCTCTGGTCCCCAAGCTCCAATCCAAACCAAGAGTTTAAAATAAGAACTCAGATCAATATCATTTCCTAGACTTTTTACTAAAGGCTGAACCAAACACTCCTAAAATCAACGACTCTCAGCACGCAAATCTAATTTGAAACTCTACTGAGCCTTCACCCACACTTTCATTTTGGTTATTGGCACATAAAGAATGTAATATAAAAACTTTGAGGCTGTGTCTCAAATCCTAACTAGAATGCATCTACACTGACTGGAACAATTTACAAAAGTTGTACTTTTAGGTTCACAACGGCTTGTCCCTTTAAGGGTACTACCTCAGTGATTACCTTGTACCTAAACCATACCTACCTAAAAGGCAAACTATGAACCTTTATGGGTAAATAAGGTTCAAAGTTGTCAAAATTGTTGAGGGACAAGCTATTGTACCCATAAAGGTAGAGAGTGTACGAGGCCTAAGGGAGTTTCTAGGGAGTTTAGTAGGTAAGACACAGTGTTCCATTCAAGATTGATCGTGGGATTTTCCTACTTCAAATGTTAGCTTTACAACCATAAGTGTTCTGCTTGCAAGTGATGTATAATGAAACAAAATCACAACACTCGCTTTGTTTGCACCAACTTTATGCACCAAGCAGGAAATTAGGAAATTATGGTAGGCTATCATGAAAAATTTGTTAGACAAGTTGAATAAGGTTCACCTAAAACCAAAGGGGATTTCATTGGCTAAAATAATGTTTAAAGAGTACTCAATTCATAACCCGATTAGAAATCATATGAAATTGTTTGATTTATTTAGTAGAAATAAATAAGTTACATACAGTACACTCTCAGAAAACATGCAAAGATTGTACCTTTAGTGGTACAACAGCTTGTCACCAAGACAGTAACCTCAAAGGAGGTGAGTAGTAAGTACCTTAAGGGTTCATACGTATTACTACTCTAAAGCCAGAGACACACTGCACGATTTTCGGCTGTCCCAGATGAAAGATTGGTATCGTGAAACAATCGTGGCGATTTCTGTGATCGTGGCTCCTAATCGGTGGTCCTGTGTCGTACAGTGAGGGAGGCTCAAAGATGGCGGTTGTCATGGTCTTGTGACCAAAGATAGCCTACGATACAGCATGATCATCACACAGTGTGTTTTCTGCTACGATCCACGTTTAATGACCAACCAATAAAAATGTGAAGAAATCTATGCGACATGGTGCTAAAACATAAAAATGCTTACCTCAAGCTGTTATGCCTTTCTCTTTCGCCGCTCCCACTTTTTGTCAGCACACATAAAAACTACAACTGCTAAAGTATTATAATGCTCTTTTTGTTCACCACTAGCGCATGCTGATGAAGTTTTATTCTTCTATAGTAATGTGCATCGCAGCGTACGAGTCAATAGGTGTCATCATCATACAGTCTACACACACGTCGTAGCCAAGTTTATTCGATACATGCCGCACAGGGTGACATGCAATGATCTTATAGGATTGCTAAAATTGTGCAGTGTGTCTCGGGCTTTAGGAACCAATTTGCACCTTTTAGAGATAAGGTACGAAATTGTCCATTGAAGGATACTGTCCCAGTGACAAGTTGTCGTATCGGTAAAGGTACAATTGTTTACACATTTTTATAAGAATATAACCAAAGATGTTGATTTCTTGTTGTTTGTTTTACAACCCAACAACTCAGTGTACTAGATTAACACACTGCTAACTGATTAACCTGCTAGCTTACTACACATATCCTTTGAGACCTAAATGTAGATGTGACACCTTTCAACTTTCAAACTTTTCACAAACCCTTAGATACAGCCACAGATTAGCATGACCAATAAGGCTAATGCTTAAAATGATAATACGAATGACCACTGTGGGTTCTAGCTGCATCTGTTTGAAAAAATTTCGATGCGTACTACATATACTTCAGCCTCTATTATTAACACTCAGTTTCACTGCTAGCAGCTGAGGTTTTGTTTGTGCATTCACAAAGATTTAGCAGGGGTTTTGCTGCTAGTTCATTAGCAGTGTTCTGTTGAGTGTATGTGTGTGAGTATCTCTACAGATCTTCCTGACACAGGCCACTCTTGCTGCATTGCTGATGGTGCTTGCGGTTTTGGAGCGGAGCAGACTGCAGTGTTGTGGCACTGTTAGTGCCTGGAGACTCAGATTAAGTCCTGCTCTCACACTGAACTTGACTATCGGATTGCACTAGGGCTCGTCCCATTTATCACTTGTTATATTACACATTAATATTCATAGAGTAATAAAATACCAACACAACTCCTCCCCAATTTCTCTCTTCTTCTAAAGGGCGATGACATAGTCACGCATGATCGCTCTCAGAGTTCACGTCAGGTGAAAACAGCACACACACTGGAGTGTGTTGCTATAAAGTATACTACCTCTGCTGTCCATCCTTATATTGCCATGATGCTGACATCAGCATGAATCATTTGACCTCTACTGTATGTTTCTGTCGCAATGTTTTTACCAGTATTTTTCTTGCCTTTATTTTTGAAGAAGTCTCTCCAGGTATTTCCTGGCTCAACTGTACACACACAATCATTTTCCTCTGAAGACATGGCATTATTAGTCTTTCTCAGGATGGGGTTAACATTTTCTAAATAATGCTGACATGGTGACATCCCACTGTAACCTGTTATCTGAAACGACCCACCTTCTAACGAGTGAGAGAGGACAGAATGAGAGAGAGAGAGAGAGAGAGAGAGAGAGAGAGAGAGTGTATGAATGAATGAATGAATGAATGAGAGGCTGAGAAGGAGGTGAGATAGATGCATGGACACACACACACACACACACACATGTTGGTTTTTATGGTTTACGGGGACTTTCCATAGGCGTAATGGTTTTTATACTGTACAAACTGTATGTGCTATTGCCCTACACCTACCCTACACCTAAACTTAGCCCTCACAGGAGACGGTGCATTTCAACTTTCCCCCCAAAAAACTTACTCTGTATGATTTATAAGCATTTTGAATTATGGGGACACTGAAAATGTCCTCATAAATCACCTTCTCCTTGTAATACCTATGTCATACCTATGTCATTATACAAATTTGTGTCCTCATAAACCACATAAACATGCACACACACACACACACACACACACACACTCACACACACACACATATTCAGTCCAGGGTTGTGACTTGAAGTTGAGACTTCGCAGATGAAAAGACCAGCTTGTTGGGTTTGGGATTTTCTAGACTTGTTATTCAAATTCAATTTTCAACAAGGGTTTAGTGAGCATGTGCAGGTTTTAAGACACAGTTCTGCACCAATTTCTGCACCATTAGAGACAGAGTATGTCAGACGTGAGAAGCGGAGAAGAGTTGCATCATTTTGATTCAAGAGAGGAGTGTTTTTTTTAAGTCACTACCTCATAAGAGCAAAATGCATTGGGTTAATTTTAGTATGTTTTGATATACTGCAAACTCTTTGATATATTACCAAATATATTTATATAAGTAAGTAATAGGAATATTAAACATTATATCTCCCAATTTCTGTCACTCTTCTCCACTCACATTTGCCTTACTACCAGCATCAAACTAAATTGAATTTGATTGTTATAGTGGCCCATCAAAGCAACACTGACTCAACCAATGGTGTTAGTTTGGGGCGGAACTAGCTGTTTGACTGACCAATGGCAGATGGTAACCGAATCTCTAAGGGGGAAGTGGTGATGGAAAACAATATGAGTCGGAAGCAAAATGCTAAAAACTTTTGTGTTCTTTCGCATTGAAATGTAATTCATATTTTCATTCTCTTGGATTGAAATATAATTTATTTTTACAATCACCATTTTGCTTTAGGGGCTCTGTAGACGAGAGTGTCTGGGAAGCCGGTTTAGAAAAGGTCATAATTATGTTGAGTGCCACTAGTTGTGTGGAAATTACCCACTGCGGCTCCAAGGAAAATGGGGAACAAGAAGTCCAAACAATATTAGCTATAGAATATATAGATTTTCAGTAGCCGATATATTTTTGAGAGCAGCAGCCCAGGCCACAAGCATTATTCCATAAGCTCTTTAACCCATTACAGATGAATTTAGCATCCCTCAATCACACATCACCCCAAAATTAGCTTTCCCTCTCTGCTAAAAACTCCAGAGATGAGAGGACATGCCTGCTCTACACATCTCTTTCCAAGGTTGAATATAGGGATAAAACATGCTAAGACAGATGGGTGAATTTGCTATAACAGTTGTGTCACTTTTTCTATCTGGTAATTCTGGAGTGAAATTGCTCCTTTTTCACTAATCCCCAACAATCCAGCATCTCACCAGGTGCTAGCTTTGTTGGTGTAGTGCTCAACCATAAAGAAATCACAAAAGAGGCTGCCAATTGCCTGAAGAAATTAACATTGTGCTATTTCAACTGACTGAAACGAATTAGGTTCAAACAATATGTTTGTGTACATTTTCGAATGATTATGGCAGCAGTAATTCACCCAGTGATGGTCAAACAAATGGAGGATAGCTATACATCTAGACATGCTGTGCAGCAGAGAGCACTGTCAGCATTTTAAAGAGACAATTCAGGTGTCTGGATTGCAGTAGCAATGCTGCAGAGCAAAGTATGCCAGATTGTAGTAGTCTGCTGAATCCCCCACAGCCTAGAAGATAAGGAATTGTGCTGAATTCATAACACTTTTTTTTTAATGTTCCATTCTCATAGTTTCTTTATGGAATTATTTTAAACAACTAAAACAAAAACTCAAACAACACTCTCAGCGGGCACAATTCCTTCCAGTGCTGATGGTAGAGGGGTCACTTTAGCTCTGTGGTAGCCACGGAAGGAATCACATTTGATAACACAAAAAAATTAAAGCTTGCCAAAATTACAGAATGCTGACATATTTTATTCTTCCCCACCTATAGCGGTTTTGCTGTGATGAGCCACACACACGCACACACACACACACACACACACACACACACACACGCGCGCGCACACACACACACACACGTTTCCCTCTATTGCTCTCAGTACCACCTGGAGGTGTTATTGCTGGACTGGTTACATCTCGTGTAAGGCTTTTGGGTGCAGTGCATACAGGCTTACTGAGATCAATAATGTCCCTTCCAATACAGGGCTCAACAATAAGGATGGTCTGACGGCCTGGGGCCAGTGAGAATGTTTCCAGCCAGTTCACTTGCCCTGTTGGAGCAGTGCATTAATTAATCATCTATGTGTGGTTTTATGCCAAGCAAACTTGAACATTGTTTTTTTATATATATATATATATATATATATATATATATATATTTACTATATTTTAAGATACAATTTCTTCCTGTGATGGCAAAGCTGAATTTTTCAGCGACCATTACTCCAGTCTTCAGTGTCACATGGTTCTTCAGAAATGTGCTGATTTGGTGCTCAAGAAACATTAATATTAATCAATGTTATTTGTATTATTATTAATAATATTTTCAATGTTGAAAACAGTAGTGCTACTTAATTTTATTGTAAAAATCGTAATACATTTATTTATTTATTTTTTATCAATTTAATGCATCATTGCTGGATCTTGGTATTCATTTAAAAAACAAATACTGACCCAACCCAAATTTTGATGATAAAAATGTATATATTTTTTAATTTATATTAAAATTCTGTTATTATAATTTAAAATGTATATTATAATATTTCTTGCAATTTGCCCATATAACTATTATTCATCAACATGTATATAATATTCGTCAGAGTGAAAACTACTAACCTGACAGGGCAAGCAGAAAAAAATCCTTATTGTAAAGCCCTGCAATAAAATGTTATCAATCCATCATTTGAGCAGTCAGTCAGTCTGTGACCCTTTAAAAAGCATTTTCAGCCTTCCGTGGAGCTGTGCAGACAGTTTAGAAGAGTCTTCCGTCTTCTATTCGTTCATTTCACACTGCATGAGTCTGGAGAGACTGCCTTGTATATCCTTCATTTATATTCCTTTCTTTGACCGAGCTAGTAAATAAAAGCTGATAGGTTACTGGATAAGACTTCAAGCCTCTTTCTCTTTTCCTTCCTTCTCACTGTCTGTCTCTTAAAAGTGAAACACATTGTCACCCTGCCCCAATTACATTGCTAACACTGAGGAGAGCATTGTGTGTGTGAGCATTATTTATATGCTTTTAACCAAGACCAACCCTCAGATCTGTCAGAAACAGCGATCTTTTTCAGCTGAAAGTTCACTGTGACCCTCTCAACCGTCTCTCTGTTTGAGTCCACCTATGAGAATAGAAATACATCTAATCTGTCTGTCCTGCCTTGCTCTTCTCTTAATCTAAAACGAAAGTTGACACGTTCTAAAAAAGTGCACTTTAAACCTCTTTATAGAAAATAAAACCCCTCGCTCTGTCCGCAGCTCGCTATCTGTTCATCAAAGATTTCCCAGCGTCCTTCTGTCCTCTGGTCACACCTGCATGCCTGGTTTGCTCAGGTCCCCGTTGCCATGGTTACCCCCTCCTCCTCCTCCACTTCCTGCCCCTCGGGTGACTGTCTCCTCCTCATCCTCGCTGTCGAACTCTTCACTCTTCCTTTTGCTGTAGCGGTCGTACAGGACCATGAGCACGCCCATCACCCACGCCGACACCGTCCCGGCGCTGAAGATGACGAAGCCGATGGCGAGGAAGAACAGGTAGTCCCAGTAACCCAGTCCCTGGTGGCATTCCGAGCGCAGCTGCAATGCCCACCTCTGCCAGGCGCTGACCCAGCATGTCCGGCGGCCCCTGGCACACCGTCTGCCCCTCATCTAGACAGACTGTGAGAGGAGAGGATGGGTGAGGACGAGGGTAGGAATAAAACAATAACAATGTAAGATTTTTGCTTTACAAGAAATGTATATTCTTATTCAACAAGGAAGGATTTTAATATTCACTTTATATTCACCAAAAAATCTTGAAAAAAGTATCAGTTTCAAAAAAGGGCAACCATTTATGTATAAGGACATTAAGGGTATATTATTATAAGGTGCACTACAAGGCATAATTAATGCATTAAAATTACTTTGTTCCTGAAAAATAATATACAAATATGATATTAAAACCAGTTATTTGATCTGTAAATTTGTAATAGATTTCAGTATTTTGGCCTTATTAATATGACTGCATTACGCAGGCACATGGTAATTACTAAACATGATTATTTTGATGGATTTATATAAAAAAGAAATATCTAATATACTGCTTATACTATGTTTCATATAAATGTACCAATATATATGTAAATATATAAATGCACAGACATAAACAACATTTTTTAAACATATTTAGATGTAAGTACAAAAGAACAATTCTAAACATAATATATTATATTATTAGTTGTTTTCTTATAAAACTGACAGTTATCTGAAACATTATCATTCTGAAAGGAACCTTAATAATCAGTTATGAATTAAATTACAAATTAATAAAGACATTCTTATGATTAATAATATGAGTGTTTATGTATGCATGTACATTTTAGCAAACATACTAAAACCTGAAAAACAACGTTTACTATTAAACATACTTGATAAGTGTTGTTTCTCATTTTTTTATTCTGACACAATTTCATCCTCCCTGTCTCACACACACACACGCACGCACACATGCACACGCACGTATGCACGCACACACACACACACACACACACACACACAGTGTCTTGAGCCCTCCGGTAGTGGCCCTGAGGAGGAAACAGGGCAGTAACAATCATCCCCATCTTTAAGTCTGATCCCAGCAGAGCATCAGCCTGTCAGCTCAACATATCAGCCTGACAGAATGATCCACAAACACACTGAGACTGAGACTGAGGCCGGACACAGCTCAGCTTCTGTGATCCTCAGTTTCTCATTACACACGGTGGGTACTCAATAATAAAATGTAGAAAAAAGACTTCTCTTTACTTCATTTGTCAATATCTTTTGTCTTATTAACTAACGTCTGGCCGTTTGCCGAGGCGAGTTGTTAGGAGAAATGATGCCACTTCACCTTTAATCAAAAAGCACTAATTCCTTAATTACAAAGATAAGGAGAGACTGTAAGAGAGCAGGGGCGGCAATAAGTCACCTCTGGGTTTGATTGTCCTGGAAAGAGTCCTGCATTCAGCAGAGATTTAACGAGCCCCTTGACCAGCTTCAAATCTCAGAGTTTATTCATTATGAGATGACAGCACACTTCATTATTTTTTTTATTAAAAATAAAGCCACAAATTGAACTGGCACACACGCAAAGCAGGCAACAGTCAAGCATGAGATGTATAAAGTTTCTTTAAAATCGTGTCCAACTTAGTTCACATTTTGAAATTGGATAACAAGTGTTTCGAATGCTAGATGATTTAGTTGAGGTAGTCTGGTAAATGCACTCCTAGGGTGAATTCCATTTCTCTGTCTTACCCCTTCCCCTTCGTCTTACCCCTAGCCCTTGTCCCTCGAAACCGAGTGGTAAGCGCTAGGGGTGAAAACATACCCCTATGAAATGAGACACCACTTGGTTACTGTTACGTCATCATACATCGTCGCTAGCTGGCTGCTACGTCACCAGAGGCGACAAGTGTTGATCACAAAGTTGCCGTCTAAAAGTGTGTGTGTGTGTGTGTCGATTGCGTGGGTTTTAGTGATGTTTTCTCTATTCAGAGAAATGCGGGACTGTTGTGCAAATTAGCAATGTAACGTTAGCGTGGAAAAATAGCGATCTTTTAAAACTTTTCAATTAAGAACATGGTTGTAAATTTATATGTACATTACAGGACTGTGTAGAGAACAAAACAAGACTCGTAATTTTAAATCAATTATTTAAGCCGAAAATACTCTCTGGAGGATCTGGCCGCAGTGTATTCTGGGTACCCCTTGGTTTCAAGTAAGCTCGCGAAAATTCTTGGTTTTAAGGGCTATCTACCCCTTCCCCTTAGCCCTACCCCTTGCTCAAAACGAGAATTGGGACAGCCCTTACTCTCACGTGAATGCGCAAAACTAAGGGGAAGGGGTAAGACAGAGAATTGGGATTCACCCCTAGTCAAAACACCTATAATTAATGTGAATAAAAAGTAATACAAAGCTTTGTTTTCAAAATATTTTGTGATTTACAGAAACTAGAAATGTCCATAGACTAAAATATATTTCAGAATTCCACAAATGTAAAGAGCTGATTAAATATTTTTAACCATTGAACTTTCAAGGCATTTGCATTCGCTCTTGATTTACAGGATCTGTTTTTTTTTCTCCGAATTTCTAGCAGTAAAATATTTATTGAGTAGAAATTACGTTATGTTCTGCATGTTCTTTATACAAATGCCCATGGCGTTTGATGATATAATGAATTTTCCAGTTCTAGAAATTAATTTTTATTTGCTGAAAATCTTCCGCTCAGCAATCTCAGATCTCATTCTAGTCCATTAAAATATGTTGATTGGTTACAAGAAATGTGAGAATAAATTATGCATAATTTAATTGACGAAATCACGAAGGAACTAATGGAATTACTTTGTATGTACTGTATCTACTTTCTGTGTAGATTATGAAAATATTTCCCAATAGGATCAGTTTTGCAATTAGTTCCATATGACAAAAACGTTAGAACCCCTCAAACATTCCATTAGGCTTCTTTGCCTGGGAACATGTACATAAACAACACCCAACATCTGACCCAGGTTCAATGGAGAAGCGTGGAAAAGACCACCTGGTGCTAAAGACAGGGATTACAGGTAACTAATCTTCTCCCATGCAGGCAAAAATAGCAGACAGACATTATGCAAGTCATTATGATGATTAGTGTGTCCCATACACTGTGAACAGGGCCAGGAACAACCATCTTCCCCAGCCGAGACACTGTGACCTCTGGCCTTTATTTGCTGTCAAGATAGTCTCCCACTACAGTCATGAGCCACGAGGTTACATCCGGAAAAACAAGGACAATGTGAAACTATCTGAGTTAGCCACGTTTTGCAGATTAGATTAGATAGTAATCCGATTATTAAAAGACCAAGTCTGAACTTTCAATGCCCTTCAATATGTAATCAAAGTGCAAAAGGATAATTCTGAATTAATTTACAGCTCACAAAACACATCTTTCTACAGAAGAATTCAGAACAAAAATATGACCTGCTGTCAATCCCCTAAAATGCTCATGGTATATTTATTTTTTTATTTTATAATTTCACACAATACCATTTAAAAGTTTGGGGCCAGTAAACACCACAGAACAATAATGATAAAGCTAGCTATAATGATAACTATATTTCTCTAGAAGGATATGGCATGGTCATGTACATGACAATCTTAATGTGTTTGGTCTTGGTGGAATATATCTGCTGTACCGAGACTAGCTATGCCAATACATCCACAACATGCTGCTGTGAGCCTGTAAGAAATACTGCTGCTGAACATATAACACATATGAATAACCCCGTAGCATACACAAAGTTCCCCATGGAAGATCTATACAGGTGGAGCTGGGGATGGTGCAGGGTTTCTGAAGTGCGCTACAACTGCTACACCAAGCTCTAACCAAGAATTTGAATATTGAGCAGCAGCTCATTGGCTACTGATACAAAAGAGAACCAATGAGCTGCACCGTGTGATGATGTCATTATGTCAGATTGAGTTAGACCTATCGGCTGTCTAGAGTTTCATGCCAGAACTTTGGATTAGTGTCCTGTTTTAAAAGTGATTCCAACAGTATTGTTCCTCTGTGCTATTATCGTTACAGTTGTGGTGTGGACTAAATTTAGAATGATTTTTAAAACTATACTTATTGTTATCATTCTTGTTGTGAACGGGCCTTAAGACTTTTTAATATTTGTGAAAGAAGTCTCATACTCACAGAGGCTTAATTTATTTGATCAAAAATACAATAAAAACTGTAATATAGTTCAATATTTGTCACAGTCGTGTTGCGGGAAGGACACGGGAGACGAGAGGTAAAAGGAATAATGGGATTTTAATGACGGAACACAGGATACACAACTACATAGACGAGTTGACGGACAAAGACTCAGGGAAAACAGGGCTTATGAACACATAACATAATCAAGGGAAAAAGCATCAGGTGAGGAGCAAATCAAACAGATGGGGATGAATGAACTAATGACAGGAAACAGGAAGGACCATATATGGGTGTGGAAACACAAGGAAAAGGAAGACAAAGTCTGACATTACCCCTCCCTCCCAATAAGCGCGTCCCACGTCGTATAACATCGAAAGGGGAGGGGGTTTGGGGGCTCTGGAGGCCTCACGGGACCTTGAGCCCGGACAGGTGGCCTCCAGGGCGGTGTCCGTTCTGGGACCCATGGCGGAGCCAGGAGATCGGGCGACCATGGCGGATCAGGTGCCTCGGGCATCCATGGCGGATCAGGTGCCTCGGGCATCCATGGCGGATCAGGGGACTCGGGCGGCCATGGCAGATCGTCTGTGGGCCATGGCGAGTCCGGGGTCTCCATGGGCCATGGTGGGTAGCCCCCCCCCAAAATTTTCTTGGGGAAGCTCATAATCTCTGGGCGGCGCTCAGGAGGCACGGACGCCGGGGGGCGCTCTGGAGGCGTGGAAGGAGAGCTGGACAGGGCCAGCGGAGGCAAAGGTGAGCGGGACGGGACCAGCGTGAGGCCCAGGTGAGCTGGACGGGACCAGCGTGGGCCCAGGTGAGCTGGACGGGACCAGCGTGGGCCCAGGTGAGCTGGACGGGACCAGCGGAGGCAAAGGTGAGCTGGACGGGAAAGGTGAGCGGGCGCTCCTGCATCCTTTTTTGGGTCCGTCAATCTGTCACAGTCGTGTTGCGGGAAGGACACAGGAGACGAGAGGTAAAAGGAATAATGGGATTTTAATGACGGAACACAGGATACACAACTACATAGACGAGTTGACGGACAAAGACTCAGGGAAAACTCAGGGCTTATGAACACATAACATAAGGGAAACAGCATCAGGTGAGGAGCAAATCAAACACAGATGGGGATGAATGAACTAATGACAGGAAACAGGAAGGACCATATATGGGTGTGGAAACACAAGGAAAAGGAAGACAAAGTCTGACAATATTATAACCATTTAAAATACCTGTTTATTATTTTTTTTTATTTTAAAATGTAATTTATTCCTATGATGCACTGCTGAATTTTCAGCATCATTACTCCAGCATTCAGTGTCACGTGATCTTTCAGAAATCATTCTAATATGCTGATTTGGTGATACTTTTTATAAATTTAAAGCACAATTAATTGCTGTTGTTGCTATTAATGAAAATAATACTTTATCTGTTATTTTATATGGTAATTGAACCCAGAACATTCATTTAGACCACAAATCTGAGATATATTTGGCAGCACATTATAAATGGCAATAACATTTTCCAATTAGTTCTATAACTGTCTTCCTATAAGCACATGACCGAATGAGGAGCTTGTAAGTCTCTGGCTCTGTCAAGCACATCCATGCATCGATTTAAGCATTCGTAAGACTATTTGAGTTCATACAGACAGGACATTAGATTGCATGAGCGAACACACACGAGCTATATTTGGCTGTGTTTTAGGCACATGCACTAAGGCTGATATGGTTTGGTCTGACAGGAAGCACTGTGGTGATTGAAGCTCTGCATGGATCAGAGATTAACACAGAACGCATTTGCAAGATGCAAAGTGACACTGAATGGACCTCGACGCCCTCAAATGTTTCTTTCACATACATACACACACACACACACACACACACACACACACACACACACACACACACACGTTGGTTTTTATGGTTTACGGGGACTTTCCATGGGCGTAATGGTTTTTATACTGTACAAACTGTATGTGCTATTGCCCTACACCTAAACTTAGCCCTCACAGGAGACGGTGCATTTCAACTTTCCCCCCAAAAAACTCACTCTGTATGATTTATAAGCATTTTGAATTATGGGGACACTGAAAATGTCCTCATAAATCACCTTCTCCTTGTAATACCTATGTCACACCTATGTCATTATACAAATTTGTGTCCTCATAAACCACATAAACATGCACACACACACACACATCTCTCAAAGCCTTGCCCAATGTATGACCTTACATCACATCCCAGACTAGAGGGGTTTCTGTGTGTGAAGTCACATCTAAAGTCATTTATGTATATTCTGTGCTCCTCCATCTATGATTAGCCTCTCTTTCTCCTTCTTTTCCTCTCTTCATCCATCCTTCTTTTCTTGAGGGCATATTAGTTCAAACCACGATCTCTTGCGTCGTCATCTGTGACACGCACACGCTGAAAGAGAGCGATTGCTCTTTAGATTGCTCAGAACGTGTGATTACAGAGATAATCTCACTGTGCCACTGTCAAATTACCCACAACTCACCATTTCCCCTCACCACAGAGGTACAGCAATTTTTATTTCTATTTTTGATGGGAAATTATTACAGCTGTAAAAATCAAAGTCCTGTACTGTGTGTGTGTGTAAGATAGAGACTATGTAACACACATGCAGACAATATATACAATGGTGGCCAAAATTATTAGAACAGAAGTTTTTTCACCAGCTACAAAATGGTTTTTATTCAGCTCTTTCTATCTTTTGGTGTAGCGTGTCAGTAGGAAATATTAATTTACATTTCCAAACATTCATTTGGCCATTAATTGTAATAATCCAGTGGGATTTTTTTGCACAAGGAGTCTGACGACAGCCAGTACTCCACACAGAGATCTGATCTCATTGTCCTCCAGTCTGTCTGGAATGACTTGAAGAAACAGAACAAACTGAGACCGACTAAATCCAGAAGAACTGTGGCAACATCTCCGAGATGCTTCAAGAGACCTGCCTGCAAAGCTACAGTACTGTTCAAAGTATTAGGCACTTGTGTAATAATGCTGTAAAATGAGGATCAAAAATAATGTCATAAATAGATTTTCTTTATCAGTTCACTTTTATTAACTAAATTAAATCAACATTTGGTGTGAGCATCCTTTGTGTTTAAAGCAGCTCTTGTCCTCGGTGCACTTGCGCATCGTTTTTCAGGTAGCTTTGTGGGTAAATAATACTAGTGTTCTAATAATTTTGGCCACCACTGTATATATAATTGTAGTTAGAATACATGGTCAAATGTATTGAGAAAAGGAACTTTAATGACAATGTATATTTTTTTTTTAATTCCGCATTCCAATTAATCTGAAATTGGGTTATTCGGATTAGGTTAAAAATAACAAAAAAATACAGCTAACTAACATAATAAAAACATGATAACAATAAAAAACATGATTTTTTTGTTATGCATTTGATATTTTTGTTATTCTGTAAAGCATTTTTTTGCAAAAAAAATTGGATATGTATGCAGTTAATGTATGCAGTTACTAAATACATGCAGTTTAAATGGTTTGATTATAATAAAAAATAATCAAATCAGCATATTAAAATGGTTTCTGAAGAATCATCTTACACTTTATATTGGAGTAATGATGGTGGAAATGTAGCTTTGCCTCACAGGAATAAACTACATTATAAAATATATTAAGAAAGAAAATTATTCTTTTAAATTGTAATAATATTTTTTAATTATTATAGTTAAATCAAATCAATGAAGCCTTGGTGAACATAAGAGACTTACAGAACGCAAAATTTGTGTATATACACCAACAATTGGAACTTGAGAACCAATTAAGAGGTGAAATTGAATTAGACCACAGCAAAAACTAAATTTAACACACTGCTTTACTTAAGTAAAAATATTAATGCATATTAATAATTATAAATAATATATTAAAACAGGGGTGTCAAACTCAGTTCCTGGAGGGCCACAGTCCTGCAGAGTTTATGCTGCATTTCACTCTATACATGTTCTTTACACAAGGAAGATTTCTAACAGCATTTTAAAGATGATCAAACATGAACTGGGGCATCAGCAGCAAGCAGGGTTAACCTAGTAGCCTGTTCTTTAACGTCCCACCAGGTTCTTGGAGTAAAAACGAACAGGGTAGCAAAAATGTGCTGGCTCTACTAAGAGCCTGTGTGAAACCCGGGCAGAGGGGGAACTATTTTAGTGGAACACCCTGCATGGGTCTAATAGCAGCCAGATAAATCTGAACAGATAGTGACATCCTGCCTACTCATACAGCTTCAGTCGGCTGTAGTAATTATGGTCTCAGAAAGGGGTCACTCCCGGCAATGCCACGGGGGGCAGCCCTGTCAGATACGCCTCCTTCAAATGACCTGGGCACCGCTAGGGTAAATAGAGCTGCAAATTGGAGTGAGAACATCTTATGATGGGACTGTCTGTCTTCATATAGCTGCATACTCAAATGAACACGGGCTAAAACATAGCTTTCTGATGCTCAACATTTCAGTTTTATTAACTGATTAAAGTTATTAATCGTAATATTTTGAGTTTTTCCCTATTGCTTTATCTCCATTTAGTCTCATTGCTATTTAGATTCGTTTAGTGATGCTTGACAGAAATGAGACAATTCACCTTTAATTTAATTTTCTTTCCTTTATTTTCTATTCACCTACTGAAACGGGACAAGTTCCTTCTTTCAAATAGAGAATAGCTTTTAGCTTATGTCAAAGCTGTGGAACGTGTTTACTTTTTTAGTGTTATTTGACTGGACAAAATATAAAATGCAAGATGAGCCATCAATATTTTTTTTTGTCTCTCTTTTGTCAACTTTTAGGAGTGCATTATCACATTGATGACCCACGGAGGGCCTGGGACATGGTGATGGAAAAAAATATTATAACCAATTGTCTCTGTGTTCTCTCACGAAAGTTTTACATTCCCATATAATTTTTGCATTTGCTTGCAAAACCTTTCAGGAAATATTCCTGGGTGAACATGTTTTCTGAAGGAATGAAAAACTTTTGTGAGCAAGCACAACATTTCTTAGAAGAACTCAAAACTAGTGTTGGGTCCGAGTCCAAGTCCTTAACCAACTGAGTTTGAGCGAGAGACATTTTTTTAATGTGTAATCTTGTTTATTTTTTATGTTACAAAATGACAGATTCCGTGTTCAAGTACAAGTCCACCAAGTGCATCTGGGGTTATTTATAATTGCAGTAAAAATAAACCCCTGCACTTGGGGTAATGTAAGCCTTTTGCGAATAATCAAAAGGTTTTCTGGGGGAATGCAAAGGCAGACACAAAGTTTCTTTTGCAAAACTTTTGCAAGCGAATGCAGTTTCTTGGTGGGAACACAAGACTTGTGAGCAAATGCAAAGTTCAGGGAAACAAAAGTTTTGCGAATAAAAGCAAAGTTTCTTGAGGGAATGCCAACTTTTGGCATTCCCTCAAGGGTTCAAAAAAAATCTGTCATAATCCCTGTGCCTAAGAACAGTAAACCCTCTTGCCTGAATGACTATCTTCCAGTTGCCCTCACATCGACAGTCATGAAGGTTTTTGAGAGACTTTTAAAGAAACACATTTGCTCCTCCATCCCTGCTACTTTGGACCCTCTTCAGTTTGCCTATCGGCCAAATAGGTCCACTGATGATGCCATCTCTCAGGTACTGCACTCTTCCCTCACTCACATTGACAGCAAAAATGGCAACTATGTCAGGCTGCTATTCATCGACTATAGCTCAGCTTTCAACACTATAGTCCCCACCAAACTAGCTGTCAAACTCTCAGACCTCGGCCTAAACACTTCACTCTGTGACTGGATTCAAGATTTCCTCACCGCCAGACCACAAGTGGTGAAAGTCGGCCAGTTCACCTCCAACTCCATCACCCTGAATGTAGGAGCCCCACAGGGCTGTGTCCTGAGCCCCCTGCTATACTCTCTATACACCCACGACTGCGTGTCCTCACACAGCTCCACTTCTATTGTTAAATTTGCTGATGATACTGTGGTCCTGGGCCTCATTAACAACGATGACGAGACCGCATACTTGGATGAGGTGGAGAGACTCACATCATGGTGCCAGGACAACTGTCTCTCTCTGAACGTGAGCAAAACCAAAGAGCTGATTGTAGACTTCAGGAAGAGACAGCAGCAGCATTACACTCCTCTTATGATCAGCAGGACCCCTGTGGAGAGGGTGAGCAGCTTCAAGTACCTCGGTGTAAACATCTCCGAGGACCTGACATGGACTGCACACATCCAAACACAGGTGAAGAAAGCCAGGCAAAGGCTGTACCATCTGCGACAGCTGAGGAAATTCAGGGTCTCACCAGCTATCCTGAAAACTTTCTATTCAGGGGCCATAGAAAGTGTTCTGACTCAGTGCATCTCAGTGTGGTATAATAATGCCACAAACCAGGACTGCAAAGCTCTACAGAGAGATGTGCGCTTGGCTGAGCGCATCTCAGGGTCTGCTCTCCCCTCTCTGCAGGACATCTACCTCAAACGCTGCAAAAGCAGAGCTGCTAAAATCATCAAGGACTCAAATCACCCCGGTAACCATCTTTTCAGTTTACTGCCATCTGGCAAGCGCTTCAGGAGCATGATGGCAAAAACTGAGAGACTGAGGAGGAGTTTCTTCCCCCAGGCCATCAGGCTCCTAAACTCAGTCTCATAACATCATAACATCCACAGGACTCAATTTAATAAACTGTAAACATATCCATTATTCTCCATCATCCGCATTGCTGCTATGTGTACATACCCGGTACAACCTATTTGCACATTCTCTTGCACATCCGTGTTTATATTAATATTTATTAATCCACAGTATACTGTATTGCACACTTTATCTCATTGCACATCTTACTCCTTATTTTATTTTATTATTTGTTCCTATTTTCATTCTCACCTATATTTATATATATATTTTCTTGTGTCATGTTTCATTGTTTTATTGCTTTTATATATATTTTTTTTTTTGCACTTTCCATTGAGCGGACCTGTCCTGACTAACATTTCACTACTGATTATACCCTGTATGATTGTGTGTGTGACAAATAATAAAGAACCTTGAATAAAGAACCTTGAACCTTTTGTGAGTAAATGCAAAGTTTGGGGAAACTAAATTCTTAGAGGAACGCGAAACATCTGCAAGTTTATCTGGGAACGCAAATTTTTCTCAAGAGAAAGCAAAATCATTTTGAACATAATTTTTCCTCCTGTCCCAATTTTTCCCATCACTATGCTCCTTTAAAACTCTGTAAAGACCATATAGATGAAACAGACATGAACTAAAAGCTACATATTCCCACTTCCCTGCTAAAAACCCCAGCCTAACATGGTTGTCCAGCCTGGTCATAGCAGATTTGCAGGCTGGTTTTAGATGGGTTATGACCACTTTTTTTGCTGGTCAGGCTGGGAGTCTTCAGCTTAAACAAGTTAAGACAGCTAACCAGCTTGGGCTGGTTTTAGCTGGGGGTTTTCTGCAGGGTTTGATTTAAATTACCATTTAACTTCACTAATTGGGCCGGTAGCATCTGAATAAATAGTACTATCAAATCTTTTAAAACATGCACGCAAACAAAAAATGTATCCTCAGGGTGCTGGAAGCGTTAATTGGTACGGCCATAAAGCGTACCCTCAGCCTAATTAGATCATTAGTACTTCATTATTAGCAGCAGAAGGATGTAGTGATGCTAATGTTCCAGTCAAAGCTGTCACATACCTTCACACACATACACACACACTGTATCAGAGCAAGATCCGCTGTATCTGTCAGCTCCTTACAGATGGCATGCTGTCTACAGGAAGCTTTCATCTTAGCCTTATTTTCGTTATTTTCATTATACACAAACACCTGCTACTATGATAGAAGATATATAATGGAACATCTGCTGCCATTTGCAAAAGCATGATTAAATGTGTCAGGCAAACGCCGCTGTTATCGTGTCTTGTTTTATCATCAGCAGTTCTTTCAAAGACTAATTATTTTAGGTCTCTGGAGCGGAGATGTTTTGTATTGTTATCGGACATAAAGTTCTGGAAAGGTGCAGGCGGCAGGTCTTAAGAGAGACAGCGTAGTTATTTCATTTCGGAGACATATGAACATCATGCAGGTGACTTCCAGACAGAGAGAAATGATATCAATAACCATCTGTTTTGACAGAGAACTGATGAGTCAAGTTCATTTCATCAGTGTTTTTCAACTTTTCATCAGGGGACTTAAACAATAAAGCTTGGAAAGGTCTCTCATTTGTCTTAACGTACAATCGACAACTGACAAGTTCACTTAAAGGGCTCAAAAATGAGAAATTTGTCATCATTTACTCACGGTCATCTCATCCCAAACCTGTATGACTTTCTTTCCTCTATGGAACACAAAAGAAGTTATTTTTGAGTGAACTATGCCTTTAAACGCCAAACCAAACATGTCTCTATTCAGCAATAACTGAGGTGCCACAGTGATGTTAATTGATGTGTTTTCGGTGACACTTTTGCTCAGGGTTTGTGTCGATAGTGCTGAGTGTGCAGAGTAGAGACTGTCCCGTCACCCTCAATTAAAGAACACCCTGCGGCTTTACCGTCAGTCTTGCTTCAGCCGCTACAATATTTACGCAGAGCGTTGGAAAGGCAGAGATAGGCACAGAATGCATGCAGGTTTTTTCAGTCTTAGTTAAGCAGCTTTTGCTGATTGCAGTCTGAAAGAAAGTGAAAACCAGCTAATGATTAGTTAAAGGTTCAGGGAGTGTTATACTGTCCAATTCGTTTCAGGATGAGGACAGGCGATGCTATTTTTTCACTTAATTGCACATTTTGTAAACTTTGTATGATTGTCAATGATAATTGACAATCATACAAAGTGCATTATAAAGAATAAAGCATTATAAAGAAAAGGCAAAATTATTTAAAAATCTATTTTATTTAAAAAAATATCTATTATTAATACTATTCATGGAGAAACGTTCATTCCATTTTCCAGAAATGTTTCACATTAATGATTCTAAAATGTCATATGGTATAAAAAAGTAGTAAGATTTTCCTAACACCTTCAATAGACGCAAGTGTATATGGTTTAATCATAACATTTATTACATAATTTATAAACATAATTAATTCAGAAATATAATTCAACTAGTGGGTTTGCACCACATTTTAAAACCTGGTCTAAACTTGCTGTATCAAAGAAAGGTCCAATTATTTTAAGAAATGTATTTATATATTATTATTATAAATTACTGTATATTAATATTATTAGAGGGGTCATCTCTATGATGTAATTTCATTTTGTTCCACTTGACTTTGGTTTGGCAGACAAAAGCTTTTTAGATATTATTAAGCTGTGAAGCAGGTTGTATCTATTTTATATTTAAACAATTATCATGCCAAATTACCTAATAACTTTTCAAGAATGTAATTATTTAATGATTTTTCATCATTATGATATTATATTACAATATTTATTTGATAAAGAAAAAAAAGCTAATCATAGAAGAGGTATATCAAATCATTGTGTGAATAAACTACATTTTTAAGGTGTTTTATAATTTGTTTTTAATGAACGTTTATTGGTTTTTAGTTTTGTAATAAATGAATAGATGGGAAAATATATATTGGTGGATGAATCAGCAGCAGTGTTTTCAGATACAGTATATCATGCTGCTCTACTCTACTGCGTTTTCTAACAGGGACGTTCCTTCGAGATCTCAGAGAGACTGAGACACACACAGTTTAATGCTTATTCAAATGTGCTTCAGGACAAATGACATCATCCAAAAACATGATTCATGAATATCTTGATGCTTCCGTGGCTTTCATGACTAAATCCTTGTACCGAGAAAATCCACAGCTTTTCCTGAGAATGGCCTGCCCACCAATTACCAGAGCAGTTCAGCTTAGACCTGAATGCATTTCTGTGCTAGCTCCAGTCTGGTTTATCACTAGTGTTGTTGGTTTTTTGAATGTTGTTCACCAGGGAATAAACTAAAATGCACAAGCACAGTCTTTCTAGTTAAAAAGCCTGTTCGGGACCAATATCCAACACACAGCATGTGCTCATCTCTTCAAAAAAAACGTATGGCTGTCAAATATCAGATGCCTGTCCACTGGTTCATCTCCTGCCAAACACTTCATGGCACAGAGAGATATAGTATAAAACTGTACAGTACTGTACTCACATGCACCTGTTTGTGGCTGATGAACTGTTTATCTCTTTCATAACAATATGTGACCCTCTCTGTGAAATCCAGGCTAAAGTCTCAAAATCTAATTCTGAGATAACAAGCATCAAATTTGGATTTCAACCATTAATTTCACTATAATTTCAATCTTTGACATGGCCTTACTCCATCAAAATATTAAAGATATTAAGGTTACATTTTCACAGAATGTTCTTTACCTTATGAAAGATGATTGTGTGTAGAAAACAGTAAATCACAAAAAAATGACTTTAGCTGGGTTTTCACAGAGAGGGTGACATATACTGATGGAATGTCATGGGAACACTGTTTTGAAACCATTCACCTAAAGTTCTTTTCATGCTTTTAGAAGGCCTTTAAAAATAAAATAAACTATTAAAAAAACGAATATATTCAAACTAAATCGTAACTATATGATGCTCTACATTAAAATGTAATTAGAAGAAAACATGAAAATTACACACATTAACCTAATATGACCAATTTCCCATTTATGTTCCCTAAATGGCAGCATTGTCTAAACATGCCTAGTGAAGTTCTCTAGCAACAGTGCATGTATTAATCTAACACGGATGACTTCAAATGCATTCAGCCTGCTATTTTTAAAGCCCACTAATTATGTAATTGCATATGTTAATCTTTAAGAGGATGAAGTGCTGGGAGGTGGGAGACTTTTTCCCACTCTCATTCTGAATCTCAATGAGGATGGACTTTCTGATAAGCGTGCGCTGGGGGGGGGGGGATTATTGTACAGGAATTAGCTCAGGCAGCAGCGCTTTATAAAGTGTGTTTTTAGAAAGTCTCTGCTGTTTTTGTGGTGTAAATCAGAGTTGTGTATGGATGTGTGATACTGAGCAATGACCTGTAGTACAGTGTGAATGTGTACATCTGTACTGAGCTCTGGTTTTGTGCCGAGCGCTGTAGCACACTGAAGAAACAAGAAACGTTCAAAGTAAGAAATAAAGTCACACTGCAAGATATAAAGGCAAATTACTTGAAACAATGTAACAATTATGAGATACACAGTCACTTTGTGAGATACACTACCATTGAAACACTTTTATCATTTGCTATCTTTTCTCACATTCACCGAAAATACAGTACAACAGTAATATTGTAAAATACTACTACAATTCATAAAATATTTTCAATTTGAATATATATTCAAATGAAATTGTATTCATGTGATGTAAAGCTGAATTTCAGCATCATAACTCCAGTCTTTACACGATCCTTCAGAAATCATTATTGTATGCTGATTTATGATCAGTTTTGAAACTGTTGTGCTTCTTCAAATTTTTTTGGAACCTGTGATACTGTGTACTGACCCCAAAGTTTTGAATATTAGTGTATATTGAAACAAAATTTATATTTTGAATAAACACAGTTATTTTTAGCTTTTTATTTACCAAAGAATCCTAAGAATTCTAATATGATAAATTTTATTACCAATGTTGACAACAGTTGTGCTGCTTCATATTTTTATGGAAAAAAAAATATTCTTTGATGAATTTAAAGTGCAATAGAACAGCATTTATTAAATAGAAATCTTTTGAAACATTATGAATACCTTTACTGTCACCTTTGATCCCTTTAATGCATCCTTGCTGAATTAAAATATTAATTTCATTTAAAAACAATTCATTTTGATCTGTTTTCTAAAAGATCTGATTTACAATAATGAGGAATAAAGACAAAAATTATGAGCCAAAAAGTCCTAGTTATGAGAAAAACAGACAAAATTACAAGAAACAAATTCCAAAGTGATGTAGTCACGCTTATGAATTCACATGTAAAGTCACAATTCCATAATATTGTTTTTTATTATGCCACATGATGCAAAATGAACACTTGCCAAGTACCAAATGTGAGTAAGAACTGTTGCTATAGAGTATATAGCAAATTTAAATATAAGACTTATGACTAATAGCACATGGTACTAATATGCCATGGTACTTTTGCTTTTTTATTTGAGTAAAATGACATTACAATTCGGTAAATAGAATTCAGTGTGCACTATAACTCTCTCCTGAATGTCAACTACAGGTACTACTAAATAAAGGCCCTTGAGAACATGTACATTATCATTCCTACCAAAGACATCAGCTGAGGTAGATTACATTCAGCGTCTGTCCGGTGACCTTCCTCTGAGTCTGCGGAGTATGAGCTGCCATGGCGTATTCTGCCTGAGGTCATTCCCAAACACATCTCACACTGCGTCACGTCTAAAAAAACACACCTGCATCATGACAATGAGTCAATAACAGCACTGAAATATTGAAACGTATCAAGAACCACGTGACTCTCTGAATCGAAATCAAATCCTGCTGTGTCTACAAATTCCCATGTGTACAAAACAACTCAAATCTATTTCTGCTATCATTCGTCAAAACACCATTGACTAGCAGAGGAATGACAGACGTCTCTGCAAATATCTGCTTGACATCTAAGCTTTATAAAAGGCGCTAAACGTTCCATTTCTGCATATCTGTTTTCTCTCTATTCCCTCTGACTCGTTTTTTCTCCTTGTGCTTTGATCCCGTTCTTCATGAATATTTAACTCTCATCCCGAGCCCCCCCCCCACCCACTTCTTTGGCTCCATGCCTATGAGCCTGGCCGGACCAGAGACCCTTCAGCCAACCCGTGCACTTCATCAGGGCAAGATGGAGCGAATAACAGGTCAAAAATGACTGGGATGGAGTGAAAGCAACACCGTACTGCAGAGAACAACACAAGCATTCAGTGACATAAACTGCTGCTCTCTTTCCCTTCAAACAGCACTTGCTGGAAGGCATCGCTCTCACTGCTGCAGATATGAATCTAATACTCTCTCCAGATCGGCCCCCTCCAAAAACTCACACGTACACAACCGTACACACATATTCTTCAGATATCAGAGGACACGTGAGGTTGAGAGCATTCAGTCACTTTCCCAGTACGGATGGAGGTCACGAGACTAATCTATTGTCCTTCTGAATCAATCGATGCGTGGTGTAATGCATAACAGTTATGAGATTAGTATAATACAGATCTTCTGACTATATGCTGCAGTTCAGAATACAATGGCATTATTACACAACACAGCATGTGAGTAAATACTACAGTAATACAGTTACAAGCATGCTTTGTGTATCTTGTATGTTGTTATTAAACAGCTTTATTCAGTTCACCTTCTTTTCAGACAATCCGTCATCAAATCTTGTGATTCACGTTTTGTGTCATTTCAAGGTTATTTTGTGTCAGAAGTGCCCAAAAGTTAAGTTAATCTAGTTTCACCAGATATACCATGTTTAAGATTTAAAAAAAGTTATTAATACTTTTATTCAGCAAGGATAGATTAAATTGATCAAAATTGACAGTAAAACTTGTATTAATTAAAAAAAGCCTACTAATCAAATATATGCTCTTCTTTTCAAATAATTCTGTAAAAAAAGTTCCACAAATAGAATATTACTATATTCAAATAAATGCCGACTTGGTAAGTATAAGAGACTTAAATTGTACAGAGTCAAACCTTTGTATATACTCAACAAAAATGATCAAATCAAACAATAAATGAACCAATATAAAGTACAACTAAAACAAAAAGATACCTTAATTAGATATTTAGAGCAACAAACAGATAAGTTTTAATGTTTCAAATTGTGTGTAGATACTTTTGTTAAATATCATCCTTTATGCCTTCGTAAAATTATCTCTGCTAATATTGAGTCACATCTACTGTTGCCAAAAGCACTCTTGTAACAGCGCCCACTAGTGGACTGCCTTCCCATTAAGTTTGCATGTGGTGTTGCCTTGGACAAACAAGGTCATTTATAAGCAAGCACAGTTTTACCGCCTTCTGTTTGGAAGAGTCTTTCCATCTATTCCAAGTCTAACATGGTGCGTAGGTAGGCAGCTCACTAGAGTTTGGACCAGAGCTAATATTTCTCAGACAATAGGTGTTTTGAAAGACGTCAGATTGAAATAAAGTTCTCTGGGTGAGTGTCAATCAGGAGGAACGCTAAACTGTCAGATTCTCTCTCGCTCTCTGTTAGTCAACACTGTGAAAGTGCTGACAATGAGGAGAACCATCACCTCTCCAAATATCATCGCCTTGCATTCTGACACACTACATCACGATTATACACAATCAAATCACCTAGACTAGTTTATTATGAGGTACAGTAGATGATGAGCCAGCAGTTCATATCCTGACGAGACCCTGGGTTATACGTTCTGCTCCTAATAGACTGAAGCAGTGAGAGGTATGCAATGAGCTGCAAATAAGGACAAGTAGACCTATAGTATGAATACACAGCAAAATTACAAAACTGTGAATCACAATGAGTGTCCAGAGGCCGATTAGCGTTTTGATTGTGTGGCTGTCAGTAGTTCTGTGTATCAGCATAAAGTCTGTTCCACATTGCAGCTTATTCTAGCCACGATTCACCCACTTAGCCAAGAACAGACATTCTGGGGTGCATTTCCCAAAAGCATCGCTAGCCAACTATGGTCACAAGTTCTGTCATTGCCAACATAGTTCAACGATTCGGTGTTTCCCGACACCGTAGTTCAAACGAATATTCGCAATCAGCGTAGCAAACATACGTGGTTGGAACTACAGCTCTTGACCTATGGTTAGAAGCATAGTTTCTTGTTATTAAGACATATGGGCTTAAATAAATATGCTCTTGGGCGCAATAAGCAAGCGAACATGCAGTACAATCTATATATTCTATTCTATCTAAATGAAAAAAAAGTGTTTCATATGCGTCTGGCCAATCAGTGTACACGTACTTCACTGGTAGTTCTTATAGCAAATTTTAGACCCTACTCTGAAGTAGGAGCTAATTTAGTTTCCCAAAACAGAGTTCCTAGAAATAAATACGTTCCTAGTTCCTGCGGTGCTGCTAACTAGCAAAAAAACTGGAACTTTTGCCAATAGTTCTAGGAACTATGAAAAGTTTCCTCCGGTGTGAGAGTGCCTATATAAAGTGCTCATTAGGAAAACATGCCTGAGGTGACAGGATATTACCTTGCTTTATGCAAAACGTATGTCAATTTTCTAAAAGCGCAAAAAGAGCATTCGGTTTTATCCCGAACAGAGGAATTTGAATCTAGCATATATTGAACCTATTGCAGAAGTCCAGAAATTAAATGTACGTTAAGTGGCACAAACTACTTAATGATCTATTGAGCTAGAAAATAACGTGTCGCCTACTCTAAACCCAATCCTAACTGATAGTGTTAACAAAAGCAAATGTGAGATAAAAACACATTTGCTGAAGCAACCATAACATTTTAACAAAAGTTTTCAAGCTCTTTTATTGTGGCTCGTACTCAAACGCTACGCATCGCAAGTGCAATGCTGTACCAGGTGTGCGACCGAGCAAGTTTACTATGAAAGAAAAGCATTTATAAGGAGCTTATTATGTGATGCAAATGTCAAAAAGAATTAGTTTACAAATCATAAAATGTGGTAAAAGGTCATAACATAGGGTTGTGCAAAGAAATGTACTAAAATACGTCTTTATTCATCAACAATCTGCCACTGTAATCATAATTTGTGTGAAAAGGGGAAAAAAGTTTGTAGTGTTTTACTTGCCACTAGTTTTTATTTTAGGTGGAAAGTGCAGCGATATTTTTTTATTTTTGCAAAAATGTAGATAGAAGTCTTTCATTGAAGTCCATAGTCTTTCATTGTATGGACAAAAACAGCTAAACAGTTTGTTTTCTTGTAAACTCAAGGGGAATATTTAACAGAGCTCTTGGCTGACAGACCGATTATAGCAGCCTGGGACTTCATAAACATGACTTCGTTCGCTCAAAAGCCAGCCAATCGGTTTGGGACTGGTGACATCAGTCAGATCTTGGATTGTTTCAGCCATTGAATATAAGCAGTCTGTTTAAGTGCCATCTGAGGGTGTTACTCTCCATCTGTCGAGTGCTAAATTCTTCTTTAAAAAGGGTCGATGTGATAAATATGTCAAGAAGCCACTGTGACCTGCTGCTGGGTGCATTTTGTTTTTCATTAAATTAAATGTGAATTCACTATGTGCACAAATTAGAAGAAACTGTAGAGAATGTTTTTTTTTTATTCTGTGCACTAAATGAAGTGCTGACTTTACATTTGTGTTGACGAAATGCATCTGTCTTTTTGCTTTCTGTTCAAAATGCATTAAAGAAACTGCATTTTGTCATAAAATACTGTATTTCAGGTCACATAATTCATTAAGTTCATTAACACTATCATTCAAAAGTATATTATGTTCAACAAGGACTCATTTATTTGATCAAAAACACAGTAAAAAGAGTAATATTGTGAAAAATAATGTTATAAAAAGAACAGATTTCTTTTATATATTTTAAAAATGTAATTTATTCCTGTGATGCAAAACTACATTTTCAGCATCATTACTCCAGTCTTAAGTGTCAGATGATCCTCAGAATTCATGCTAACTTGCTGATTTGCTGCTCAGTTATGGTGCTCAGTTATTAATAGTGATTCTCAATATAGCAATGTTTTTACAAAAAACAAGTTTCTTTAATGAATAGAAAGTTCAGAAGATCAACATTTATTTGAAATAGAAAACATTTGTAACATTATAAGTCTATACTGTCATATTTGATCAGTAGAGTAGATCCCTAAAAGTGTTATTTTTGTTTATTAAAAAAGCACACTTTTGAGTGTATCATAGTTTCCTCAAAAAGACTAAACAGTTCAGTATTGATAATCATAATAAATGTTTTTGTGCATTGATGCTGAAAATTTAGTTTTGAACATTTAAATAGAAAAGTGTTGTAATAATATTTCACAATATGACTGTTTTACTGCAAATAAATTCAGCCTTGGTGAATACAAGAGAATTCTTTCAAATACAATTAAAATTCTTAATTATTTCAAAAACTTTTGTCTTTTTAATTCTAATTAGTAAGGTTGCGTTTGATGCCCCATATCACAGTTGCATGCTGTATTTTAGTATATCTTCACCTGATTGCTCTCCGTTCCAGTGAAACCCTTAAATAAAAATGTTTTAAAAACTGATACCAATATACATCCACTGACAAATAGTTGCTATTTTATAAGCTGCATTTGTAAACTGTATTTGTCACATACTCAATAGTGTAAATGGCGTCTCTAAATGTTCTACACACAATTGTCGCATTCATTTTTCATGCCTACAGTGTGAGGCGGCACTTAGCAAACTTACCGTGAGCCCCAGGCTCGCCTTTAAATCAGACCCTATTAGCAGAAGCATCTGGCTTCGCCACATGCCTCTGCATCCACTCAGTATGCAACACCCACACTCCCATACGCTGCATTTACTATGCCAGAGGACTCACAATTACCTCTCACATCTGATCATCCAAACACCCATATCCATGTGTCAACACTTCAGCACGTCTGCTGCAGAGAGCAGCATGTCACTTTTTTCAACTATAAGTGGATGCCTGTGTTATGAAGCCTATGTTTATTTGAAGTAAAACTTAATTTTAACTCAGCAAGTCGGTGAAACTTAGTTTCTCAACACAAGACGCCTAATTGAAACACACTAAACAACTTGAGCAGAGCTATCCCCAAAGGAGAAAGTCTTCAATGTGTGAGTTAATGAAACTCGTGGCTCTCCGAGGCCCAGGACAAATAGAGAAAACAGATATGAGAACAAACACACGCACACACCTACAACCACAAAATGAAGTAATCAAGCCAGAAAACATAAAACATCATAACAGAGCTGCTGTTGCCCTGTGTTTGTTGTCGCTCTAGAAGAAATGCAATGACCAAGCCCAGATGGAATTTGCAGATTTTATAGACCTAGAAAAATGATGTCCAGCACATTCCCAGACTCGTCACTGGGGAGTCAGCAGCTATCCTGCACTGAGATATATGGAGGCCCTTTTCCACCTCACACGAAAACATTTAAATGGTAATGGGGACAGTTTAAAGTCACAGTTTTGAGAAACTGAGTTTGGAATTCGCACTTATAAGATATAAAGTCGCAATTACACAAAATAAAGTCACAACTAAAAGTTATGAAGTTAATTATCAGAAACAAAGTTACAACTAGATCTAGGCTGAAGTAAAAAGGTGACCGGGCTTTTGCCATTGCCGGCCCTAAACTGTGGATCAGCCTTCCAGTCTCTATTAGAACAATTGCAACAGAATCACTTTTTAATACAAGGCTTAAAGTCTACCTCTTTGAGAGGGCTTTTAATGTATGAGCCACCAGGAGTTTTTTATTTCAGATTATTATTTGGTTGTTTTGTTTGTACAAATGTTATGTATTTGGATTATTTTTAAACTATATTGTTCAGCACAATGGTCAACCATTGTTGTTTTATTGTGCTTTATAAAAAAAAAAATTATATATATATATATATAACTCTTAGAAATGACACACTACAAGATAAAGAGATAAAATGTGAGATTTATAAAGTCGCAACGAGAGACATGATAAAAAATAGTCACATTGTGAAACAAAAAAAGGTCATAAAAAGATGTATGAATAAATGATGAATCAAATCCAGATTATTATAATTATGAGAAACAGGTGCAATTACTAGAAAAGTCACAAATGATGAGAAACAACATTTTAGTTTGAGGACCAGTAGTCACTGTTAACAAATAACAGTGACTACTGTATATTGTATATTACTACTTATACTGTTATAAATAATCAGTTTTGCCTTAAGACACGTATAATTTGCTGCTTATTAATAATTAGTCAGGTAATTGTTATATTTAACAACTGGTGGTGCTGGTGTGTGGTGTGTGGTGTGTGGTGGGTGTTCTGGAGCAATATGGCTGCCGTCGCATCATCCAGGTGGATGCTGCACACTGGTGGTGGTTGAGGAGATTCCACCCCTTCCATGTAAAGCGCTTTGAGTACCCAGAAAAGCGCTATATAAATGTAAAAAAATTATAATTATTTAGGTATGTGGTTGGATTAAGGGATTTAAAATAGGATCATGCAGAATACGACATTAATATGTGCTTTATAATAATATGCATGCTAATAAACACTAGTTAATAGTGAGAACTGGTCCTTAAAATAAAGTTTTACCAGAAACAATGGATAGATATAAAGTCTATGAGGTATAAAGCTGAGGTTGTGAAATATGAAATCACATTGCGAGATATAGTCACAATTTTGAAAAACAATGTTGTAAATCGCAGTTGTAAGATATATAAAAAATCTAATTTAGGCTAAATAAAGTCGCAACTAAGAGTTATAAAGTCAATTATAAAAAAAATGCAATTGGTAGCAATGTGGTAGTTCAAAATTGCAAGATTCATTAAGTCACATCGAGACACATAAAAATTCACACCGCAAAAAAATTAAGTGACATTTTTAAATATTAAAAATCATATCAGGAGATATAAATCAAACCCAGATTAGTAGTTATGCTAGAATTTTTTTTTTTAAGTTGCAAATTGCAAGAAATATAGTTGCGGTTACAAAATCAATTGTGAGATATACAGTGCCCTCCACTAATATTGGCACCCTTGGTAAATATGACCAAAGGCGGCTGTGAAAATAAATCTGAATTGTTTATCCTTTTTATCTTTCATTAAAAAAAATCACAAAATTCCAACCTATCATTGAAGTAAAACAATTGAAAGTGGGGAGAAAAATCTCATGATGAAATAAATGCTTTCACTATTTCATGTTGGCCACAATTATTGGCACCCAATTATTGCAGCGTCCTTTTCCCAGGGTAACAGCTCTGAGTTTTCTCTTATAATGCCTGACGAGTTTGGAGAACACCTGACAAGAGATCAGAGACCATTTTCTTCATACAGAATCACTCCAGATCCTTCAGATTCACAGCTCCATGACGGTGCTTCTTCTCTTCAGTTCACCTCACTCATTTTCTACAGGGTTCAGGTCAGAGGACAGAGACAGCAATGGTAAAAGATTCATTTTGTGCTCAGTGACCCATTTTTGTGTTTATTTTGATGTTTGTTTTGGATTGTTGTCCTGCTGGAAGATCAAAACATGGCCCATTATAAGATTTCTAACAGAGGCAGTCAGATTTATATTTTGTATCTGTTGGTATTTGATAGAATCCATGATGCCATGCATCTGAACAAGATGTCCAGGACCTCCAGCAGAAAAACAGGCCCACAACATTAAAGATCCAGCAGTATATTTAACCGTGGACATGGGGTACTTTTTTATCCCTGTTTGTACTAAACTCATCTGGTGGGGTTGCTTCCAAAAGCTATTTTTTCAGTTTCATCTGACAATAGAAGCCAGTGCCATTTGAAGTTCCAGTCGTGTCTGACAACTGTATTTGCTGGAGTTTGTTTTTGGATGAGTGAGGATCATTTTTCTTGAAACCCTCCCGAACAACAAGTGGTGATTTAGGGGATGTTTGATTTTTTTTTTTTTAGGTTTCTGACCCCAAGACTCAACTATTCTCTGCAATTCTCCAGCTGTGATCGTTGGAGAGTCTTTGGCTACTCAAACTCTCCTCCTCAGCATTCATTAGGACGATATAGACACACGTCCTCTTCCAGGCAGATTTTTAAATTTTTTAGTTGATTGGAACCTCTTAATTATTACTCTGATGGTGGAAATGGAGATTTTCAATGTTTTAACTCTTTTCTTACAGCCACTTTCTATTTTGTGATGCTCAACAATCTTGTTCTTCACATCAGAAATATATTTTTTGTTTTTTCTCATTGTGATGGATGATAAAGGGAATTTGACTTTTGTGTTCCTCATATTTCTAATCCTGTGGAACAGAAAGTCATGGCTGGACAATGTCATGCTCCTAGTCACCCTGGTGTGCTAAAAAATGTTAATATGAATGGGAATATACTTCAGAGATATTTTACTCATAAGAATTTCTAGGGGTGCCAATAATTGTGGCCAACATTCATTGGAGAAAAACATTTATTTCATCATGAGATTTTCTCCCCACTTTCAATTGTTTTACTTCAATGATAGGTTGGAATTTTGTGAATTTATTGAGTGAAAGATCAAAAGGATAAACAATGCAGATTTATTTTCACAGCCGCCTTTGCTCATATTTATCAAGGGTGCCAATATTAGTGGAGGACACTGTAAAGCTGCAATTGTGAGATACAAAATTACAATGTGAGATTGTACTCAACTTTGAAACAAAGTTGTACATAACAACTAAAAGATATAAAATCACAATTGTGCAAAATAAAGATGCAATTGACCATTCGCAGGGAGTTTGATTAACAGGCAATCTGCCCAATCAGAATGTGGATATTATGTCCTACTGCCCCCCCCCCCCCACCTAACCCTAAACCTACCAAAACTAGTTGGGTAATAATCTGACGGGGGTCAGAAGTCGGCACAATACCAGTCTCCATTGAAATCCATGTTGAAACGGGGTAAAAAAAGATTGACTGAATTGAAACTTTTCAATATAACTAATTAGAAAAATGTTCATTAAGCTGTGCTGTTGTTGGCTGCCACAGTGATGGCAATAAGCTAAATTAATTCCTTGTTTTTTTAATTCCCTGGAAGTACTTATTTTGCATACCAGAAAATCTGTCATGTCCGGCGCTGTATGCATGGCTTGTGGTGCTAAAGTTAAAACACTAATATGTTAAAACATGTGCTCTTATCGTTCTGTGGACAAAATGCTCCCCAATCAGGAGCTGTATATGTACATGTGCACTCAGCTGTTTTCAATGCAGCTAACTTCGCTTCACTTCATGTCATTAGGACCTTTACAGCAAAAAGATGGTCACTGCGACACTGTAAAGTGATGAAACTATGGCGTGCCATGTGCTTTTTCAAACCATTTTCAGTTTCACATTATGTTATCGGATTGGATATTATGTAAATGTGAAACACCAGAGACAGGATAGCACCATTCCAGTCGGACAAGACTTCCACTTTCAGAAAAAGGTGGATAGCTTGTGTTTTACTAACATCTACACCTTCCACAATCCAAAACAATAATGCAAAAACAGTATTTATTGTTGTACAGTGTGACAAAAATTACGCTATATTGATGTGCGCATGCCCAGTAGCCACAGCTGTATCCCTTCTAGCCTTAACCACATATCAGACTTTGGTGGACTTAAATTAGAAAAATGGTGTGTTCTGCGGTTGAAATAAAATACGTTCTGATGTTTATTTCCTGCTTTAAGTATGTATGAAAAGACAATCGCTTCGAGTGTGCTGCTTGAACTGAGGTGCTACAGCGATCTGTCACAACACATTAAAGAGCCACAAAACAGTATTTATTGTATGAATTTCTTTAAAAACGACCAAATTTGGGACCTGAGACCTTGTTTCATAGCAGAAGCAACCTGCTCTGTCTTGTCTGTCAGTGTGTTGTCAGTTTTCTCTTTGCTCTGCGATGTATGTTTTACTGCATGAGAACATGATGTGTAGTGTGAGAGTGGCATTGTTTGTCGGAGATAGCAACAGTAACTAAGGAAGGGCGGGTCTTTGCTAATGGTCAATTGACCTATCAGTAAGCACCAACCCCTTAGTTACTGTTGCTCCCTCGGACAAACAAGCGGAGTTGCTCACTGTCTTACAATGTCAGCTGCAGTGTGAAAACCTTGCCCCATGATGTTTTCGCACAATTTTGGACACTTAAGGCCCCCAAATGGGAATTAAATATTCCATGGAGGGATTTATAAATATTTAAAAATAAATACGATGGGTTACTCGAAACAAAGGTTTACACATCACAATGCAAGCGGGAGAAGTCTCAAATTACAGTCAGTCATCACGATCGCGGATGACAACATGCAGGATCAACACTGTTCATGTATCGCACTGTACGATTAAATTCATGTACATTTAACCGGTTTAATATGGAGAAATGTAGACCTTCGTTTATGTATTTTTGTCCAACACTGTACAAGACATTAGGTTTGTACATTAGCATGGACTCACTAATATTAACATCAGCTAGTTTTAGCCTGATATACCTTGCTAAAGCACAAGATAACATTAACGTTCTGCTTGAACAGATGAACATTGTAATTTAATGAATGTATGCCAACAAGAAAACGAACGTTTTTGTCTCCATATGTATTGGGGTTGAATACTTAGGAACATTTTGCTCTGTTTTGTTTGAATTTAGGAAATATAAAATAAATGATCTTGCCCATTCTCTCATGATATTTGGAATCAGAGTTACAAGCACCCCAGGCACATCGTTTTTCCATTTTTGAGGCATAAACCCTATAAAACCAATGCGAGCTGCGCATCTCAATTTTTCTCTATGGCGCTGAAACTTAAAGATGTCAGATGTCCGCTCCCCATGCAACTGATACTCGACTGCCATTGGCTAGTCTGCGTTCGAGGGGAGGGGCTCGTAAGTAAATTGTGAGTTATAAAATCAATGATCAGAAACAGTTGCAATTGAGAGACATATTGTGACACAGAGAAAAGGTCACATTGATGCATAAAAAGTTGCAAATTACAAGAAAAAAAGTCAATTGTGAGATATCTGCAATTATAAGATATGCAATTGCATTGCAAGATAATAAGTCGCAATTTTGAGGAACAAAGTTGTAATTTGCAGTTGTAAGGCATAAATCACAATTACACAAAATCAAGTCTGATAAAGTTGTGAGTTATAAAATCAATGATCAGAAACAGCTGCAATTGAGAGACATATTGTGACACAGAGAAAAGGTCACATTGATGCATAAAAAGTTGCAAATTACAAGAAAAAAAGTCAATTGTGAGATATCTGCAATTATAAGATATGCAATTGCATTGCAAGATAATAAGTCGCAATTTTGAGGAACAAAGTTGTAATTTGCAGTTGTAAGGCATAAATCACAATTACACAAAATCAAGTCTGATAAAGTTGTGAGTTATAAAGTCAATTATCAGAAACACAGTTGCAATTGAGAGACATATTGTGACACTGACATATTGTGACACTGAGTCACATTGACATAAAGAGTAGCAAATTACAAAAAACTAAGTTGCAACTGCAATAAAGTCAGCTGTGCAAAATTAAACTCCTATTGTGAGATATAAAGTTGCAAATACCTTTTTATTCTTTTAACTCAGAGCTGGAAATGGGTTTCCATAGTGACATGCAAAACAGCTTAATTTAATCAGCCTAATTTAGATTGACATTTAATAGAGAATTGTACTTTTTGGCTCCAGAGGATGTAGTTATAGTGGCTGACTGGATTGTGGAAACTAACCAAATACCAACCCATTACAAACCACCAACAACCAGCAAGTAGCAAAAGCTACTGGATGTTTAATAATAAGGACAAGCCCTTCAATATGTCTTCTTGATTCAACAGTCAATATGTCAACACAGGGAAAAAAATTATTCATTTACATTCCTAAAGTCATTTCAAGGGGTTGTTAAGACAGCACAAGCCGAGAGTGATGCTTTGTGAAACCAAAGAAACTGCTTTACTTCACGTAAACGTCTCTCCTGCACAGTGCAGGAGAGACCTTTTAAGATCAATAACACCCAAAGCTGAAGGAGGATGGTGATGGATCAGGATTTCATCCTACATTTATAGCTAAGGCTGATGTCAATTCCACAACATTGGTTTCGGCCCTTTCTCTTCTTAAGAAACCCTGCGCTGAGAATTGTAATTAGCATACCGCACTGGCCTAAGACATTGATTTAAATAGAAGCATTTTGAAGGCCTGTTTGTGAACATTTCAGGGTGAAAGAGAGAAAGAGGGAGCCAGAAAACACGAAATGACTCACAGATGCTAAAGTGGTGTGAATCACACAGAGTGGTCACTCAATCTGCACCAAACACACACTTAATAGACTCTACACACCAACACACACAAAAGAGTATTATTACATACTTTAGTGTTTCTTTCTACATTTTTAGTTAGTAGACAGAGGAGAGTGCATTAAAAGAGTAGCTTACTATAAATGAAAACTGTGCAGAATTCCTCCTATTGTTTTCCAGTGAATAAAGAGGATTGGAATCATACAGGTTTGGAAGGACTACTTATCTTTATGTTGTTGCAAAAAATGACAATGAATGCAAACTGGAGCTTTCAGCATCATAATATAATAGAAATAGAACAAGTTTATCAATTTTCAACCAGCTTTATATTGTTGGTAGTATATGTGAATGAACAACGTGAAACCCTTTTGTTACTTTCCCTCACATATCCACATATATTTTTGTCAGCAAATGTCCATTGGATGATGTGAAATGCGTCATTTAGCATAATCTAACTGATGTTTGACAGCACCTGGACTTTTGTAAAAACTATAGATCAAATGTATGCATTTTGGGGATTTACACAGACAATTCTTTTATTCCTTAACCTGCTGTGACCTGATCACTGAGTGAGTTGAATTCAAGAACTGGAACCGTCTGATTTACTGTAAAGACCTGACTCAAGAGAACGATTCATTAACTCAGACATCACTTTTCTCAAGTCGAGATAAATCACTCTAGAAGACTTGAAATATAGCACACAAGTCATAGTACTCACTTTTATAGTGATCTTGCATCTGATTAAAGCTCATATTCTCATCCTTCAGAATTTCTCTTCCGTGTCACACAGGTTTGCAGCAACATGAGGGTGAGTAAATGATGACAGTATTTTCATTTTTTAGTGAACTATCACTTTAATACGCTCACGCACAAGCATTCTTGTCTGTAGCTAGTGATATTTGGTGATTAAGAGAGACGCACCAGTGCTCTTGTAAGCTGGTGCAGCCAGAGTACATGGTCAGGATTATATAATGGGACAAGAATTCTCATATCCACTTTTAAAAAAGACATAATTAGCCATCTGCTCTCAGTGGACGCAGCAACACCAAAACGTCAGAGAGTCTAATCAGGATATAGACAATGAGCAGACAGACAGTGCGTCTTTGAATAGACCGAGAGAAATTAGGTTTTTGCATTCTTGAGGTTTTGCCGCCCGATAACGGAGAGGCCCGGAGCTTATGTTCAATCTCAACGCCTGGAAAACTCAATTTTCTCTATTACGTTCGCAGACTACATTGACTTATTTCTGGAAAGATGGATTGGACAGATTGTGAGCATTGTTATTCTTTCTATACTTGCTATGTTCTATCTTTAACAGCTCCATTATGGTGTAACAGCTGATAAAGCACCAAGAACAAAATTGGTCTGCAAATTTTATTTTTTTTAAATGGACGTCCGTGTTCAGACAGCCCACAACACAACATCTGATTTTTAGCACACCCAAATAAAATCCATTCATGTCTGAATAGCAAAAACACACAGAAGATCCAATGTTTACTAATCTATGTGATTTTAACCTAAATGTTCTCAAACAGGGGGCTGGGACCTACTAGGGGGCCTCGGCAAGCTTCCAAGGGGCCCAATAAATTTATTTACATTTATGGAAATATATACATGTGCATTTAGTTACATTTACATTTATGCATTTAGCAGATGCTTTTATCCAAAGTGACTTACAATTGCATTCAGGTTATACATTTTCATCAGTATGTGTGTTCCCTGGGAATCGAACCCACAACCTTTCGCACTGCTGACGCAATGCTCCACCACTGAGCCACACAGTTAACACACACACACACACACACACAAAAATATTAAACAACATTAAACATTATCAGTGGTATATCAGATGTGAGGGCCTTCGAATATTGTCTTTTGGAGTCAAAAGGGTTGAGGGTTATTAAATCAGATTTATTTGGAATGAGTCTGAAACGCCACGAACAACGGCGTTACTAAGTGCTTAACCAGTACGATGCATGGAGAAACTAACTAGCTAGTCATGAGTGTTTCCTGGAAAATGTCACACATTCATCGTTTGAACTACTTTGTTACAAACATTATAATGACGCCAAGCAGAAGGTGGAGCATACATTATTCAGTTTGAGATCAAATTAATGTAAGATTATTGCTGTTAAAAACAAACACGGCATCTGAGGACTGCTTCGTTATTTTTGTTCTCCATTATTTTGTGGGTTTCATTACATCACTCCAGGATTCACCGTGGTACTAGAGCACCTCCACATATGCGCACTCTTAAAAAACTTTGCTATAATTAAGAAACTAAAAGATGTATAATAAAATGTGTATATGTATTGAATTAAAGATATATATTGGATTACACGTTTGCTTGCTTATTTTGCTTACATGCGTGATCTATTTAAGTCCATGTGTCATTCTATGTCGCTTCTAAGCACAGGTCAAGAGATATAAAACTTTGAGGGACAATACTTTGAAATGCTGTTTTCGAATGTTTGTTAGAACTATGGAATTGAGAAATGACAAATCGTTGAACAATGTTGGTAGAGGTGGAATTTGCAAACATAGTTAGCTAACTTAGTGTTTTGGAAATTATACAATATTGTCTGGTGAAGATTCACTTGAAGGGAACCACTGATGTCACATGGACTATTTTAACAATGTTCTTAGTATGTTTCTGGGTCTCAGAACATTTCAGTTACATTGCTGTCTATGAAGGGTCAGAAAGTTCTCAGATTTTATCAAACATATCTTAATTTGTGTTCGGAAAATGAACAAAGGCCGTTTGGAATTATATTTGGGGGAGTAATTAATGGCAGAATTTTCATTTTTGGGTGAACCATCCCTTTAAATTTGCTCACTGTTTCCTCATCTAGTGAACTACGTAGTGAATAGTGCTTGAGTGAACATGTTAATAGTTTTGGACACTGAAACTCTCATTTATTGGCAATCAGCCAGATATTGACATATTTTGTCACTTTCAAATGCCAGTGTAGAATAAAGATCCTAAAAAGTTTTGAGATCGAATAACTCAAAACCACATTGAGAGTCAATACAAAACCTATTTGTAGTGTAAGCGCTAATCTGGCCTAATGCATTTTAGACAACACCGAAGCTCTTCCTATTACCTTGTCAATCAATCATTGCACTAAAGCAAGGTTTTGAACTGGAAGAAAGAGAATAACCATCCACTAAAATTGGATAAGCCTATGCACACGCATGTATGATTCATATTCAGTGACATGGATCATGTGAACCACACAAATCTGAAGTTCAATTACAGCTGCTCGACTAAAAATAACGATGAGCGTTCAGCTCAAAATGTCACGTTTGTGCAGAGATTAACATTTAAGTAGGCTACATTTGCCCTAAGACTAGCTTTAACTGGTTTAATTTAGTCTAGCTGGCGTCCAAGCCTGGCCAAGCTGGTGTTCAGCTGGTGTAGCCTACACAAATAAAAGAACCCAAAACCTAAATCTAAAATGAGCAAATGACCAGCTAAGACATACGATAACACACTGATATCGTGTTTTTCTCACCAAACATATTGTTCTAGTCAACATCTTTTAATTCGTTTGCCGTGGCTTTGTAAACAAAGCCAGTTTGCCCTCTAAAGCCGCAGTGCTCACACAGGGTCTGCCTGTGCTCTGCCCTCTGTTCCACCGAGACGCAGTCTTCAGATCAAATTAACAGCCTGAATAACTCGATAACGCAAACTGGGGTGATAAGACTGATAAAGACCTTCTCACTCTGGAGGTCTAATGGTGGAGATAATCAGCTGGCCTTTTATTCCCTTCCTCTCTCTCCTTCACTCTAAGGTCATTTGTTGGGCGCCAACACTTGAATTAATTGAAATCACCTTAAAACTACATATTGTATTTTTTTAAATAATGATATTTCACTGACAACTATATAACAGTGAGCTTTTATATCCAGCAGTGTAGCTCGAAAAGAAAAAGTAATGGTAATGTATTCCAGTGGTTAATTTAGGCTGGTTGTTCGTCAAACTTCAGTGCTCAACAAATTTGAAATGGTTGAATCTTAAATTATTACATTTATATTATCCAACCTGGAAAATGTGGTTACTTCATCGCTTGTTAGTGGTGACACAGTGCCCTTGATCATGTAACATAACTCCAAATTGCTCCTGGGAGACTGAATAATATGTGTACGAGGACACTTTGTATAAAATCATCAGCTAAATGACTAATTAACTATTAGCGCTTTCATTATGCTCAATTATGATGCCTGGGGGAAAGACAATAACATTTGATAATGCAGCAGTGGCTAAGACTTCGGCTCATAGCTGAAAGAGATGATCATAACTTGCTCCAGTGTGCTTGTCTGTAATATGTGCTCTAAGTATCTTCTAATTATAAGTCACTTAATTATTAAACAACACAATTACTGGACATTCTGTTACATTGATATGATACACAGTCAAAACTGTGTTTATAGTTTTGTTGTTGGGCCTATATTATGGAATGGTTTATGGAATAAGCATTATATTTCTAGTTTTGAAGCTCAGCTAAAAACCTATTTGCATACTTTGGCTTTTAATTGGGAGTGCTTATTTGTTGTGTGGTGTATTAATGTGATGTGTTATGTTTGTCCTTTGAATTTTTCATGATTGTGCAGCACTTTGAACTATAAAGTATGTTGAAAACGGCTTGATTTATAATGAAAAAAATTTTTACTATTATAAAAAAAGTTAATTGGCTTTATTTGACCTAGCATACACAGCAGAAAATATTATATTTAAAAAGATAACACAATATCAATGTATTGTGAAATATTATTAAAACATTAGGCCTAAATTACTACACTATACAAACCTGTGCATTTTTATTGAAATTGTTTTTTGTGTTTGTTTTTTTTAATAAAATAAAATAGGTATTGCCTTGTAGATTGTATGTAGAATTCCTAGAACCATATGTGACCCTGGACCACAAATTCAGTCATAAGTGTAGGTAGCCTATATTTGTAGAAGTTTATCATACGCTTTACAGTAATACATATTTTAATAGCGCAAATCGGTTAGTATTATAGCATTATATCACATAATGGCAAAAACAGTACCCAAAATGCCTGTAACATCGTCTGTTTTATACGCTAAAGTTGTGGCAACCACGGCTGCTGGTTTTTAAGCCAAAACATGGACTTGGAAAGTTTTCAGAGCAGTTAAAGACAAGAAGCGCATCTCACCTTGGAACTTGAAGCCCTCTATCTGGATCCAGAGGCACAGGTCCTCCGTGTCGCAGTCGCACCTCCAGGGGTTCCCGCTGAGCCCCAGCGAGCGCAGCGCCGGCAGCGCGATCAGAGAGCTGATGTTGAGCACCGTCAGGTTGTTGCGGCTCACGTCCAGCACCTGCAGCGCCGCGTTCTCCGCGAACGCGTCCGCGTGGATCTCCGACAGACCCGGGTTATCCGTCATCCTCAGCATCACCAGGCTGGCCAGCGGGCCAAACGTCCGGTCCTCGATCTGCGTCAGGCTGTTGAAAGACATATCCAGGTAGGCGAGCTTGCGCAGGTTGCCAAAAGTAGACTCGGAGATCTCCGTCAACGAGTTGTTGCTGCAGTCCAGGTACACCAGGTCCGACAGGTAGTTGAGCTGCAGCGCCGGCAGGTTGCCGATCCGGTTATTGGAGATGATCAGTTGCCGGGTGGCCATCGGGAGGTCCACGGGGAAGTCGCTTAACTGTTGCCCGGCGCACTGGACAACTAGCTGGTCGTCGCACACGCAGCGGTCAGGGCAGCCGGCGGTCAGAGCCGGGGACGGCGCTACATCCATAACGAAGACGAAGAGAAACACCAGCCGCACTGACTGCGCGCTCGGCTCGGGCAGAACACGCATGATCCCGCCACCGGCTTCATCGACTGTGCGTGCGCTCGCGCATTCTTCATTGATCTGCAGGATCCGGTTCGCTCGTTACTGCTGGCCAGGGACGTGTCGGTGCTGTTCTTGGGATCCTCTCGCAAGTCTCCTCAACAGCGAAGGTGACCGTGCTTGGCGCGTCTTTTGGTTGTTTCAGCGGAGATCACCATGAGCTCATTTGTTGCGGTGTTGGTTTAGGATCCTGGAAATAGTTTGCTGTCCATTTTGCTTCGTTCAGGTCTGAACAATTGAACTGATTTGCCTCACAAGTCCGTAAGTTTGATTGTTAAGTTGCGTGACGCGGTCCTGAGGCGCACCATCGCGCTGTGCTGCTGCTGCTGATGAACGGCGGCTCAACTCTGGTGTGTTGCGCTGCTTCTCTCTGCAGCTGTGAGTGAGTGAGTGGTGTGTGTGAGAGAGAGAGAGAGAGAGAGAGAGAGAGAGAGAGAGAGGTTGTTGCACTGAGTCTGACACAAGGCAGGGTGTCCCGCTAATTTGCAGGAGAGAAAAACACACATTTGAATGCTTTCAACAATGCTTTTGCGCATAGAGAGCATACAGGTGGATGATTTAAGGTTAAATAGTCTAGCCTAGTTTCTAACAGTACCGAGAAAAGGTTTTTGCCCCCTTCCAGTAATTTTATTTTTTTATTTTTTGCATATTGTCACACTTAAAAGATACAGATCATTAAACAAACTGTAATATTACACAATGACAATGCAAGTGAATACAAAATGCAGTTTTAAATTATTATTATATTTATTAAGAGAAACAAGCTGTCCAAACCTACCTGGCCCTAAGTAAAAAAATAATTGCCCCCTCCTGTTAAATCATGAAAGAATTGTGATTACCCAACGTTATTTTAGAAACCTGAGTTAAATTTCACTAGCAAAACCCAGACCTGATTACTGCCAGACCTGTTGAATCAAGAAATCACTTAAATAGAGCCTGTCTGACAAAGATAAGCATGCTTAAAGAGCAACACATCATGCGATCTAAAGAAATTCAAGAACAGATGAGAAACAAAATAGTTGACATTAATCAGAAGAGTTATAAAGCCATTTCTAAAGCCCCGTTCACAGACATGATCCCATTCATTTAAAAGGAGAGCTGGCGATTTGCGGAGACAAGCGCGACAGCTGCCGTTGGCAACTGGATGGGGCGTGTTCAACGACGTGACTAAGTTCAGAATCCTTCAACTTTACAAATAAAGAGGGACAGCCAATAGGAAAGAAGACGGTTGAGCTCATATGATTTGGGACTCCAAACCACGGTCAAAGCCATAATCCACAAATGGAGAATTACTCCAAGAGTGCAATGACGACTCATCCAGGAGGTCATTAAAGAACCCAGAAGATTTAAAGAACTGCAGGCCTCACTTAAGGTCAGCGTTCATGATTCAAGAATAAGAAAGAGACTGGGCAAAAACGGCATCCATGGGAGAGTTCTGAGGCAAAAGCCACTGCTGACCAGCAAGAACACATTTCTCGAGGCTCAACAAGGCTCGTCTCACATTTGCCAAAATCTTGATTATCCCCAAAACCTCTGGGCAAATATTCTGTGGACTGATGCGACAAAAGTTAAACTTTTTGTAAGATGTGTGTCCCATTATATCTGGCGTAAAACCACCACAGGATTTCATCAAAAGAACACCATCCCAACAGTCAAAAATGGTGGTGATGGTTCAGGGCTGCTTTGCAGCTTCAGGACCTGGATGACTTGCCATAATTAATGAATTCTGCACTCTATCAGAAAATCCTGAAGGAGAATTTCTTGCCATCAGTTCGTGACCTCAAGCTCAAGCGCACTTGGGTTATGTTGCAGGACAATGATCTGAAACACACCAGCAAGTCCACCTCTGAATGGCTCAAGAAAAACTAAATTAAGGTTTTGGAGTGGCCAAGTCGGGGCTTAAATCCAATTGAGATGCTGTGGCATGACATTAAACAGTCCATTCATGCTCGAAAACCCTCCAATGTGGCTGAATTAAAACAATTCTACAAAGAAGAGTGGGCAAAAAAATCCTCCACAGCGATGTGAAAGACTCATTGCCAGTTATCACAAATGCTTGATTTCAGTTGTTGCTGCAAAGGGTGTCACAACCAGTTTTTAGATTTAGGGGAAAATTACTTTTTCATGTAGGACCAGGTAGGTTTGGACATTTTTTTCCCTTAATAAATGAAATCATCATTTCAAAACTGCATTTTGTATTTACTCAGGTTATTTTTGTGTAAAATAAAAATTGTTTGATGATCTGAATCTTTTAACTGTGACAATGACATACGTTTCATTTTTGGGTGAACTATCCCTTTAAGCTTGAAAAAAATAATGCAAAAGTATCATCCATTTGTATATGGTTGAAGATCATCATTCACTCGCATTGTGGACCATGCAGCTCGAGCAGGGCAGTTTTACTTCTCTTTGCGTTGCAAAAATAAAAGGTCATCATATGTCGTTTGAACAACACCAGGGTGAGTAAATAATGGCTGAATTTGTATATTACTTTTATATTGTGTGAACTTTCCCTTTAAGCAATATCCACAATCCACGAGCAAGAGCGCTGCATTTTGGAATGTCTGCTGAATGTCTGCATCAAGCCTATGGCTAAATCCGTACTGATGGTTGAAAAACAGTGCTATTGTGATGCTGATATTGCTTTTTATACAACAATTCAATAAACAAGAAGCTCATATTAAGAAACACAGTGTTGCAGTTACATCTGCATCCCTCCAGAGGTCATATTTGTCGGTCGCATAATTCTGCCTCATTAAAAAACAAAAAAGTAACAATACATTACAAACTAAGAGCGAAATTTCAGTTATTTTCACCTCACAAGGAATAACAGTCAATATTACAATGGCTACTTTTCTTAAATGAGACTTCCTTGATGACGTGTGTGGAGGACGCAGCCTTCGAAATGAAACACCAATAATCTTTAACGAATCGGTTAAATAAATGATGGAATGATTCACTCAGAAAAGACAGCATCTTGTCGCCACCTATTGGCAAAATTACGTAACTGCAGAATATATATAGAAACACAAATAGAATAGCTAGCCTGAACAGACAAAACAAGTCAAAGAACCAGAACACAAGTTATTTTGAACACAAAGATCAGTTTGTGTGTCTACCTCAGGCATGAGTGTACAGTGAAGTCACAAGACTCCATCCCTGACGTAGCAGAAACAGGGACAGAGTGTACAGCCACTGACTTTGACCGTCTTGTCTGTCTCTGTCTATGAGGTGAGACAGATGGAGAGAGAGACTGCTGCATTCGAGCTGACGCAGGTGCAAGAGAAACATGATATGCGCGTCTACATCATGGAGCCTGATCTATTATTGTGGTGGGGGAATCTTTGTGTCCTCCTGTATCAACAAACAGGGCCAATCATTATTGGCCTTTTCTTCATTTGAAGATCTCAGACTGTTCCTCCCGGGGCTTTGCATCAACAAGCCTACATGTGAAAATCGTGATTCATTTGATTGTGTAACTTTTATTGTGATGGAGTAACACTTGCCTTTATCCGTTCAGGCCTCCCACAGGTAAATCGACTCACCGTTTAGAGCCGTTGTCGAGTATGACTGGGGCACGTTACTCCATACTGGTTGTGTGAGAATGGAAAAAGTCATAGCAAAGGATCTGTACAGTGTGATATGTGTCCAAAACTCTACTCAAGGGTTTAAGCTGAATCAAATTTATTCCACAATCTACAACAATAATCAAACATGCGCAGATACTTTAACATGGATTGTATTTTAGTTCGAGGAATACTCATATTAATGGGAAAAAGTAATGCGATTTTAAGGTCTAATGGGATTTTAACACCTGGCATATAAATCAAATTTAATATTACTCAGACTCAATTTTATATCTTGCGTAATTCTGATTTATTTGTTGTAATTGTCATATTACCTCTTATAATTGCAACTTTTTTCACAATTATAATTTCATATCTTAGACGTGGGACTTTATTTGTCATAAGTGTGTTTTATATCTCGCAGTGTTATATGCCACAATTTGAGCTTGTTACTCGCAGTTGTAATTGTGATTAACTTGATTTCAAGTAGCCTAAATGCTAATTTATTTCTTGCAATTGCAATACTTAGTTATTCACAGTGTCACTATATCACCATTTACAATTTCATTTACAGTTGCACTTTCATATCTTACAATTAACTTAATTTTAAGTCTACACGACTTTATTTGTCGTCATTGTTATTTTTATTTCTTAAAATTGCAACTATTTTTCTCACAATTGCAAATTTAATTTCTTTCATTATTTACTTTGTCATAATTGTGTCTTTCTCGCAATGTGACTATATACTTCAACATTTTAGAATTTATTTATCACAATTACAACTTCATATCTCACAAATGCAATTTCATTTCAAAACTTCATTTCATAATAATTGTGACAATGAGCAATAATGTAACTATACCTCAGGGTTACAATGCATCACAATTTAGACTTCATATCTCACTATTACAATTTGATTTCAAGAAAATGTGACTTGTATTTGTTCGAACTGTGATTTTATATCTCCCAATATCACATTTGTGACTATTGTACTTGGAACTTTATTTATTGGAATTGTGACTTAATATCTCACATGTTAATTTTTATTTGTCATATTTGCAGTTTCATGTCTCACAGTGTGCATTTCTATTCTCATTATTGTGATTTTCTGTCTCACAATTGACTATATTTCTTATTTTAACTCTCGCAATTATCTGTAATATTTTTATTTACACCAGATTTGTTGATCTGTTCTTTGTTCTTTAAATAAAATGCCCCACATTTTTCAATCGACACGAATATCTATGATATTAATAGCCGACAGTGTTTGAAAGTCTCTCTCTAGCACACCTGAGACACTATCATCTGCAAACAGACTTTCTGGAGCCTGTCCAGGAATAAGGAAGCCTTAAGTGAGTCAGACAGGTGTGAGGGGATAAAGAGCCGGGTGACTTCAGTATCTAGGCCGGTTATCTGTGGCTTGATGCTGCCCTGAAAGGTAAGCTGGCGTTCTGGGGTAAGCGCCAAAGTAAACCGAACGATTGAGCTCATTAGAGTAGGTTTCGTCCCTGGATCGTCTCCAGCGTGTCAGTTTGCAGACGAAAGAGTGTCAGGTGGAGTTGAGGAGGGAGACTTTGTTACTATTTAATGGGTGGGTCATCTGTCAGAGGATCTGATGCATGACACAGTCCATGGAGAAACTGGGAGATTGAGAACAACATGCCATCAGAAAGCATGAATGTAGTATATTTTGTTTGAGCGGTATCTTTACACACACATTCACAACACTCTTTGCTTCATTTTTAACTCTTCGTGGAATTCATGGTTAAGTTTGCGACATTGTTGAGATCTCTAGAGAAGACATGTGACATTTCTTAAGAGGGAATAATCTGAGAAGCAAAAGTTTCCACTTGCTCTGTTTAATCGAATTGCCGTCTAGAAGAAGCAGTTTAGATATTAAAGAGAATTTAAGAGATTTAAAAATGCTGCAGTTTGAGTTTCTGTGCCACCTGAGAAAGATAAAATCGAACATTTTCATGTCTGTGTGCTCTTTTCTGCCTTTGGTTTTTAGCAAAGTCAGCAAAGTATGCTGTGTAAGGTTGTGTTGGTGCATATGCACAGCAGATCCTCAGAAACACAGGCATCTGTGCTGTGCATACTGTACATGAGTATAAAAAGGCCTTTCAATTAGTAAGACACAGCCATGTGCAGGTTTTTCTGATATGCAAATCCAGGTCTCTCATTCAAACACTGAACTGAAAAATCAGTGCAAAAAAAATCTATTAGAACACTTATATGTTATTTTTATATGTTAAATCCATCTCCCTCCAAACAGAAAGAAAGTACCCAAGTCATGACATTGTATCATTGCCATTTTTAAGATTTATTTCCATTTCTCCTCTTTACACTCTCAAAATTAACTGTTCTTTTTCTGGCAGTGCAAATATATAGACCTATATAAAATAGACTCAACTTACTTAATATTTCTACTCATCAGTTATATTAAATATAAGGAAATATATAGAGAAATCTAATTTTAAAAACTTGCATACATTTTGATTAAATGTGGTGATGACCTGTGCATATTTTATAAATCAGTTAAGTGAAGTATATCACGTGAGGAAGGCTAGCCTTCATGATTAGTTATTATTCACATTAATGTCCTACATTTATCGAGATACATATATAAATATATAGGTATACGGAAGAGGTATGCTATAGCCTATATTTTAATGCAATGAATAACATTTTAGCGAGGTCGCTAGGAAGACGTTAAATCGTGAGTTTTGATGATGCGTGAAAAGTATGATTAATACTGTAGCTTACAAATCATTTAGTGAACATTAAAAGAGCAAAAGAGTCAAGACCATCACCGTTTGTGTCGCCAAACAAAAATGCCTGAATTTGTGTAAATCCATGAGAATGTTGTAAACGTACTTCAATAATAATACCAAACGGGCTGAACTGGGAAAAGAGGGCAACACACAGCCTGAGGGAGAGATTAGTGCGACATGCCGCGGTGATAACGACTCATGTTTCTCTCTCCACTCTGTGCTCACACGAGTCTGTTACAAGCGCCGGACCTGAGATCGTCTCGGTGATCTGTATAATCATCGACCGATATTATGATATGATTTCAGAAACAAGCAGTTGAATTCTTTCTGATCACCCATCTGCAGCTTCAGTGTCTTACAGCGAAGGTCAGATTTCACTGAGTCACGGAACTATATGTAAATTATACGAATCATGACGTATAAGGAAGAGCATGATCTACCCACAATGCAACACGACTTGTTATATTGCACACACATTTATTACTTGGATCCATTGTATTTGATTATACTAGTTCGGTAGGCACATGGATAACACTATTTGGTGATTTTGCTAATGTTTATTGGAGTTGTAAATGTCGGGTAATGATGACGGTTTGTCTCACCGTCGTTCAGCAGCGTGTTTCCGTTAGTGTGGCACCTCCTGGTTTCTAGCAGTTCTTCAGTACACTCATGTTTTACCTCAGATCGCATAAATCTTTCGCCTTTTACTAAAGATTTCCGTGGGGAAGAACACTATGAGTATAAATTAATTTTTAGATGCCCTGTCGATTGACGGGGCTACCCATATTGGTTAAATTAAGAATAAAACAAACAATTTTGAAATTATTTTATTCATGTGATATTTAAAATTACAACTATACAATAAAAAAGCTTAAAATAATTATCACTATATCTATTGCTTTTGTTGTGAAACAAAAATAATTGCTCGTTATACAATTTTGAAGGAGCATGAGGTCAATATTAAATCATTTATGTTACTTTTAATATGTATCTTTATTTTAGTTTATGTTGATGTCACCACTTTCGTCATGACCTTAAATCTGAAATTTAAATATTGCAGAATCACTAAAAACTTTTCAAACGAAACATACATTTCGCTATCATCTTGGGAAAACATGTTTTTGAGAAAGTTATTTTGATTAGGGAAACATGTAAATTGATCACTTAGGGTTCTGTATCACTTTCCATCCTGTTAGTCTTTAATATCCATTTAACGGTCATCCGTAATGAAATGGCAAGTTATTGATAACATCTTTCTAGAGTTTACATTAGTTTAACAAGAAACAGACATTATTAACTGCACACAAAGTTACAGAATAAATCCTAACATTGGCTTTTCACTCAGTCTGGTGGCTGGTTGTATAAACTACTTAGACTAGTCTTTAAAAAGTTAGTCTTTTTGTTTTCTTCAAGAAACTCGGCGTCTTGAATTCATGTACAAAAATGTAGACTGGTCTAATTTGAAACTGAAAAGTAAGACTGATGTCGAAACATTGTGGCTATGTTTATGCAACGGGATCTTTTTTAGAGCTGTACACATGTAAAGTACTTTGGCTAATTTAACACTAGTTCACTTTTACTTACAGCTACATATGCATAGAAAGAGGGACCCATATATAGAGAGCCCAGTGACGACAAGAGCAGCAGAGAGTGAACAGTCAAGCGAGTACTCCTGAGTGCAATCTGGACGATGGGGCGGGGCGACACTTGTAGCTCCACCCACCCCCAATTCCATTGATTTATACGGCAAATCTTATTTATGTAAACCCGAGCATGTGCATTCCTTTGATTTGGCTATATTTCAGAAATAATGTGCTAACTCTAGAATCGCACGCCTATTTTACGTATAATCTGTTTAGTAACCATGGTAATTTTAGTCAGATGAAGTTATTGTTTACAAATAAACTCTTGATGACGACACTTCCGGGTTCTTCAGGCTGAACAGTATGGCAAGCCCTTTTAACATTTAAAACTTTTTTTGGACTATCCATAAATATAATTTCGGATAGTCACAAATGTAATTCCAGATATCTATATTACAATTATGACTAGTCGTAATTGATTTGAAGATATCTACAATGTGTTTATGACTAGTCATAAAATGAATTGAAGATATCTACAATTCAATTACGACTAGTCATAATCTTCCATTGAAAAATATTTGCAGATATCTTCAAATACCATTCGCCTAGTCGTTATTCTAATTCTAGATATCTCCAATTACAATTCGACTAGTTGTAATTCAATTAGAGATATCTTCAAATGAGTTAGATATCTACAAATGAATTGCAGATATCTACAAATGTATTAGAGATATCTTTAAAAAAATGCAATTAGAGATATCTCTAATTGTATTTTGACTTGTCAAATCATATTTAAAGATATCTTCAATTGGGATTACGACTAGTCATAATTGTAATATAGATATCTGGAATTACAATTGTGACTATCCGAAATTATATTTATGGATAGTCAAAAAACGTTTTAAATGTTAAAAGGGCTTGCCATAATTACGACTAGTCATAATCTTCCATTGACTTCCATTGAAAAATATTTGCAGATATCTTCAAATGAGTTTTCCTGTGTGGCTCAGTGGTAGAGCATTGCGTTAGCAACGCAAAAGGTTGTGGGTTCGATTCCCAGGGAACACACATACTGATTAAAAATGTATAACCTGAATGCAATTAGGGCTGTGACGGTATTGGATTTTTCGTTACCGCGGTGAAGCAGCAACAAATATCGCGGTTTGGCGGTTAATCGCACGACCCCCCCCCCCCCCAGTAAAAAAATTGACGTGGTCGCACTGCAAGTGCATGGTCTGCTGCTCCAAAGCCATTGCGCGCTGCAGAGCCACAGCAGATTGTAGCAGGAGTCAGATTTCACTGATCACGTGAAGAGATGCACTTTCAGCGTGAGCGCTTCGTGGTTAGAGCCTACACTCACTTCATCAGCAGGAGCGCGAAGGTGCACGCGGACTGAGCGCAACGGAGGATTTGGTTTTCAAACTAAAGTAAAAGACTGCTTCTTAAACCAGAAAAGGTGACACAAATAAAACTGATGAAAAAGAACGGGTTGAATGTTGAACACTTTCGTTACCATATAGCTATAAACTAGATTAATCAATGCATGCTGATGAACTTTTATCATAATGTTGTATCAAAAAATTTTTTTGGAGAAAGTTGTGACCATTGGGAAGAATGAGTATAGAGCCCTGAATGACTTGATCAAGAACGCATGCAGCTTGAAAATGAACATGGAAGTGAATAATAATAAAGTCATCTTCTTTATTCTTAAAACAGCAAATTAAATTAACAATAATAACAAAATAATATTAATCTCTATAACTTTGTTTTTTTTTTCAATATCTTCTGAGTTTAATAGGAATTATGGAACAGTCTTTGTCATCGTTTGTAACCCATTCTTTGTACAACAAATTATTAAAAGAATAACAACCTGAGCAAGCTGCAGAAACAACAAGCCGAGCTCAACATGCCCCATGCTTTGTTCTTATGATTTGTGCTAAACTTCGATTCTTATTTCTTTAGACATTGTTTTTCGGGAAAGAGCGTGTGGATATAAACGCACTTGTCCAAACACAACTTGTTGCAAAATGTGTTTGTTGAAACGGATAGGTTGTAAAAGCAAATTAGGATGTAATTCATATTATTTGACGATTTGTTAGGCTACATTTATAATAACAACCCTTTTAAAGTGCAAAATAAAATATGCTTTTTCTTCTTCCTGACCCGACCGTTCCCGCGAAATATATCTCGTTTCCAGAATCTTACAATTACATTTCCTCTACTGAAAGAGGGAGAGATAACAAATAAAAATGTAGTCTGCACAAAAATTATTTTATTGTAGGCTATTTATTTTATTCGTCTTGTCCAGAATCAAATTAGTTTTACATTTTGTTGTCAACGTAATAATAAGTGTCGCAGAGAGAAAAATAAATAAATAATGTAGGCCAGTTTGTACAAAAATGTAAAAATAGCATGTTTGTTATTTTTATTAGTCTTGTCAAAATACTAAATTTGTTTAACATTTTGCTGTCAACACGGAAAAGTGCCGCAGAGAAAAAGACATCTGTCATTTAAACTTATATGCAAAATATGACCAAAACCGTTGGCTTAGACATTGTAGAATTAAATCTCTTTTTCATGAAACCAAACAATTTAACTTCCCTGAGAAGAATGTCCCGTGTCAGACTTGCCTGATGTGGGTTTCTTCGCAGTAAACTGACCATTTTGCAGTCGCAGTTGAAGAATCCACACTTAGCTAAACTTCATCCTTATTCTGCTCTGTCACTCATCGATGGGGCTCTAATATGGGTTACACAAAAACTACCCAAACATTACAATTTTTTTTTTAATAAAATAACCTTGATTTTTAGAGTATATGCACACAATAAAAGCAACTGATGCAAGCTGGTAATCACTTAAGTGGGTCAACCAAGTTATTGCGCGAATGATCCCTTACCTCTCCATAATTGTTGCCGTATTGGTCACTCCGCTTTATTACACAAATTAAACACTGCATATGATAGCCTAAACGTTAAATATTTAGTATTCCACTTGGCTAAAACACAACAAAACACGGTTTTGGGTGTACATAAGCCTATTTAATAGACAATATTACACTTGTGTTATCTCCACCGCGCTTTCTCTCTCACACACATACATTATGTGGGAGTAAAAACACAGATATGCTGTTCTGAAAGTATGTCAGGGACGGGATATTGTTAGTTAGATTTGTCTCCAAAATGGCAATTCTTGCAGGGTGTTGATGGTATGCAGTGGTAAGTACCAATTAAAAGTTGTGCAATGAAGGGTGATGGGCGCCCAAGTCTCATTGATGCATGTGGGGAACGAAAGTTAGTCCATAGAGTCAAATCACACCAAAGAGCGCACTGTAGCTCAAATAGCAGAAAAACGTAATGTTGGTCATGACAGAAAGGTGTCAGAACTCACAGTGCATTGCATTTTGCTGCATATGGGGCTGTGTAGAGTTCCCATGATGACCCCTGTCCACCACTGAAAGCACCTATAATGGGCATGCAAGCATCAGAACTGGACCATGGAGCAATGGAAGAAGGTTGCCTGTCTGATGAACAGCCAGGTGCATGTGCGTCGTTTCCTTGGGGAACAGATGGTAGCAGGGAGGATGCACTATGGGAAGAAGGCTGGCAGGTGGAGGAAGTGTTGTTCTCTGGACAATGTTTAGCTGGGAAACCTTGGGTCCTAGTTACATGTTACTTTGATCACCAACCTAGAGATTAGGGAATAGCAGTGCCCTCCTTCAACAAGATAATGCACTCTGCCACACTGCAAAAAATTGTTCAGGAATGCCTTGAGAAACATAAATAGTTCAAGATGTTTCCTTGGCCTCAGAATTCCCCAGATATCATCCCGACTGAACATCTCATATGTGCTAGAGCATTAAATCCGATCCATTGAAGCTTCACTTCACAACTTGCAGGACCTGCAGCTAATGTCTTGGTACCAGAGACCACAGGACATCAGAGGTCTTGTGGAGTACATGCGTTGACGCTTCAGAGCTGCGTGGAAGCATGAGGGGGACCTATTAGGCAGGTGGATTTAATGTTGTAGCTTATTAGTGTATACTAGGAATTAACGAGCTAGCATAATAATGTCCAGTATAGTTTTAAACACCCCTATACATAAGGGTGCAAGAAGCGATTTTGAATGCCGTCCTAACACATTGGTTTACTGCAGTCACACTGCCAAAAAAACCACACGTCCAATTTCCATAATCAATATGTAGCAATGCATGAAGCACAGCTCACAAAAAAAAAAGACACTTTCAAGCCGGCTTTCTGTTGGAGATGTCATCAGCCCCAAGGAAAATTTTCAATTGACCCTTCGTAAAGATCTGCTTGAACAAAGTATCAGCTTTCAAAATCTGTAATTCTTTGTAAAGAAATTCAAACAATAAATTGCATTTTGTGGCTCTTTAATGTGTTGTGACAGATCGCTGTAGCGCCTCAGTTCAATCGGTATGTGAACTGATCATCTATACTAGTTACAGCACAAAATAAACATGAGAAGGTATCTTGTTTCAAATGTGGAAAGAGTAAATGCACACCATTTCTCAAGTTTAAGTCCACCGGTATTAATCTTCTCTCAGGTCTAGTTTCTTTGTTGGAGAAAAAATGGCTGATTCAGCGTTATGATTGGTCAGATTGCCTGTCAATCAAACACCTTGTGAAGGGTCAATTGTGCGGATTCTTACCGAAATGACTGGAATTTCGCAGAGAAGCAGCCAGGGGTACACGTGACTGCTTTTTTAATGTTGCCATCTACTGGCTTCAAGGATCACTAAATGATTGGGTGAACAAACATGTCTGTGAATCTATTTAAAAGAGTCACTAAGAAAAATCCAATTCCCAGCATTTTTTACTTTCAGGAGACCACCACCACCACTAACTTCAACTATCTAGTCTAGCATCTTTTTTTTTTGTCAAATGTAAATCTGTAATAAGCCCAAACGGAATCAAAATATTAATAATATGAATCCTAAATAATGTTTCTTGACTATAGTCTTTCTACTGCTTGAATAATCTGCTTCCTCCATTACATAACCATTGTGTTATGCGTGTTTTCAATAACGTTCACTAGGTTTGAACCGTCAGGACGTTCACGTGGAAAAACACACTTCAACACACAGCACTCTATACATGTGAACAACCGGCCGGGGGGTCAGAGGACACTGAAGAGATGTAAAGTGGGTGTAGATGGTGATAAATATAAAAGCTCAGGGCTATTCCTGTACTTTCCACAATCACACCATAACATATATATTTTAAAGAGAGTGGGAGACATTATAATCTGCTGATGTTGTTGTAGGTGTAAAATTCATATGAAACCGAGGCATCAACACAGCTGTCCTCTTCATTACAAGCCTAATGGAGTGTGTGTGTGAAGATTGATGAGGCATATAAACCCAGATGGTGAATATACGTACACTTGTGTGGCTTCGTGACCTCAGACGAAAGGAACAGATGGGATGAAGGAAGTTCATTGACTGTGATTGAAAATTCGAGGGGAATGTCATATAGATAAAATGGAGGAAAGAGGACCCAAATGAGAAAGAGAGACTTGTGCTGATATGGTGCTCAATCAACCGCAGTAGGCAACGCTGTCGACCTGCAGCAGGAAAGTGCTGATTCAGGGGAAAGGAGGTGTGGAACTGGAATGGAGTGATTTTTTATTGCAGATGAAGCATTTATGTCGTGACTGAGGAGGAAAAAATACGAAAAAGGTAAAACCAGACAAACTTCGTTTTTAGTGTTATTCCCTAAATGTTTTGTTCTTGTTCATAAAATCATGGCTTTTACCTAATCTTTCTCTCCCCCAGTCATCTCCACTATTTCTGCGAAGCACAGTCTAGTCAATACTTTAATATATTTACAATATAATTATGATTTATGGACGTTATTTTTACAGGGAATATCGCCACCTAGTGGACTGTTGCGTTAAGGAACAACGTTTTCAAGCAGATCATCTACTCATTCCTTGACAATTCTGTGGCATTCTTAAACCAAGCCGATTCATACCAATACTTTTGCATTTCCAACGGTAGAAAAAGTACGCACATACAATATTATATGACACTGAACAGAGTATAAAATTTCACTGTCTCGATGTACTTTTGATTAAATAAATGGCACCTTTCTGAGCATAAGAGACTTCTTTGAAAATTATATATTTTTTATAATCTTGCTGACCCCAAACTTTTGAGTGGTAGTGTGTACCTCTCTCAGGACACTACATTTTAAAGATAATATACTTCCGTGAACCATAAACAATTATTGCACATGCGTCTGTGGAACTGTCTTTAGAACACTAAGAGTTTACAGGCAGTAGGCAATTAAAGTCACAGTTATTATAAATGGACACTGAAGAGACCTTTCTACTCGACACCAGATTATGTCCAGGGTTCCTGACCTAGACTGCAGATATGGCCAATACAATAAACTAAAATTTGTGTTGAAGAACATGCAAGTGCCTTAAGTTTGGAGTAATGCAGCCTTCACGTGCTATCGGAATGATCATAAATATGAGCTTTCTAATCGGAAATTGGACGTGAACGGCCTCTCAAGTCGTATTTACTACTGGGAAATTCAGAAATGATTTTGATACCCGAGTTGGGTGGGTCATAAACTTTAAACATTGCGGAGGGGACAACCATTGCTGCTGTCAATGCTGTTCTCATAAAAAAATTGGTAGATTTTGTGAAATGTGAGCCAAAATCATCACAATGAAAATAACCAAAGACTTAAAATACGTCTGTGTGCATTGAATTTATTTAATACACGAGTTTCACAATTTGAGTTGAAATAAATACATTTTTCCACGACATTCTAATTTATTGAGATGCACCTGTACTTCGAACAGCTGGTGGACAAACAAGATATGGGGATTTTCAATGACACGAGTATCCCCTCTTTGTTGAGGGACTTTATTCCCTTTCTGTTCATCAAATGCTTGTTAAACTTGTTCATTCAGTTTATGTCTGAACTTGTTAAAACATTTATAGGTTATAAAATTTGCAGGACATTTTTGGTGAGTTTAGTTAGCTAAAATGACTAAATAAGCTATTTGACTATTTAAAGTGATAGTTCATCCGAAAATGAAAATTATACTATGATTTACTCACCCTCAAGCCATCCTAGGGTTATATGACGTTCTTCTTTCAGACAAATACAATCAGAGTTATATTAAAAATTATCCTGGCTCTGCCAAGTTTCACAATGGGAGTCGAGATTTTGAAGCCCCAAAAAAATGCATCCATCTTTCATAAAAAGTGCTCTACACAGGATTTAAATCAGCCAAAAGGAGATTTGTTTACAGCAAAGGAAAAACCAAACTCTGCTCACGAAACTAGGATATTCTCACCAGAAAGTCAAACTTTCTGGCTTGAGGGTGAATAAATTATAGAGTAATTTTCATTTTTAGGTGAACTCTCTCTTTAATAACCCACACACCAAATGACAATGAGGGAAAGTAGTTTCATAGGCGGAACCATTTCTGACACTTGGACAAATAAATACAAATAACCAGTACATCTTTAGTAAAGGTCTATTTGAATAGTCACGTTGATTTCCGGCATCCACCCTTGCACAATAAGAATAAACCTACATATGAATACGTATTCAGATGACAAGTTGCAAAAGGCAAATGTAGCTCAAGAATGAGAGTCAATTTTAATAGTGCTTTAATAAAGTTTAGCAAAGGCAAAATAATAAAACAACGTTTCAACAAAATACTAAAGATCTCTACTTACATAACACAACCTTCGTAGAGATGAGAATCAGAGACAGAGCAGTTTGATTGGTAAAACAGTATATTAATAAACATTACGTTCCCTCACATAACCCAGATGGTAGTTCTGAAGTATTCTTTACTTACCATTAGAAAAGCAAAGCGAAATGTACAGTTCGTAGGATTTGTTAAAGGCTCTCCTCTTTAGACAAAAGACCTGATACCTAAATTAAATCTGAAAGGCACAAACAAGGAGCATAATGAACTACACAAAAAAAATAAAAATAAAAATAAACAAGAAAAAAAGCCCCAACACAAGTCCAAGCCAGTTCATTGAGCAAACTTGGTATGGACATAATTTAACAAAACATCAATACTTTCAACTACTGAACATACAGACACAGAAAACAACAACCTGTCATTTTGCAGACTGTATGAGGGCACAGATTAAAAAGTCAGACTAAATACTATAAAACAAAATGTGGAGGGGGGAGAGCGGGGGCGGGGCAACAACAGCAAAACACCCTAACAAAGCTCCACAATGCACAGAATCAGGTGTTGAAATCCTCCGCAGAGAACGGCTGAAAGGAGCACTTCTTTCATTAAGAGCACAGTTCGGTTTCATCCCCCCGAAATTCAACGCTGCCTGAGCTTCAGGAATAAATACAAACTACTAGAAATGTGTAAAATAAGCCTGACCGCAAGTAAAGAATGAAGGGTGGCCTGACCGAGCACTTCATTGACACCTAACGCAATAGATTACACACAAACACACGCAGGACAACACAAGCCCTGTGATGCACTGCCCAAAAACATGCATCATACTGACAGAGCAGATCTTTAGCCAGAGTACAGTTAGAAAATCCATGACAGACGTACAAACACGCAAACTATTTAGTGAGATCGACAACGTTACACTTAGCTTGCCTGTTTTCATTGGTATCTCTGCTGTTGAACATACAAAGGTCTAAAAACATAGCAAATATGAAAGGGAATTATTGGAACAGTTCTTGGTTGCTTGTTTTTAGTGTTTGTATAAGGTGGCAAACAGTGATGAAATAGTCCTCGTGTTGGACGATTCGCTTTACACAGGATTCAGATGGCTGACCTATAGCTACGGAAATCACCAACAAACACGTACAGCTGCAGTAAAAACTGGCCGTCTTAACACACCAGAGTCACCTTTAGTTAGCGCCAGGCGCTGAAATTGGCTCCCTGCGCCTAATGTTTTCATACATCTGAGGGGCAAGAATATTGTTGTAAGAGAAGTTACAGAGTCCTGTGAAACTCTATAGGTAAAAGGGCCATCTTAAAAGGAGGGGGGAAAGAAAAACAAATCTCTTGGATGGCACACGTTATTTTTGTGCCGATATCATTTAAATAGCACAGTAGCACAGGGACGTTACTCTTCAGCCACCCCCCCCCCCAAGCGGGAATCTCCTGAAATGTACAGTTTCAGGTTTCGATGCGTCTTGCCTTAAGAGTGGACAGTTCTGGGTTTCGTTCTTTGCCATTTACCACTCTGCATCTCCAATGGCTTTGGAGAACACGTAATCCCGCCCGTTCAGATTCATTATCCCGTCTTTCAGGTGAAATTTCCATTTGTTCTTACTTCTGTGAATCTGAAGCAAAAGATATAGTCTCAATTTAATTTCATGAATCATAAAGAAAAAAAAAAAAGTTTGCTTTTGTTTAATATGTCAGTGATATACCATTTTAATGCAATGTTTATAGATTGATTTTATTCTTGAAGTTTGAATACATTTTTCATCATGCAATGTCAAATTTCACACAAACAGAAATATTTCTGCAATAAATTTGAAGATATGTAATGTGACACTTTGACACAGTTTATTTATTAGCACAGGTTAATACACTTGCACTTAAAAAGTAATGCACTTTTCTCTATGCAAGGGTCCAATTTCATTTGTAAAAACATTAAAAAAAAATTTTGCATTCAATTTCTAGGCATGAAAACAGCATAGAAATCGTGGTACCACAGATTGACTTATGGTTTAATTTGTCCATATTGCAATATATTTAAGTGTTCACACGACACAATCGGTCATGTTTTAAGTGAACGATTGTGGAACTGTTGGGAAAACATCTGATGTGTAACATCTTAACTTAACATAACATCTTAATATAGGCCATCTGTCTCAATGTAATAATCAAACAATAAAATAAAAGCGAGAATCACTCGCTGTTCTTAAATGAACTGCTTTTGTAGTTTTAATAATCAATGTATTTGTAATGAACACTAAAGGGATTTTTACATTTGATTATTTGTTTTTCTTACTTGAATGCTTTTGTTTAGATGTAAAATGGAAAAGGCAATGCATTATTTGTTTCTTACATTTGTTCTACTGCTTTTTTTTGCATTTGTTCTTATTTACAATAATAAATAAAAATAACTATATTGTGATTATTAATATAGTAATGATAATTAAGAAAAGTGGAGGAAAAGATGCAATGTTGCTAGGTGATTTTGCTTTGGAACCTTCGGAAAACCTCAACTCCATTTTTCAGAATTGAGTTTGCTAACTCTGTCGAATTCAAACCTTTGTAGCTCAGTTATTTTTCATCAGATTCCAACAAATCATACAGCATTTTAATGGAGAATGTAACATTTAAAAAAAAACATTTTTGAAAATCTGCTCATTTTGACTCGTTTAGCCAGCACAGGTCACATGTATATATGAAGAGCTCTTTTCCAAAATGCTATAAATCCATTTGAATAGTTTTAGAGAAAAGGACATTTTTTTACCTAGACCCATACATTTTGTTAATATTCAATTTATTCTGTTAAAATGGTCTGTTGGCTCAGTCTGAACATGTTAAACAATGATTGTTAAATTAAACAACAATATTGGCGATTATAAATTCCAAGTTTTTTTTGTTTTTTTTCAAAACGCTACAAATCCATCCTTTTTTTAATGTTGGTTTATATCTTAAAAAAAAAAAAGAGAACATGCAACATATGACATAAGGGACTCATACTATAAGCCGGTCGCACCAGCCTTGTGTTGATGTAACCCCCCCGGGTCCGCACCATCTCACCGAGCGGGTCTCAAACCCGGGTTTCCGGTGCGGGAGGCTGGCGCGCTAACAAGGAACGCCAAAGGCTACAGCCTCTAACGTCAGTCGCTAGAGCGCCTCTTTTTGAGGTCAGGGGAGTGAGGTTTACACACAGCCCTTACTGGCATACACATCTGTTACATTGACATCCCACAGTGGGTATTAACGCGCCACCTGAGTGACGAACCTTCTTTTTTTGTTGTTTTTTTGTGATTTTCTTTGTCCAGTCATATGAGGATATATCGCGTTTAGGCTAAAAACAGGTTCGGCGCTTATAGCGGTTTGGAAAAGAACTGCATCTTGCAGTACATTTTAAACAAGGAAATATAGCGATTTGGCATGAAACATTGATGGAGCAGTGAATAGGTTCAGTACACAGCAAAATGGCATGACGAACTCATTTTTTTTAAATTTGGCGTTTATCGCGTTTTGGAAAAGAGCTCTTCATATAAAACTGTAGAAATCTACAGACATTGTGTCGACCCAGTTATCACTCATTTAAGGAAGAGAGAGAGAACTATTTATTCCTATATATTTTCTCATGGTTTTAAAACCACCAAATGAGTAGGGCTGCCCTCAACTAAGAATTTTTCTGGCCGATGTAGTCGTTCATTTTAAGCATTAATCGACTAATCGCACATTTATTAATAAACCATTTAAATCATTATAATGAGCCTTTAATTCACTACATGGCCAAATAAGCGCTCAAGTGCATGCATAAATTTTGCCACAGCACACGGGCAGAAGTAATGATTATGAATGTGTCAAGGAAAAATGGTAAGGAGGCTGCATTAGAGGTCTGCTACCCGAAACCCAAAAGTATTTCGGGACCTGCGGTTCGGGTCGGGTTTTGGGTTAATGTTTAATGGATAGCTTCGGGCTCGGTTCGGGTTCGTAGCTAAACCAAAACTATATGCAGAGGCTTCGCTGCTTTCATAGATGCACGCACACACATTGCACACAGATATCAGAGATCGCGCAGAGCACACACAGCACGGAAACTTTTATTAGTAAAATAGCTTCGACAGGCTACTGACTCGCACGTCACATCATTATAGTTATCTGCAATGAGGCGGCAAAATCGCTGTTTTTGAAGTAACTAAGCCTCATTGCTTATAGAGAGACGCGCAGACGCAGGTTCACATGCACGCGCAACATTCATCCCTCTCTCTCTCTCTGTCTCTCGCTAATTCAAATAAATGATTAATGCATTCAAATAAATACAATCTTATTTAAGATCTTATGTCTGATTTAAAGTAGACAGAATGCTAACGAGCCTTAACTGACAAAAAATGACCATAATTTACACGGTGGAAGAATTATCTTCTTGTCCATACAAAATTCATAAACTCGGCAGAATGTATGCGACCGCTGCACCTGATGTTCACAGACTTTCATAACTGGTAAATGTTTGTGAAATGGCAGAGCCTTGATTAATCTGTTTCTTTGCATGCAATCGTGAAATGCAGCCTTTTTCCTTTTTTTATTTAGTTGGCTATTCGTTGTGGGGGGGGGGGGGGGGATTTCGGGTCGGGTTCGGGCTCTAAATTTAACTGTGCCGCTCGGGTCGGGTCGGGCCAGACGATCTCGGGTACGGGCCGGGTTCGGGCTTCAGTTTTGAGCCCGTGCAGACCTCTAGGCTGCATTAACATTTTAATAATTCACTGATAAACAAGTCGTCGACACGGACTCGTCATCTCCGCAGTAATGATGCACCTGTATTCATGTTTCATAGAATTATATAATCAGAGAATATTTGTTTTGCATTTGAATTGGTTGATATATTTTTTAAGAGGTCATATGACGTTGCTAAAAATAACATCATTTTGTGTATTTGGTGTAATGTGTATACGTGGTTCGAGGTACAGAAAAACACTTGCGTTTGAATAGTCCGTGGAAAATGCTTTAAATATCGAAACGTACTTACAGGCTATGAGTCAGAAGCACCAGACTGTCCATGCGACATTAGATTTGCCCCACTTTATAGTGTTCACAGCCATTCATAGTGTTCACATTGTAGGCTACTTTCTCCCAGGTTCAGGAAACACACTCGAATATTTGCATTGTACTGTTCTGGAACAGTGTTGTAACTATAACAACCACTGATTTCAAGTTGAGTCCTCTTTTGGAAGCCCAAACAAAATGTATTTTCGCTTTCACAACAAAACACAGCGTCTCCACGACAAGGCACCGGTGGCCGCAATATTACAGCGAGAATTGTGCCACCTTCTTTCTTTGCATATACTTTTGGGCGGTGTTTTGCAAATCTCCCCGCATCATGACGTAGACATGCGGAGGCGTGTTTGAATGAGCCGTTTTAGGAGGGCGTGGCATAGTTTTAACAATGATTATGAACATCTTTTTTGTTTTGGAGGCTTTAGTCTTTGCAACTTCAGGGATATTATTTATGCACAATCAGCTTGTAACACTGCAAAGAGAAAGAAAAACTTGAAATCGCATCATATGACCCCTTTAATGTCTGTAAGGCACATATTCATGGCGGGTCGTAGTTTCGTGCTCAAGTTCACAGAGAACAAGACGGCAGAAAGCACATCCTGTTTGCTTTCATTATTTTACAAAAGCTCATTTTGTTTTTATTGTGAGTGCACAAATAAACGTAGAGTCTTTACAGATTTAAAAGATGTATTATTCTGATCTGTATGACCAAAAACGACAGAGCAAGCAATTAAGAGCGCGTAACGCACCGGCGTCTCTCTGTCCTCCAGTGAGCGCTACTGTTCAGCTTCACAAACACTTGAATAGCGCACATTTCTCTAGGTTAACATTAGATTGAGCAACCATGTAAAGTTGCTAAAACATACATATTTCAGATGTTAAGTCATATTTGTGGTGGATGAATGATTGGTGAGCGTTTTAATCTCCAGCCCGATATACTGTTTTATCATAGAACAGACGTTAATGATCTGCGTGACTTCGCCATTATGGATTTTTCAATCAAATTTTGGTCGACCAGATTAGTCGACTGTTAGAGGGCAGCCCTACAAATGAGGTAACGCAAGTTACAAGACTCACCTTGTCATACTGGCAAACCACCACATTCTCAGTGTCGAACAGCTCCTGATCTTCCTCATCACTGACGTCATCACCACTGTTTAACGGCTCCTAAATTAAGATTGTCAAATAGATGTACTATGACTAGATCAGACCAGACTGTCCGGCACAAGCATCATTAATTTACTATTGTAGCTTTATTAATCTTCAATAACTTTTTATTGTTATATACTCCTTTGGTTCAATTTTGTTTTTAATGGGTTTTAATTAACAATAACACTTTCCAGACAGTACCTCCTCCACTTGGCCATCCTCTCCACCATCTTTCTCTTTGTCTTCATCCTCGTCCTCATCATACTCGTCCTCCTCTTCGTCCTCCTCAGAGGACGTGTCTCCTGCACCGTCCACCTGGAGCACCATGGGAGGTTGCTGCGAGGCCTGTTGCTGCTGTGGCTGTTGTTGCGGTGCCTGTGCTTGAGGCTGTGGCTGCACATGCGCAGCTCCATGTTCCTGCTGCACAGCCATCGATGCTGCCTGCATGACCTAAAAGACACACAACTTCCCTCAATACACACATGCCTCATGCATTTTTCAGCATCAGAGACGTGTACTTTATGCTTGAGGTCAGAGATTCTGCTGACCTGTGTGTTCTGCTGTACTTTATTTCCTGTGAGGACAATCTGCTGCGGCTGGATGATGACTCCGGTCTGCTGGGACAGGCCTCCCTGAAGAGGAGTTAACACCTACATGAAGAGAAACACATTCACTACACGTTTGTTCTCATACACAGATCACGTGACTCCTCATAAGACTTTGAAAACCAAATTTAACAGAAAATTTATGTAAAAAATGCTACAGTAACATCCTGGTATTTTGTTAATGGTAAGTTTCCTTATTATGGTGAAAAATGTTAATAGATCTACGGGAACAATACTACTTAAATGTACTTCATTTTTTCCCCACAGGGAATTCTATGATGCTTCACATTTGATGGTTTTTCCATTTTAAAAGTTTCTTCTACATTAGGGTTGTTTTACATTTTGTGATCAAAGGAATGTTTATTGCATTATTTTTGTGTTATGTACAATGGTGGTTTTTGTATGATATTATCCATATCTATATATTAGCATTTCCCTCGGTTTGTGGAAAAGCTACCTGAGCCAAATTCTGATTCATAATGTGGCTCTATTTACTATGTAGGTAAAGTAAATACATAAAAACATAAATAAATGCAAATAAACAAACATATCACTTTACCACACAATTAAAACAAAAAGTAATAAAAAAAAGTATATTTACCTAAAAACAAATACGTATCACTATTTTTCTTTATTTACTTGCATATGCAAAATAAATAAAGAAAAAAAAGAGAAAGCATACTTTAGTAAAATAAATAAAAAATACAAGTATAATCTTTTAGTAAAAATAGAAAAGCTAATTACACTACTGAACGTTAAAGTAAAGTTGCGTGGTTAATAGTTTAAAATAGCTTAATAAAAATTAAGCAAAAAAAAAAAAAAGATACTCAAGTAAAAAAACAAGGAACTTCTTTAACCAGGACCAAAATTAAGTACTCGAATGCGTATTGACATTTTATGAGCTAATGAAATGGTCTGTTTTATTATAAATTTAAATTGCTGCTTTTTTTAAACAGTAAAGATCTGGCAACCACAGCTGCCCATTTTTTATTTACCATATATTTCACAGATTATTAATTAGTGTACATCATCTTTCATAAACCACTGGAGTAACCCTGCAATAGTAAATCCTGCTCTACTTCCACCAGTTATCTTCCAGTAAAACCGTCCTCCATCAGTTCTGATATTGCATTTTAAACGAGCAAGACATCTGACTGACTTCCTGCTTTGACTAGCTATGATGAGGACCTCTGCTGACTCTGGGAAACAAATCCCACTCATCAAATGCGTAGACGCAGTCACAACACACCCTGCAGTGACAGAACTAGAACAAACATGTCACTGTTGTGTTAAGTGAAGTATGAAGCACAGACCTGCTGTATGACGGGGGCCTGCACACCTCCAGGCTGCATCTGTGGCAGGACTTGCTGCTGCAGCAACATTTGCTGCTGGGGTTGAATGATGTATTGAGCTCCATTGGCAGCTCTGACCACCTGCAGGATCTGACCTGAAGACAACAGAGAGATGTGCTTTTAGAAAGGTATTCACACTTGTGTTAACATGCACACAGTCACAAAACATGAACAAGACTAAAGAATACCAGGTCTACCAGGAATTTTTTAGATTATAGAAAGAGGACGCTGCAAACTAAATGGATAATTATTCTATGCGAGTGACGGGTTGCTGGCCAGTTGAAATTATTAGCTCATTAAACGCAAAACTTCCAAAGAAAAAGTTAATGTCTGAGCCAGACAAATGAACAAGTTCAAACAATATAAACATCACTTACTGCTCAGCTTTTTACCACTTAAAGAGATAGTTCGCCTAAAAATGAATATCCTATCATCATTTACTCACCCTCAAGTGATTCGTTTAAAACAAGGCACAATTTGACCGGATTTACAGAACGGTTGAAACTAAAAGACGATGCTGTGCCGACTATATTGGATCCGACAGTAATCTCGCAACACAAGTGCGAGTAACGTATTATTACATTATCACTTTTACTTTGTTATTACAGATCTTTTAATATGTACCGAGTATGTATATATTTTTAAGGGGTTAGTTCAACCAAAAATGTATATTCTGTCATTAATTACTCACCCTCATGTCATTCAAAACCCGTAAGACCTTCGTTCATCTTCAGAACACAAATGAAGATATTTTTGATGCTTTCCGAGAGCTCTCGGACCCTCCCATAGACAGCAAGGATCCTAACACGATCAAGGTTCAGAAACGTAGCAAAGAGGTCATTAAAATAATCCATGTGACATCAGTGGTTCAACCATAATTTTATAAAGCTACGAGAATAAGGAAAACAAAAACAACGACTTTATTCAACAATTCGTCTCCTCCGCATCAGCATAGTGCCATTTTGGAGAGTATTACATACGTAAACAATGCATGCTGTTCTGTGTCAGCAGCACCGTACGCAGATAAACTGTTTACTCTTTGATCTGAACGTAAACAACATATCCGCGTACATACATTGTTTACATACGCGATACTCTCCAAATTGCGCTATAGGGTGACATGGAGGAGACAAATTGTTGAATAAAGTCATTGTTGTTCTTTTTCACTCAAAATGTATTCTCGTAGCTTTATAACATTATGGTTGAACCACTGATGTCACAAGGATTATTTTAACAATCTCCTTGCGACATTTCTGAGCCTTGATCGTGTAAGGATCCTTGCTGTCCATGTAGGGTCAGATAGCTCTCAGAAAGCATCAAAAATATCTTAATTTGTGCTCCGAAGATGAACGAAGGTCTTACAGGTTTGGAACGACATGAAGGTGAGTAATTAATAACAGAATATTCATTTTTGGTGAGCTATACATTTAACCTACAATACAACAGCGTCCATCTGTGAAAGACAGACTGTCAAATCTGCTAATCATGACAGAGGGCGTTTACTTCCGAGTCTACAATCCACCACACCTATTCAAACACAGTGTTGTGATGAGGGGGGTTAAAAAGAGGACAGAAAAGAGCCTATTACTTCCCAATTATATTTTTTGGTGTAAAACTCTTGATAACATTATAGGTGGACCTCAGAGAACGATACAAAATTAAAAAAGGCAGTTCATGACCCCTTTACGAAGTTAAGTTATTAATTAATATAGAGATAAATAAAACCCCTAAATATGGAAGTGAAAATTATAATGTGATATGCATTTAAGTTATGTTATATTTATTTATTTTAAGTCATCTTGAGGTCCCCTGGTTGAGAACCACTGTTAGAAAGTAATGTCTTACCCTGAGCGGTGATAAGTTGCTGAAACGGCGATACACCTGCGGGTAAAGCCAAAGTTGCTGCTGTGGCTGCTGCACTCTAGTGGAACAAAAGATTGAAACAAGAATTGAATCCACAGAGGACACACATACATTAAATGATCAGGTAGAGAGGGAGTGAGAACAATATCCTTGTTGGAGTCTGCTGTGTAATCTAATTTGAAGTCGCCAGCTTTGTCTAAACCGTATTCCAGGAAGACTCCACCCATCTGTTCTCCTGCTGGCATTAATGCTGATCCTACAGAGAACTACAGCGACCAACCCACTCCAGTCATCCACTGTCAGTGGGAGATTTCTGGATTCTGAATTTGCATTTATGCATTTAGCAGACGCTTTTATCCAAAGGGACTTATATATTCAGGATATACATTTATTTTATGTCAGTATGAATAACGGTGACTGTTGGTGGGGTGATGTTGGCAAGCTCAGATTTGCATCAAAGCTACAATAATGAGCAGTGGTGCAGCTAACTCTAAAGGCCCGCTCACACTAGTGACTGTAAGCTATAAAGCCACTGAGGAACAATAAATATCAATGGAATCACTCTCAGAATGACTTCAGCTCATGAATGATAAACACGCCAACAGCCAATCAGATTCAATCCTGCTTTAAGAGCTTGAGCATTTAAAGCAACAGACAAAATAACAGCCTTAACCCAAGCCAACCGAAACACTGGAGCTCACATAATTTGCCATTTGTGTGAACTCTGAACTACAAACCTTAAAAAATTAAGTCAGTACAGTTCTGTGCAACAGTAAACAAATTGTAAATACCCAAAGACATGAATCATACAAAAACAGCTCTATATTTCAATCCAAACACTAACCAGGGTTCGTACACATTTTTACCAACAAATTTCCATGACTTTTCCATGACTTTTGTGACAATTTCCATGACCTAATTTCACATTATTTTAAAATAAGAATAAAAATCTGTTCAAATTATCATAGCATTTTAACTAAAATGAATGACTTAATACTATTGTTTGCTTTTTTGTAGTGGTGGGCCGTTATCGGCGTTAACGTGCTGCGTTAACGCGAGACTCTTATCGGGCGATAAAAACAATATCGCCGTTAATCTATTCTCAAAGTTGGGTTGGGAGCTGGGTCTATACTACGCAAGCTATGATGACTTTCACCCTGATATTTTAAGCGCGGATGTATACCTAGCCGAATTGCACTGTAGGGGGCGAGAACGAGTCTTCGAACTAGAGGCTCGCAGTCCGTGATGGACAGATTGTTAACGGCTGGTCTATGTGGTAATACAATCGGGCAGGACATCCAAACGCTCACCTATCATTCATCAACCTCAAATATGGCTTTTCATCTGACAGATGTATGTAGTAGCAACTTTACATGGCCGCTCAATATGATGTTAACCTAGAGAAACATGCGCTATTGAAGTGTTTGTGTGGAGAGGGGAAGCGCGTTTGCTGCAGGACAGGCAACATACATCTTTCGAATCTGTAAAGACTACGTTTATTTGTGTGCACTCAGAATAACAACGAAACGTTGCGCTTTTAAGCAAACAGGATGCGCTTTAGGTCTCATGTGAACTTGAGCGAGAAACTTCGAAAATCCGTCTTTGAAAAATATATCTATAGAGAGTGAAATGTCTAAAAAATAAAAATAGAAGACGTGTGTGTTAGCATGGATGATTTACATGAAATTTAATCTGTGCAACACTGTGCATAAGATGGCTTTCAGTTCAATATAATAACAAAAAACGTCATTTTGGGTTTTTATTCAACTAATAAGGTGGGCACGCTGTGATCTGTACTATATTTTTACTGTAATTGACAGTTATCAAAAAAACAACAAAAAACAACAACACGGGAGTGGGAGGGAATGGGAGTCATTCTTCCGGGAGTGGAACGGGATTTTCCTCCAGTTTTTTCGTGGGATTGGGACGGGAAGAGATTAAAGTTTGTGATGCATTTTGGAAACAGGAGATGAGCCCCTGGTCTAATGCGCCACCTGGCTTGAGAAACCCGTTCTCAAAGACTTACTTTTAGTCATTATTTGGGTAGCACACATATTCTGAACGCCTTCGGCAGAATTCAAATGAGCCATTTTAATCTAGATTAATCTAGATTAATTCCAAAATTAATCTAGATTAATCTAGATTAAAAAAATTAATCTATGCCCACCACTACTTTTTTGTTTTAGTACAAGCTGAAACTGCGTCAGATGTGAAGGTCCTTGCAGTCCAAAATTTTCGCACGCAAAAACGCATACAAAAATGTCTGACTCGGTGTGTAAGGACCTTTACTCCACACAGAGAACATATCACATCACTATTATCATTTATTTAACTCAGTTAAACGCAGGGCCAGAATTTCGTTTTGGAAACTTTTCTCTTTCGCAAGTGTTTACATTAAGAAATAAATTACAATGGTTACAAGGATACTCGCCAGCATTGTTCGAATTATACCGTGGACTTTGGGGAGCCCATTTCTTTCTTTCTTTTTATATGCGATGGGCTTACAAAGATACATAAAAGCTATGGGGGGGGGGGGAGGGGGTGCAATTATATATATAGGGCCCTATGAAATCCGTTTTAATTTTTCCCAAATTCCATTTTATTTTTTTCTAAATTTATTTTTTACAGTTTCAATTTTTCTAGATTCCGTTTTTTTCCGTTTTCATTTTATAGACTCCTTTTTAATGATCAAATTAAATTGTATTTATCAAAAAGCATGTCTAATTAATTAAAATCATGAAACTTATACAATTAAATTTATTAAAAGTGTAACAAAAATGACATGTTTAGGGCCGTATGAAATGTTATATTTTTTTCTTACCTTATGCTTTATTGTTGCCAAATTCTGTTTTAGCTCATCTGATTATTTGAATGCATACAAAACATTTTTTTACTCTTACAGTAGCCTTATGAATTGTTATTTTTCCTCAGAAATTCTGTGTTGTGTATTTAAATTTGACTGGTTATCAGATTAAGGCATGAAACATCGATTGAATTTATATTTTAATGATTGAAAATTAAACATTTACATGTTTAAAAATAAAGGGGATTTAGCCTACTATTAAAATACAATATTTTGTTATGTCTTAATAAAATAAAGTTGTATTATTTTTCAACAGTAGTAGTAGACGTGTTTTTGAAGTAGAACTAACTTACCTCGCTCTCTTTGATTAATCTGACGCTTCGTCGTGCGCTCAGCATCTGTGAACGCTAAACTCCGCCTACTTTGATTTGATTTGAATTCAATTACATTGACATTGACGAGCGCTGTTTGCCGCTGAGGCAGAGCAGACTTTTAAAAGCTTTTTTTGTCATCCTAACAAGAGCGCTGCGTAATCGAGGACAGCAGATGCTCGGGTAGGCCTAATTATCTTTATTGAAGTGAGTTAGGTTTAAATCGCAATCGTCAAGCATTAATTAACAATTTTTGTTGTTGCAATTTTACACATAATTCACGATGATCACAGTACACAAAACTGAAATTGCACGTCAAAATAACACAGTCAATATTTTTTGAGACCCACCCCCCAAAAAATAAATTAGCCTACTTTCCACAAATCACGTTTTCAGGGGAGCCCCATAGCTCCCCCGTAGTTCGCACCCTGCTCACTAGGAAGGCCATTTTAACGTCATTTTGTGTGTAATTTTGCCGCTTAAACGCAACAAGCTGCACTTTTAGAGCCCCATATTTCAGCCTCGAATTTTAGTTTATGGCTTCGGGACAATTTTCACATCAGACGCGGGCCGGGCATCGGGCTTGTTTTAGGATTCCTCCTTATTTTTGTATTTTAGAAATCCATCAATTATTATGGTGATGAAAAGGATTAGCCGCTCGTGGAAACAATATACCGCGACTGACAAGAGCAGCTCGACCTGTCTAATAGCACACATTTGTCTAGGTTAAACGTTTAAACTAACATTGTGATATGCTTTTTTAGGTATTTTATATATAGATTTTATTTTAGTCAAGTGGTGATTTAAGAAGGCTAAATTGATCAAACATAATAGGCAAACTCACTGTCTGCAGCTGACCGATTGCTCAAAAGATACTTTAAAAACAAAAACTTGAATTTAATAAACAAATACATTTTCCAAACATATTTCTAAATTAACTTAAGAAACTAAATACGCTTTGCCATTAAAAACGAAACTGAACTATTTTAATGGCTAGCTGTGTAATGGGGAAGAGAGAAAGAAAGACATGGGCTCCAGTCGGACTCGAGAAGGTAATTCTGATAATTTGCTGGACAAGGATTGGACTGGGGCGTATGTTTGAGGCCCGTGCAGGATTCTACTGAGCTTGTTTGGTACCAAAGTCAATTTGGTACTCGCAAGGCGGCTTTATACGGACACCATTTGGACATGACTGAGTGCAGCGGAAACCGCCTCTGGAGCGCGCGAGTACAGAACGGCTTAAAAAGATGTGCAAATAAATAATAGGCTACATTTTAGTCACAATGCAACAATGACCCGATTAGGCAGGTGACAATTCTGTCAACTGTACCAAAATACCAGAGAAAGACTTGTATCGCACCGTGCAGCTCTTTAGTGCAGACGAGATGCGCTGATTACGTGTTTTCAGAGAAAGTCAAAGAGAGAAAACACAGCTGATGAATCCGTTTTCAAATGACCGATTTGATATTCTGTGTGGATCTATTTACTCATCAGCCTACAAGCTATTGAATAAATGTGTGAATATTCATCATTTTAAAGTCGAAAGCTGCTGGAAAGAGTAGAAATATGCGATATAGCCCATGCGCAATCCCGTACCGAAATTCAGGATAATTCAGGTTTCAATAAACATAATTGTATTATACAGAGATTTGTCAAATAGATTTCCATGACTTTTCCAAAACTTTCTGGGTTTATTCATTTTTCCAAAACTTTTCCAGGCCTGGAAATTGTGGTTTTAAAATTCCATGACTTTTCCAGGTTTTCCATGACCGTACGAACCCTGACTAACATGTGAATGAGAGGAACTCGACACTCACCATTCCAGTGTTGCTCATGTGCTGGAGAGTCTTCGCATCCTGAACAAAGACCTGGTGCTGAGGAGCTGAGGAGAGACACACAAACAGTTTACTATTGAATATGTACTGGATCTTGTTTCTTTACTAAGAACAAGTGCATGTTCAGATCAGGCCTCACCCTGCTGCACTGGAGGCAGGAGGATTTGCTGTGGTTGGGTCTGTTGTAGCGTCTGCTGAGCATGTTGGACATGCTGCTGTTGCGCTTGCTGAACATGCTGCTCCTCCGTATGATAACCCACCACCGCCTTGGACTGCATCAGCTTACTCTCCCACAGCTGCTCAGTAACAGAAGAGCAGCGAGGTTTAAATATCTATCCATGCAGCATGTTAGTATTCATTACAACAGCAGACATCTTACAGTTTTCAGCTCCATCAGGACCTGTTCATCCACTCCCTCAGTCCAGGAAAAGCTCTCGGACTTCACTGATGACATCCTCCATCACTGATCTATACAGTTTAGGCTACAATGAGAGCAAACATTGAATCACTTCTTACTACCGAATTACAAATCAATATAAATGAATTATTTAATGAATTGGTTGTATCGGTCCAGAATATTAATACACGAAACTGTTTACAAACTGGACATCACTTATGTAATGAACGAAACATCTCTTGTCAATGTGACTCATGATGAGCAAAGAAACAATAATGGAAATGATTTGGATTGAACTGAGAATTTGACCAATGGGGAATAAAGTTATTTTAATGGTATTGTAGCAGAAACATTAACAATAAAGGCATTAGCAATATGTTTACAGTTTGGCTTTATGACAACTACCAAAAACATTTACGGTTTAAATATTTTTCAGGCAAACAATGCATTTTTGTATCGTCTGTAGTGTAAATTATTTATAGATTTTTTTTATACAGTTGTCAACATTTGAAGTTGATCAAACAAGTTCAAAGCTGTCCTAAAACAAGAACGCATTTTGGTTTTAAGCTTTGGGACAACTTTGATGAAAGGTTTTGATCCGCTTCAAGTGTTGACTAGTGTACATATAAATATTTGGTTTCCAAAATACTTGTTGGATAGAAACATGTCTGCAACAAGATTGGGACAAAACATAATATATACCAAGTACACATAACATAAACCAAACATGTGCCTAGATGTGGCCAGTTTTGGGGGTAACGCATTACAAGTAACGCGAGTTACATAATAATATTACTTTTTTCAAGTAACTAGTAAAGTAACGCATTACTTTTTAATTTACTAGAAAATATCTGAGTTACTTTTTTTCCATTTATTGACTGACAGTGCGCTGTGTGAACGATCTTACTGTAGATCTAATCTAGACTAAATGTGAATGTGTATTAATTCATCCCACACTCAAAAAACAGATTCAGTATTCATCAAAATGAATTAAAACAGTGAAATGCTAAGAATATGACGCAAACCTGCAATAATTAAATATGTTAAACAACACAAATGCATCTAATCCCATTTTATTAACTAATGTGTTTGCTGCTGATCTTTGATGATTCAGTTCTAATAAGCAAAAATTACTTTAGATAAACTAACAATTGCGCTTCGTTGTTTTTTTTTTATTGCTGAAGGGTGTTGAACCTTTTTCTGCATTCTACTGTACAGACATGAATTTACTTTTCCTTCAGCCTGAGGTTTATTCATTACACTTTTTGGTGTGAACAGGCTTTTACATTTGCTATAAATAGAACTTATTGTATTAAAAACAAACAATCAAGCCCTGCTCATATTTAAAAAGTAACGTAACGCATTACTTTCCATAAAAAGTAACTAACTAACGTAATTAGTTACTTTTTAGGGAGTAACGCAATACGGTAATGCATTACTTTTAAAAGTAACTTTCCCCAACACTGGATGTGGCTTTATGGTAAAGTTTGTCTTGAAGAGTAAAAACACCAGGCTTTGAGGGAACACTGGGGATGACGTAATTACGCAAAAAGCACCGAACTATTTTAAAGAACCGATCCGAGTGCTTTCAGTCTGACTCCCCAATCACTTGGTAACCGGATCGGAGTCGAAACAAAAAATAGACATATCGCTCTGGTAACGTGTCCATAACGGCTGCTCGTTTTCTGAGCGCGTCCACCGCGAGCGAGCGGTGAAACTGAAAAAAGAAACCATATTCAAAACACTATGCACATCCGGATCCAGCAAATCCGGAATGAGAAAGCAAACGTCTCTCTCTCTACTCAGAAACCACCATCGCTATGGCGCCACTAATACATTGTTTTGCTAAAACGGAGAACAGGCAGCAGGCTCGCGGTCTGCGTCGTGTCCCGTCCGTCGGCTCACTATTTAAAGCGCAGTCTGGTGTTTATATGCAGAGCCGGTGACGTAGCGCCGAGTAGCACCTTCCCATCCCGGGCAGACTATATTAGAGCCCCGGTATGGCCGTATAAAACCAGCCGTCTGAAAGAAGGAGGGTCAGAGGCGGAGAGAGACGCAGAGAGAAGGACGACGGTAGCCATGATGAAACCGCGTTTGCCTGCACTGTATCGCTCAGGACAGGCTTCCGTGAACGTGTTTTATTGTGAAAATCGGGTTATATTTGGGTTTATATGCATGGGATTCAGTAATATAGGGGGTTATGTACAATTTGTTAAAATAAGATTGTTGTGATGGCGCTGAGAAAGGCTTTCGTTGTAACACGCAGGACAACAAACAACACAATCCAGCTCTTCCTTGAAATATACGCAGATATATTGTATTTGTTTTGGTACAATATCAGACTCAAAGGGTGCTTTAGTAACATACTGTAATATAAGCGAGTCACACGAAGAATGTGAGCCAACATTTTATTTTCCGCATCAAAACACAGCTTTTTACACGGCCGGTGCCAAATGTAACAAAGTCCGTGTTAGTTGAACACTTTAATGCGCTTTTTCCAACACATCATAAAGCTTACTGCATTGGACCAGAGCCACGGTTTTCTCCCTATCAGCAAACACTCACACACACTTCCCTACAAAGAGCTCAAATGGATCAGAATTGATGTGTACGTGTGTCTAATATGTTTTATTATTGAAAATGCCAAGTGTGGGTTTGGTTAAAATGCGCTGCGTCTAGCTAACTGTTACAATGCTTGGACACGTGTGTGATTTCGAGTATGAGTGCCGTTGGTCTGATCCTTACCACTTGGTTCGAGTTAGCCGAGCTCGCCATTATGAGCGCAGTGAGGGGAAAAACACACCGCGAATATCAAGCAAGAACCCCAAAAAACATTTAAAAAAAGCACGGAAACATCTAAAACGTTTAAAAAGTTGCCGGTTAAAGTTTCTGGAAATAAAAACACAGGCTGTTTACGGTCTTTTTCACAGTCCCAGGGCTGATGCTCCCCAGCCGTCCGTCTTCTCTGGTCCTCCGCCTTTATATACTGAGCTGAGCGAGACACAGGGCAGGGTCAAGCGGGCGCTGTGCGAAGTATCGCGAGATTTCGACGCGGTCTTATCATGAACGCGACACGGTTAGTCAGCACACTCAGCAGATCCTGGATCAGCCATTCGCTTTAGAAGCTGTAACAAAGCTGATATAATCACGTTTATCAACACGAAAAATACCAGCTGTTTCGATTGTTAATTACTATGTTAGTGTATTATCTTTATTTGACCCTCTAACTCAAGCATTCTCTATTCTTTTGATTTGTTTTAGTTTTATTAACAACAAAACACTAACACTAGCGTTCCCTAATATATATACTTTTTATCTTTTTATTATATATATATATTATTGAGGCAAAATGTAATAAATAATAATAATAAATATAATTGCACAATTAACACAAGATAAATGAATAAAGCAAGTAATGGGGAAATGTATGTCCTTCATTGGAAAATACAAGCCTAAATTAGTTTTCACCACACGAGGGCGATGTGTACCACTCCATAAGCAACTACTAGTTCATATCTTAAGATTCATATTAATGTGTATGTTTTTTATATTTAGATTTATTTCTCAGCACTTTTAAATCATTAGGAATAGCAAAACTAACTGTGTCAACGTTTTGGAGATACATATTTCAAGAAGTTTACTTCTGCAGGGAAGTGAGTTACCTCATCAGAAAGTTATGGAGTGGATTGTTTATATTCAGATTTCTTTTCTTCAGATTTAAGGTGTCTTTACACAGAAGCGTTAAGGCTGCTCTTTGCCTGCTCAAAATTCATTATAAAGATACAATGCCGCATAAATACCAGACTAAATTATGCAGCTTTGACACACGTCAGCACTTAGTATCAAAGGCAGTTTATGCTATGCATTTATGCCTCCTCTGAGAAGCATTAAACACCTAAATTAAATGACTCATCAGGTGAAGCTTCTGTGCCACTTGAGTGTAAATTTGGTTTTAGAAGATAAATAGAAATATAGAATTCATGTTTGCCAGTAGGGTCAATGTCATGAAGTGTATTAAAGGAATAGTTCACCCAAAAATAAAAACTTTAATTAGTGTTTTAGTGTTTATTTAATATTCTGTGAAATAAAATGTACATTTATGCATTTAGCAGATGCTTTTATCCAAAGCAACTTACAGTGCATTCAGCATATACATTTTTTGTCAGTATGTGTGTTCCCTGGGAATTGAACCCACAACCTTTGCGCTGCTAATGCAACGCTCTACCACTGAGCCACAGGAACACTTTCAGTCACAGGAAATTGAATGAAATTCATATAAACTGAAATTCATATGACACCCAAACTGTGTGAATAAATGATACAAATAAATTATATTATTGTATTATTATTATTATGTATGTGTGTGTGTGTGTGTGTGTGTGTGTGTGTGTGCGCGCGTGCGCACGCATTTTTGTGACAAACGAGGTTGCAAATGAGGACATCAATTTGTATAATGACACAGGTATGATATTGGTTGGTATTAAAAGTGTTATGTCCCCACTTTTCAAAACGCTTATAAATCATACAGAGTGAGTTTTTGAGGGGAAGTAGAATTGCACAGTTTCCTGTGAGGGCTAAGTTTAGGACTAGGGCAATAGCACATACAGTTTGTACAGTATAAAACCATTACGCCTATGGGATGTCCCCACTTTTCACAAAAACAAACATGGTGTGTGCATGTGCATGTGTGTGTGTGTGTTTGTAGGCCTATATATATTTCTGCTTGCATGCAGTGCATGAACAATGCATATTTCAGACAATACCCTTTTTCACTGGAGAAAGCAATATTATGGATAGAGGACTGATAGTTTTGCTGAAAGCAGCAGTTTGAAGTTAACAATATTTTGATGGATTTATTTATTTGATTTTCACTTCTCAAGACATTAATTGATGAACTTGTGTTGTGTGGATTACTTGTGGATTATTGTAATGGTTTTATCAGCTGTTTGGACTCATTCAGACGGCACCCATTCGCTGCAGAGGATCTACTGGTGAACAAGTGATGCAATGCTAAATTCTCTTTAAATGATGTTAACTCACTTTCATTTTACTTAATCGAAAATGAAACACTCGCTATGCATTATTCCTTCTGTGCTATGAAATTTTTGGCCTGTCTATCAAGCAAGAAAAATCACTCAAAATTAAAGGTATAAAATACACCAGTGGTGTTTTACTCATAAAGACTCAACACGACGACTAATAAAAATGTATCAAGTGCAGATTGCTTGCTTATGGCTCCTGGAGTTGCATAGCAACAGAGATGGGCTTCAGGGAGCACGGGGAGCTGGTGGCTGCTGATTAAGCCTGTCTTGCCTTTAATTATGAATAAAGCTCCAGTTGCATACGGCCATCATTGAGTCCCATTAGCCACACCCAAACTCAGAGCAATCAAGTCACCTTAAACATGGGATAAATCAGTCAAGACTGCAGTTAAACTGGACAAACCTCTCACTCACAAACACACACAACTCTCTCACACACACACACACACACACACACACCAACTCTCTCTCTCTCTCACACACACACACACAAGTCCCATTAGCCACATCCAAACTCAGAGCAATCAAGTCACCTTAAACATGGGATAAATCAGTCAAGACTGCAGTTAAACCAGACAAACCTCTCACTCACAAACACACACAACTCACACACACACACCAACTCTCTCTCTCACACACACACACACACACACACACACACACACACACACACGTCCCATTAGCCACATCCAAACTCAGAGCAATCAAGTCACCTTAAACATGGGATAAATCAGTCAAGACTGCAGTTAAACCAGACAAACCTCTCACTCACAAACACACACAACTCACACACACACACACCAACTCTCTCTCTCACACACACACACACACACACACACACACAAGTCCCATTAGCCACACCCAAACTCAGAGCAATCAAGTCACCTTAAACATGGGATAAATCAGTCAAGACGGCAGTTAAACCAGACAAACCTCTCACTCACAAACACACACAACTCTCACACACACACAAACTCACTCTCTCTCACTCTCTCTCTCTCTCACACACACACACACACACACACACACACACACACACACACACACACACACACACTTCTTTAGAGGTGATGATATATAATACCAGCTAACAAAATATGTTATATTACTATTAGGTTAAAAATATGTTACTATTAGGTTAAAAAATTGTATTTGAATTTTCTCATTTGAAAAATGTTTAATGCATTTTTATACATTTTTCAAACACTATGAGAATGTTACTATGAATGAATAATGGTTTGTGCTATAACATTATTAAAGACCAGACAACTTAGAACAAAACATTACTGCAAAAAAATGTGTTCATAACTTTAAGATAACCTTGGTAGAATATTGGCAAAGAAATAAAACATCCCCTCTTAGCTGTGATATAATATAATATACATTTAGCCATCAACTGAATTACTACTGAAAATGAATAAATGAAAACGACTTGTCATTTAAAACTCTGATATTTTTATTATTGCAACTGGAAGACAATACATTACATAAACATTATTTGAAGTTTCAGGAGAAATATGTGGAAAAGTAACAACATGATGTGACATTTATTGTCATATAGACGATGTGGTTATTTACATGTATAGATGAAATAGTTTGATCTTGTTCTTTGGCAATATGATTGCACACCAAGGAAATAGACAGCTTTACACTCGTACAGCATTGGCATCTGAGTGTATTGAAAATAGACCTGGTCAAATACATATTCATCATGATTTCATTGTGCTCCAAAAATCATTCCAGACCACTAGTGACTTACGCAAGTACAAGGACGAAAACATATTTGGCAAAAACAAACAACATCAACAACATTGACAAAACCCTTATATTAAATCACACATCATTTCAGAGGCAGTGAGAGTTTTCCAATAAATAATTCATGCATATTTTTCTCCCCTTTTGTCTTACATGGATTTGTATGAATCGTAGCCATTAAATCAATTGTTTTTGATACACAAAACAAATGGCATATTATGGGACTGGAATCAATTGAAAGCAGCATCTTATTGCCTACATGCGGATCAAATAAAGTAGGGTCAATGCCACCGTACGTCTCTATTTCACATCGTACTCACACGTAGATCACTAGACCCCCCCACAATCTTACTATTAAAAAAAGTGCTGAAATATCAAGCTGAAGTGTTTCAAAATGTGTGATATAGCTGTGCTCCGCTCCCCCGGGGACACATAACATTCAGAAAGCGATTCATACATAAAGCGGAAGTGGAGCATCGTGATAGATGCTGCGTAGCAAATATAAGTATGATGCTGACAGATGTCCACTAGCAGCATTCAAAACAACATTAAAGGAACGGTTCACCAAAAAATGAAAATTCGTGGACTATTAACTCACCCTTAGGCCATCCAAGATATAAATGAGTTTGTTTGTTCATCTGAAAAGATTTGGAAAAATGTAACATTGCATCACTTGCTCACTAGTGGATCCTCTGCAGTGAATGGGTGCCGTCAGATTATCACCGGCTCCGCACCAGCCGTCTAACCAACGAGCAGAGGGAGGGCTGAGAGCCGTGATGTAGACGCTAAGCGCCGAATTTAAGATTGAAGTCTAGGTTAGGGAAATCTAAAACGACAGTGGACATGGAGACACGGGAGGGATGCTATTCGCTCTGTTGTGGAGAATATTACCGGCATTTGCCAACTGAAGCCCGAACAGGAAGAGTGTTTGGTTCACATTTTGAATGGAAGTGATGTGGTGGCCCTACACCCGACAGGTTTTGGGAAAAGTTTAATTTATTAACTGTTACCGATCGTCAGCGAGAAACTGGGGAGGCCAAATTCAGGCAAGGCGATAATTTTGTTTGTGTCCCCCTTGGTTGCCCTCATGGACGATCGGGTTAAGGAGGCTGCTAAACTCGGTCTGTGTGTTGCACAGCTTGACGTGCACAATGATCGAGAAATCATGTAGGGGAATTTCAGATGTATTTTTGGTAGCCCCGAATCCTGGATTCTCAATCCAAAATGGGGAGCTATGTTGGCATCAACCCTGTACCAAGACAACCTCGTCGCCATTGTCATTGACGAGGCACACGTCGCATACAAATGGGGAGTTTGCATACACGGGTTTGGTTATTAACTTCAACAAGTGAATTTATTTCGACATCAGCTCAGTTCGAGGCGGCACATAACATATGTCCTAACCAAAAGTTATGTGATTGGCTTACGGGTACACCAATGATTTTAAACATCAGACAAGCGCCCCCCCCCCCCCCCCATGAGAAAGTAAACGCTTGTCAATTATGCCTTTCAAGACTCGGTCTACGAAGCAAAGCGAAATAGCAGAGTTTGGTATTACCAGGCTAGATAATGATGAAGTCGTGTGGATTGTGATGTTTTTATCAGCTGTTTGGACTCTCATTCTGACGGCACCCATTCACTGCAGAGGATCCAGTGGTGTGTGATGTAATGCTACATTTCTCCAAATCTGTCCAGATGAAGAAACAAACTCATCTACTTTGTTATTTTAGAGTGAACTATTCCTTTTAAGATAACTGTAGGACCCCTTTGCACACTTGGACATTCAGATTCACAGATGAAGTTCAAGTTTATGAGGGTTGGAAGCAAAAAATAAAGGAAAAAGACAAGCCAAGGTCGATCGCAGAGTATCGCGCTATTAAAGGATTATCCTAAAGCCAGTTCTAATTCCTTGTCAAACTATTTCAGTACAATTTATGATATAAATGCTGCAGATTGCACAATGAAAAAGACAGAGTATGGAACCGTTACAAAAGAACAGAACAGACATCCAAGCACGTGAACTAAAGGCAGGCACAACCTTAAAGGGTGTACAGAGGGATAGGTCATCCAACACTGATTATTAACAACATTTGAACACTTACATCAATGAATTGAAAAAGGACCACCAAACCGAGGACCACGAAAAAGGCAAAATCCGTTTCCCCTGATATTCAATACAAGGCAGATCTGTTCATTAATGGGTTTCCGTGAAGTCTCTTCCTTTGGAAGAGTTGTCTGCCGCAGAAGAGAGAGACAACAAAAAAAAAATAAAGAGTAAAGAAAGAAACCTACGCTTTAAGAGATGCCTCTCTCGGTTTTCTTGTAAGAAAATAAGCCATGCCTCATGCTAAATATCTATCTTACAAGATCTTTCATTTAGAAAAGAAAATACTTCTTATGTACAAGCACCCATGCAATATAACTGAAAAACAGGCAAAAACTGCCTTTTGTGGGGAAAAAATAGTAACTTTTTACAGTGTTATCCTGACAGGACAAATTGCTTGGATTGTGATGAAGATAAAAAAAAAGATTTTCTAAAACACCAACATTTTGGCAACACAATAGGCATTTGTGACACATTGCTTCATAAACGATTAGTTTTAGTGTGCTTCGAATAAGAACTAACACCAGAAATGTTTTAAACACCAGGCATGTAAGAGAGAATTGGCATATTGCGTTTGTTATCCACTGGACACAGGCCACTTTATACAAAACATTTGCTGCTTAATAAATAAATGGGTCAATGGCATATAACAACACGTGTTATATATGAGTCATGTCATGTGGTGTCACCGTCAATTATACGACAATATATTTTCCTTACACCTTAAATACGTTAATCAGTCAAACTAATTTAAAAGTGCGTCTAATTATGACTAATTGAAAAACTATCTGATATTTTAAGAATTACAGACACAATCATAAGAGTTTGGAAGGATCCTATTTACATTTTTTTGGTTGTATGACATGATTGATTTAGCAGACCAAAAATAATTTGTTTTAAAATATTTCATTATTATAATATTAATTTAATAAAATACATATTTTTAAAGGAATAAAATGTAATGCCATACAACTTTTAATGAGGCCAGCTGTATCAAACTGACATTTTTAACTTTATGCCCCAAAAACTATCACTATAAATTGAGAAATTAAAACATGCCCATCAAAGAAAAGGTCTATTGAATGCCTGCATTGCATTTTCAAATCAATCAATAAACCCAGACCGAGACAGCAGAGCGTCATGTCATTGACCCAGATATTCATCTGATGTTTTTTGTAATATAGGTATCACTATTTTTGAAACTATTATTGGTCTTACTATGTGTGCATGGATTAGCTGCACTTTCATAAACAGGTTTCATATCTTTGGCACACTTGAGAGCAGCATAAAAAATATCTCCGTTCATTTTTATGATATGAACTAAAAGGACTGCTACAACATAATTCATTTTTAATTGTTTGATAGGCTTGATGAATTAAAATAAAAAATGTTTTCACTCAAATGGCCCAAATTTTACTATGGCTTTTTCCCTCTTCACACACAAACACATATTCGCACACGCGCGCGCAAAACAACATGAAATGAGACTCTTTCACCTGGAAATCAAATCTGACAAGGGACAACAGTGATTTTATTGATATTGCAACAACTGACTAGAATTCACCTGATATCCTGGAACAGAAGTATTTAGATCTGTGTTAATGGGATTTCGTTCATCGCTAATCATTGGCTTCCTCTTTCAGCTCCTTCTTACACATACGCAGAGTGTTTTTATTCACGCCGGCGCCCACGCCGGCCAGGTGAAGCAATGACCCCGCCGCCTCCTTCATCTCCTCATCTTCCTCCTCTTTGACCAGGAGCTTTTCCGCCCGTCTCTTCTTCAGGGGGAGCGTGTCGCCGGGGGTCCGTAGGTGACCTTTGTTCCACAGCAGTCTTCTGCACTGGAGCAGCTGGGAAGGAGGTGGCGTGGTGTCCAGCGGAAAGTCTTTTTGCTCCTCTTTGACCTCAGTGAGCATCACCTCCTGACCGGGGCTGTAGGCAGAGAGGGAACCCTGAGTGGAGCAGGAGGAGAGGGAGGAAGAAATGCCCCCCTTTGTGTTTAGGGACTGCGAGTTGCTGTATGTGTGGTCCTCCTGCTGATCATCGCTGGGTGGAGGAGAGTCACTGCGCAGGCTGTTTTGACCCCGAGTCAGATAGTCGCCCAGGCTTGATCTGTTAAGGCAGACAGAGAGAGGCAAATCATTATTAAATGTATTACAGTTACACAGATGCTATTATCCATATGACTTGCTGTGTATCCAGGGTATACATTGTGTGTTATGTTATGGCTTATATTACAATTTGAAATATAAATAAAAAATTAATACAAATTAAAATGAGTCATATAAAATGCTGTATGTGACCCTGGAGCACAAAACCAGTCTTAAGTCGCTGGGGTATATTTGTAGCAATAGCCAAAAATACACTGTATGGGTCAAAATGATCCATTTTTCTTTTATGCCAAAAATCATTAGGATATTAAGTAAAGAAGATATTTAGTAAATGTCCTACCGTAAATATATCAAAACTTTATTTTTGATTAGTAATATGCATTGTTAAGAACTTAATTTGGACAACTTTAAAGGCGATTTTCTCAATATTTTGATTTTTTTTTGCTCCCTCAGATTTCAGGTTTTCAAATAGTTGCATCTCAGCCAAATATTTCTCTATCATAACAACAGCGTTCAGATGATGTCTAAATCTCAATTTAATGAAATTGACCCTTATGACTGGTTTTGTGGTCCAGGGTCGCATACAGTATATGAATAATATAATATACAGTATAAAACATGATTTAAATTTTTTGATTTTCTAAGAGCACTATTCAGTTATTGGTGTTTTTTAAAGATTAAATTTAAGTAAGCATAAGATGTACTAAATGTAATAATATGGAAAATAAACATACAATTAAATAGCCAATACTGGAAAACATCCAATATACAGTATTTGATCTTTGTCTTTATTTTGCACGGTCAAAGAGATTTTCTTGTTTTAAGCACAAATCTGACAAAATCTAGTAAGTTTTATGTTAATAAAAAAGTGCATTGGAAAAAAATTTAATGTTATAAAACAAGAGAAAATGCATTGTGTGTGTTTTTTAAACAGCTTTGCATTTGCATTTTCTTCTGTCAGCTCCATTTATATGAATTAAAGACAAGAACGGCATTATTTATTCACTATTATAGAAATTATGAATATCATTTAATATCGTTTCATTTCTTTGATGTGCTTTTGCTGTTTTTATCATTGTTAATATTTATATTTAGCTTTCATTTTTGTTTGAATTTGAGTTTCATTATTTCATTTTGTAAATGTTTGTACTTCCAATCAAATCTATTCTCTTCAGTTAGTTGCCAACATTGAAATAAAGCTGGACTAAAATAGTAGATTAAACAAACTTCAATGGCCAAACACGATTTCAATAGTTGAGTTAACAATAACAACACTGATGGAGAAGGATACAAACCTCACGGCTGTGGTCCTCTTGCTCACAGGACTCAAAGGAAGGGGTCTGATAACCGGAAAGAGCCCCTGAGCGGCAACACGTGAGCTATGCTGTATCACTCTCTGTGGAACTGTGAAAAACAAAGCCCAATTACAACACATGGCATGAAATACACACAGAAAATATACAGGACTGCATTACATTACTCCTATTCGACTGCAGAACAGGCAGTTTATGCTCCTCTGAGCTTTTATCTACATTACTGATGAATATCTTAAAGAAATGCTTAGGAGAACTGAAAAACATGCCCTGAGAAACAGCGGTTCTCGACCCTTTTTGATGTCAAGGCTCCTCATTGTCCAAGACTATAATCAAAGACCCCCCATGTAGGGTAAGATATTCTGGTACTTCTGCTATAATGACAAAGCCACTTGTTTTCTAAATGGTTTGCTGGTTTGTTAACAGAGAATATATATAATAAAATGTATATAATAATAGTTATATTCTGTAATTTAAACATTTTCAAAAACTGAATTTTCCAGTAGTACAAGGCGGATTTTTTAAATTTCTTAAATATAAAATATAGTAAAAATAAATAAATAATTAAATAGCAATTTCTCAGCAATTTCCCACCTGATAGAATGTTTTAGAGAAAAATGTATATTATTAGAAATTATTAACTATTGCGTTTTCTAGGTCTAGAAATCAAAATTGTGCAATTCTCTTATTATCCACAGTCTTGAAAACCTGTATAAAAGTTTAAATAAAAAATATAAGAACACAAATAAATGCATAGAAATGACAATTACTGAGGTAACAAAATGTGATTTGTTAAAATATGTTAGTTTACATCTAGATTTTTAGCTTGTTTTAGGTCAAATTTGGCTTATTTCAAGGTTTCAAGGTTTCAAGGTTTCTTTATTTGTCACATAATAGTTATACAGGGCATAACTAGAAGTGAAATGCAATCGAATCAGGTCCGCTCAGTGGACAGTGCAAAACAATAAGAATACAAATTATATAAGTAACATAACACAAGGGCATACATATGGTAAGAAAATGAGAAATAAGAGTAAAATGTGCAATGAAATAAAAAAGTGCAAAACAATAAGATGTGCAAAAAACAATAAGATGTGCAAAGACAATGAGATGTGCAAAAGACAATGAGATGTGCAAAAAAACAACAAGATGTGCAAAAAAAACAATAAGATGTACAAAAAAAACAACAAAAAAAAACAAAACAGTGTACTGGGACTTAATAAATAGTAATGTGAATAAGAGGGATGTGCAGACGGATTGTTCATGGTATTGTACATAGAGCAGCAATGATGAGAATGTGATGATATTTACAGTTGACAATGGGTCTTGTGAGTGTTTATGAAACAGAGTTTGTGTTTAGGAGCCTGATGGCCTGAGGGAAGAAGCTCTTCCTCAGTCTTTCAGTCTTTGCCATCATGCTCCTGAAGCGCCTGCCAGATGGCAGTAAACAGAAAAGATGGTTACCGGGGTGAGTAGAATCTTTGAGGATTTTTGCAGCTCTGCTTCTGCAGCGTTTGAGGTAGATGTGCTGCAGAGAGGGGAGAGCAGACCCTGAGATGCGCTCAGCTAAGCGCACGACTCTTTGTAGAGCTTTGCAGTCCTGGTTTGTGGCATTATTATACCATACTGAGATGCACTGAGTCAGTACACTTTCTATGGCCCCTGAATAGAAAGTTTTCAGGATAGCTGGTGAGACCCTGAATTTCCTCAGCTGTCGCAGATGGTACAGCCTTTGGCTGGCTTTCTTCACCTGAGTTTGAATGTGTGTAGTCCAAGTCAGGTCCTCGGAGATGTTTACACCGAGGTACTTGAAGCTACTCACCCTCTCCACAGGGGTCCCACTGATCATAAGAGGAGTGTAGGGCTGCTGCTGTCTCTTCCTGAAGTCCACGATCAGCTCCTTAGTTTTGCTCACGTTCAGAGAGAGACAGTTGTCCTGGCACCATGATGTAAGTCTCTCCACCTCATCCAAGTATGCGGCCTCGTCATCGTTGTTGATGAGGCCCAGAACCACAGTATCATCCGCAAATTTGACAATAGAGGTGGAGCTGTGTGAGGACACGCAGTCGTGGGTGTATAGAGAGTATAGCAGGGGGCTCAGGACACAGCCCTGTGGGGCTCCTACATTCAGGGTGATGGAGTTGGAGGTGAACTGGCCGACTTTCACCACTTGTGGTCTGGCGGTGAGGAAATCTTGAATCCAGTCACAAAGTGAAGTGTTTAGGCCAAGGTCTGAGAGTTTAACAGTCAGCTTGGTGGGGACTATAGTGTTGAAAGCCGAGCTGTAGTCTATGAATAGCAGCCTGACATAGTTGCCATTTTTGCTGTCGATGTGAGTGAGGGAGGAGTGCAGTACCTGGGAGATGGCATCGTCAGTAGACCTATTTGGCCGATAGGCAAACTGAAGAGGGTCCAAGGTAGCAGGGATGGAGGAGCAAATGTGTTTCTTTAAAAGTCTCTCAAAAACCTTCATGACCGTCGATGTGAGGGCAACTGGACGATAGTCATTCAGGCAAGAGGGTTTACTGTTCTTAGGCACAGGGATTATGACAGATTTTTTAAAGGAGGTGGGAACAACAGAGGTAGCAAGGGACTCATTAAAGATGGAAGTAAACAATCCAGCAAGCTGATCAGCACAGGACCTCAGGAACGCGGCCAGTAATCCCATCAGGTCCTGCTGCTTTCCTGACGTTCACTCTCTTTAGTTCCCTCCGAACGTCATCCTCTGAAAAGGTGATTACATGATCATTGCTGCTCTGTCTGCTGCTTCCTGACGAGCTGTTCGGCAGATTTGCGCCGCCATTGCAGTCAAAGCGACCGTAGAAGGTGTTTAGCTCTTCGGCCAGCAGCGGATCTGCTCTCACCTCTGCGGAGGATTTATTTCCAGAGGAACAGATGGTCTTCAGTCCCTGCCACATGCGTCGAGAGTCATTGAGCTGGAAAAGTGACTCAATTTTCTCACTGTACCGGCGCTTAGCGGCTCGTATTGCACGCCGGAGAGCGTAGCATGATGTTTTGTACTCGCTCATGTTCCCTGACAACAGACCGGCATTGTATGCGGCAGTGCGATGGTTAACCGCATCACGGATTGATCTGTCCACCCACGGTTTCTGATTAGTAAATGTCCTTATTGTTACCGTTTCAGTGGCTTGCTCGGTTAGCGTGTTTACGAAGCTTACTGCTACATCCGTGAATTCGCTGACGTCAGATGAACTCGCCCGGAACATGTCCCAGTCGACGTCCTCAAGAGACGCCTGTAGCGTAGCTTCAGAGTGGGGGGACCAACGCGTCACTTCCCTCTCCACCGGCGGCTCGCGAGCGATCCTTTGTTTGTATTCCGGCGTGAGAAAAACGGCGACATGATCTGATTTGCCAAAAGCCGGCAGTGAGTGGGCTTTGTAGGCGTTATTGAGCGGAGTGTAGCAGTGATCCAGTGTATTCAGTCCTCTGGTTGGACAGGATATGTGTTGATGAAAGTTCGGCAGGACTTTCTTGAGGTTGGCCCTGTTAAAGTCCCCAGCGATGATGCATGCAGCGTCGGGATGTTTGTTGATATATCCGCTGATTTCATCGTGGAGATTTGACAAAGCCACGCTAGTGTCTGCTTGTGGAGGAATATAAACGGCAGACACGAGGATCGATGTAAATTCCCGGGGCAGATAGAAGGGGCGGCAGATAATGGAGAGATGCTCCAGATGAGGCGAACAGGAACGCGACAGAATGGAGATATTCCAGGGGTCACACCATTTCTTGTTAATAAAGAAACACACTCCACCACCTTTGTTTTTTCCGGCCTCGGCTGATCTGTCCATCCGTAAAACAGAGAAGTTATCAGACGGCGTTACAGCGGTGTCCGGGACCGTTGGCGTGAGCCATGTTTCGGTCAAACAAAAGATGTTGCAGTCCCTAATGTCTCGTTGGAAACTAATCCTGGCTCTAAGATCGTCCATCTTATTCTCCAAGGATTGGACATTAGCGAGCAGAATACTTGGAAGAGGAGGGCAGTGAGCCCTTTTCCTCAGTCTGCTGCGTATTCCAGCACGTCTCCCACGGTGTTTCCTTCGCCTCCTGCGGTTGTTCAGGTGGTCATTGTTCAACTCGGTGCTCCGAAGTATCTCCAATGGCCACGCTGGGTCCGTGGATAAAGTATCCTTAATCAGGTTAGTGTAGCGATGTCCAATGTCCAAAAGTGTTCTTCTGTCGTACATAATCATTGCAGACATACATGTATCAAAAGAGAAGTAAAAAAAATTAAAAAATAGGTAAGAAACACACATAAAAGCACAATTCTGAGCGGAGCTAATTCACAGGCGACTGAACTCAGCAGCGCCACCGGAAGGTCTTGGTTATTTTAAACCAACGCAAGTTATCTTATGGGACCTTTAGAATTATGCTGATGTGGTTCCTGGAGAACCACTGCCCTAAAAGATCTGAAGAACATCCCCCCCTGTGAAAAATCTTGTCCACCTCACAGGAACAATTCACCTGAAAATGAAAATCCTGTCATATGTTCCTCAAGCAAAGCTATTGTATGGCTTTAGAAGACTTGAAGTGTAGTAAGCAAGTCATATGAATTACTTTCGTGGTGCTTTTGCCGCCTTTCTGCATGGAAAAGAGCAGCGTTAACATTCTGCTAAACATCTCAAAGGAAAAAAAAGTTATTTTTCACCTTGAAAGTAAAAAGTCATTCAAGGTGAGTGAAAAGTAGGATGGACAATTTAAAAACAATTTCACCGTAAATATTAACAAGGTGACATTATGTTTGATCAACTGATTTGCTGCAAGGTCAATAATAGTATTCAATCCACCGCTAACTGGTTCCGCAGCAGGCAAAAAAAGGAAAGTGAATCCACTGAGAGTGAATAAATGATAACGTACTCGGTTACTATCGTAACCTCGGTTCCCTGAGATACGGAACGAGTACTGCGTCTTGTAAAGACGTATATGGGAAAATGCCTTTTTTCTCCTGAACTGAAGTCTTATTTAATCACGCAGTGAAACTGCACGACTATTGGTTCGTGCAGGTGTAGAAAAACGAACCAATGGGTCGGCAGCGGAGCTGCACGAACCTATGGCGACGATACCCGCCAATATTCCCGCCGAAACGGGCGGGGCATCTGGCTATATAAGCGGTCGTTTTGCCATAGGATCCTCAGGTTTACTTCGACTGAAGCGACGACTGAGTCGTGCAGCTACCTGGCACGGCAAAGTACGCAGTACTCGTTCCGTATCTCAGGGAACCAAGGTTACGATAGTAACCGAGTACGTTCCCTATCGATACTCCACTCGTACTGCGTCTTGTAAAGACGCATATGGGAACTGAATTTAATCACGCCGTGCTAAGGTAGATGAACGACTGTATATACTTCCATAAACATAAATGCCCATAGGGAAGTAAGTAGTATACTTCAGGCTAAAGCGAGCTAAACTCATAGAGGTCATGCTCGGCCTGGATAATCGTTCCACTTCTGTATACTCAGTTAACCGGAGTATGCAGGGTGCCAATCAGAGAGCCTGAACGCATTGCGGTCAAGAAATCTCTGACAGGATTATTCCCACAGCGTATGTGTACGAGCTCATCTAAGCAGAGAGGACTCTGGCCTGTAAGGCCAGTATGTCCAGGTTATAAAACCTAGCAAATGTGGACGGAGTGGCCCAGCCAGCCGCCGTACAAATCTCTGTAATGGATACACCGCTAGACCACGCCCATGACGAGGCGATGCCTCTAGTCGAATGGGCTCGTACTCCAATGGGGCATTGCAGGCCCAAAGAAGAGTATGCCAGCATGACAGCATCCACAATCCACTTAGAGAGTCTCTGCTTCGTGACCGGATGTCCTTGGTGCGGTTACCGAAGCTAACAAAGAGCTGTTCCGTATGCCTAAAAAGGGGCGGAACGCTCAAAGTAGATTCTCAGAGCTCTGACAGGGCATAACAAAGATAACTCCGGGTCCTCCTCAGACGGAGGAAGCGCGGAGAGCGTGATGACCTGAGCTCTGAACGGGGTTGAAAGTACCTTAGGTACGTAACCATGCCTTGGTTTCAGGACGACCTTGGAGTCGTTAGGCCCGAATTCCAGGCAGGCAGGGCTAGTAGAGAGTGCCTGCAGGTCTCCAACTCGCTTAACCGACGCTAGTGCTAGTAGCAGAGCAGTTTTCAGCGAAAGTGACCGGAGGTCCGTAGACTGTAGCAGCTCAAAGGGAGGGCCTTTCAAGGCCCTCAGTACAGTGGGCAGATCCCATGTAGGGACAGTAAGGGGCCGAGGTGGATTCAACCTCCTGGCTCCCTTCAGAAAACGGACAACTGAGTTGTCTCTGCCTACCGACTGGCCCGCTATAGGGGCATGAAAGGCCGCTATAGCTGCTACGAACACCTTGAGTGTAGAGTGAGAACGTCCTTTATCTAGCAGTTCCTGCAAAAAGGACAGAGCCACCGCTAACTCAGAGGTAGAGGGGTTTACACCACGGTTGAGGCACCAAGTGGAGAAAACAGACCACTTAAGGGCGTAGAGGCGTCTCGTAGCCTCAGAAATGGTGTTTAACACTCGCTCTGGGAGACCAGTAGGCTCCCATTGAGCGGCCAAATGTAGAGAGACCACAGCTCGGGTCGAGGGTGCCATATTGTTCCGTTCGCCTGAGAGAGGAGATCCCGTCTCAGGGGCACGGGCCAGGGGGCTGCTGTCAGTAGCTGAGTCAGCTCTGACAACCAAGGTTGGTTCCTCCACAAGGGGGCCACCAATAGCACCTTGTAACCCTGTTCCCTGATACGCCTGACGACCTGTGGAAGCAGGGCGATCGGGGGGAATGCATAAAGGAGGAGGTTGGGCCAGTCGTGGGCCAATGCGTCCCTGTCCTTCGAATAATAAGTTGGGCAATGAGAGTTGTCTTTGGAGGCGAAAAGGTCTATTTCTGCCTTGCCAAAGGTCTTCCAGATCTTCTGAACCACCTGCGGATGGAGCATCCACTCCTCTGAGGGGACATTGCTCCGAGATAACATATCCGCTCCTTGCTTCAGTCTGCCCGGCAGGTGTGCTGCCCTCAGCGAGCGCAGATTGAGCTGAGCCCATTCCAGAAGGCGTTCTGCCAGAATAAAGAGGCGCTTCGAGGAGACACCTCCCTGGTGATTTATATAGGACACCACGGACATGTTGTCTGAGCGAATCAGCACGTGGCGTCCTATTAGGTCCGGCAGGAAAAACTGGCAGGCTCGACAAACTGCTAGCATTTCCAAGCAGTTGATGTGGAAGCCGCTCTCTGTCTTCGACCAATGGCCGAAGGTCGGTTTGCCTTCGCACAGCGCCCCCCAACCTGTGTTGGAGGCGTCTGTCGTGACAACTTTCCTGGTGTGGACCAACCCCATGGCCACGCCCTTCTCCATCCACCGTGGGTTCTTCCAGGGGGTCAGGGCTGTTACACAGGCCTGATTCACCCTGATATGCAAGCGTCCGTGACGCCATGCGTTGTGTGGAACCCGGGGTTTCAACCAGCGTTGAAGGGGGCGCATGCGGAGCAGGCCCAACTGTAACACTGGCGATGCTGCGGCCATAAGGCCCAGCATTCTCTGAAACACTTTGAGTGGGCGAGCGGTGTCGCTCTTGAAGGTGGCCGCGAGTTTCTGAATGGCCAGAGCGCGTTCTGGCGCTATCAACGCTCTCATGTGAGCTGAGTCCAGAACTGTACCCAGGAACGATATTCGTTTTTGGCGAAATTGACCCTGAGTCCCAGGCGCTCTAAGTGGCTGAGGATGAGAGTTCTGTGTGAAAGTAGTTCCACCTCTGACTGGGCCAGAATGAGCCAGTCGTCGAGGTAGTTGAGAATGCAGATTCCCATCTGTCTCAGAGGGGAAAGAGCCGCATCCATGCACTTCGTAAAAGTACGGGGGGCCAGAGACAGCCCAAAGGGTAGGACTGTGTACTGATAAGCCACTCCCTCGAAGGTGAATCTCAAGAATCGTCTGTGATGGGGGGCTATCTGGATGTGAAAGTATGCGTCTTTCAGGTCCAGAGAACAGAACCAGTCCTCTGTGCGAATCTGCGAGAGGATCTGCTTCAGCGTGATCATCCTGAACGGCCGTCTCATGAGGGCGTGATTCAGGCGTCTGAGATCGAGGATGGGCCGGAGGCCGCCATCCTTTTTGGGGACGAGGAAGTAACGGCTGTAAAAGCCTGACTCGCTCAAAGCTGGAGAAACCATTTCTATGGCTCCTTTTTCCAGCAGTGTCATCACCTCTGAACGCAGAACGCGAGCGTTCTCGCCCTGCACCGAGGTGGAGACCACGCCGCTGAAGCGCGGGGGTCTTCGAGCGAATTGGAGTGAATAACCTCGTTTTATTATCCCCATAACCCACTCTGACACTCCGGGGATGGCCTGCCAGGCCTCGGCCCGCGTGGCAAGGGGTTGGATAAATTTGAGTGGCCGGCTGCACGGAGGCAGGGCACTCGTGAGGGACGGAAGAGGAAAATTGCTCTCTTTTTGAGAATGTTTGTGTTTTATTTTTTCCGCTATCACAGCGGACAGTTGCATGGACGCTTGTACGGATCCTGTAGCAACAGACACAATTCCCTCTGCACCCTGAAAAGAACGGGGTGCCAAGAGCCGCAGTAACGGCGCGGCATTAGAACGCCGATTTGCTCTTTTAGTAAACTTACGTGATATGATCGCCGGATAGCGGCAGTGAACGGGACCGGAACTGCTGCGATGCTGGGGCGTGTTGAAGGCGGATCAGCCGAGCAGATCGAGGTCACTGGGTCCTACTGCGAGGCGTGTCAACGGCGAGTAGGCTTCTCTGGATCAGTGTAGACGAAGTCGTCGTCGCTGAAGGAGAAAAAATCTGAGGATCCTATGGCAAAACGACCGCTTATATAGCCAGATGCCCCGCCCGTTTCGGTGGGAATATTGGCGGGTATCGTCGCCATAGGTTCGTGCAGCTCCGCTGCCGACCCATTGGTTCGTTTTTCTACACCTGCACGAACCAATAGTCGTGCAGTTTCACTGCGTGATTAAATAAGACTTCAGTTGAGGAGAAAAAAGGCATTTTCCCATATGCGTCTTTACAAGACGCAGTACGAGTGGAGTATCGATAGGGAACAGAAGTTTCATTTTTAAGTGAACTATCGCTTTAAGGGACACGGCAAAAGGACACTAGACAGCCTTCACAGGTGTCCAGCCACTCACAAACTGTAAGCTAGTTGCAAGCTTAAGTGAAGCAGCCTTGAGCTAAGACTGTCCGGTCGAGCGGTTGACACACAGACACAGACAGACAGACAGACAGACACCTCTTTGCTTTTATGTAGACAGTCATCAAGACATTCACATCACTCAAACGCCAATAGCCCTGCTCAGACACTTTTCACAGACAGCTCTGCCTCCATTACTCCATTATCAAGAGCAGACGAGAAGGAGAGAGGAGCCACTACAGACAGATAATGTATCCATTTCCTTCCATTTAGCTGCTCGCGGTGGAGTGGAAAGAGAGCACCCTGATTGGAATCGAATGGACATTTAAACGGCCGGGACACCAACAGGAAGCGAAAGAGAGAGAGACAAACAGATGGATTGAAAGAAAGAGATGAAGGGGTAGTTGTGGGAAATGAGAGAATCAGTGGTAAAAAGAAAAAGAGAGAATGATTCCCAAGATATTACAAAGGTAATCCGTAGGCGCAATGCAGCTATTTGTGCGATAAAGAGGTTTTTTATAAATCAAAGTCAAGGATCTCTTGCAAGATGCTTTTACAGGGTGCATTAAATCACTTTCCTGTTTTGACATACTTCCTATTAAAACTGGAAGTTTGAATGGGGCTTATTGCAGGAGTCATCACGTTTTTTAAAATATATTTTTACTTACAAATATTATAATAAGCTAAAAGGCTACGTTGTAGCCATGAACCTGATTTTGACTTGTATTAGGAGGTGGGTTATTTTATTAGAATTATTTGATTGGACAAAAAAATCGGTGTAGTGCAGGATCACTCTCGTTTTTCTGTAAGAGACAGACTGTAAAAAAAATAGTGATGTGACGTTCGACACAGAGGCTTCGAAACCTGAATCATCTCACATCGAAGCACTGTATCAGAGCTTGATTCGTTTTGCCAAAAGCACGTGATCTATGACGTCCGAAGCTTAATTCGCCTGAAAACCACTTGACTGCTTCATATCTTGTTCAAGCGAAGTGAACCTCAGCACCGTTTTCTTTACATTAGATTACATTATAATGCGTTAGCATAGTTTTCTTTTGATCCTAATTTATATATTAAGGTCAAATGAACATTGCCCATGAAATAACAGTCTAAGGACTGAGTTAACATTGACCGATCACAGATTTAATTTATGAGTTTAAGTTTGATTTATTTGAATTAAGTTTTTGGCAGTACATGGACACAAATGAATGACTTTGACAATGGCCATCATGTTTATACAATAAATTAAAACAAGGACTCAGTAGTAGAACCAGATGTGAAACCAGCAGCTGTAATGAATCACAGCACTTTGGAAGGTGTTATTCATTTTTATGACCACAAGATGGCCACAGCATGAACGGTTTTAAAAAGCTTTGAGTAACGAACCTTTTTCCGATACAATTGGGTTGAAAGCTTCATTGTTCAGAACGCTTCACTTCGCCATCACTAGTAAAAAGTACATCAAGTACGTTTTATTTGTTTTTATTGTTATTTATTTATTTGAAAGAATTGAACATTTATTCAGCAAGGATGCGTTGAATTGGTCAAAAATGACAATAAAGACATGTCCATATATGTTTTTACTTTTCTATTTCAAATAAATGTTGTTCTTTTGAACGTTCTATTCATTCAAAAAATCCTGACAAAAATGCATCATGGTTTCCACAAAAATAAGCAGCACAAATGATTTCCAATCTGAAAAATAATGATGATAATAATGATTCCAAACTGATAATAATATTTATTCATGAGCAGCAAAGCAGCAAATTAGAATTATGTTTGAAGGATCATGTGACACTGATGCTGAAAATTCAGCTTTAATATCACGGGAATACATTGCATTTTAAAATATACTAAAATAGAAAACTTATGTAAAATATATTACTGTTTTTCTTGTGTTTTGGATCAACTAAATGCAGCCTTGATGAGCATAAGAAATATAAATAAATACATAAAAATCATACTGACGCCAAACGTTTGAATGGTAGTGTTGATTTCAAAGCTAATAAATTGATTAAAACCCACAAAACCTTTGATTATAATGGAGTCTTTAAGAAACAGATTAGAAGAAATTACAAAAAAATAGGGTGTTTACCTTGTAAGAGCACTCCTCCATTCTTTCTGAAGAGTGGACTTCCTGGCCACAGTGGAGGACTGAGAGTTATAAACAGAGAGAGAACGAGAGAGAAAATACAGATACTGTGAAAAGCATGGAGTGATAAAGTCACATAATGAAAAAACTTTTGTTTTAAAACCTCTGAATCCTAGTCACAGTCAGATAAAAGCAGGGGGGGAACTAAGTATATGAGATATGATGCTGTGGAATGCAAACTAGAGACTGAGAGGTACAGCAAGAATCTAATTTAACTAGTTCAGACTTGCTGGCGAGGCTTGGAAATCCCATTATTTCCCATGATTACTCATTATAGACTGTCTAAAACAATGGATCCAGATGGCTTGTTCTTCCAATAACAATCGATATTATCCTTTAACTTCGATTGACTCACTCCTTTAGTCCTGAAATCAGATCCTCAAATTCACCATGAGGCATGAGCATCACTTTTCTAAGTGATATGGAACAGTTGGGGATGTTGAGATTCACAGACGAGCAGACTGACATTACATTTATCTTATCTCATTATCCTAATGTTGTACATTTTATCCCACTGTCATAAAATGTAAAATAATTTAAATGAGTATGAGAAGCTCTAATTGCATAATAAATGCATTAGTATGCCAGTGGATAGAGTAAAGAAATATATATCAAAAATCAATTACAACAACTATACAGTATATAAAAAAAATAGTAAAGCATTGCCACTCATTAAAACACGCATTAAAGTCGGCATGAAATGACAATTCACCCAATCTTATTTCTAAATGCATGTTATAGATCTTATTTTAAACAATCCATGCATGGGTTTAATCAGGGGTTGAAGCACACAGTGCTGAAACCTTACTGTAATTGTTAGAATGGCCAAGGATAAGCAATCTCCACGTAAAACTGTTCAGGCAACCCAAACCGTAAGTAGAGACTTGAAACTGAAAGGGACCTTGAATCTGAGGTCACATGGAAAAGAACTGTGGAGCTTGGCCACTTGGTGGCGCTATAAGAGGGAAATGGACCTTTTTAATTTGTACTTTTATGCCAGACTTCTCCAATCACTTTGTCAGCTTAAACCCCGCCTCTTTCTTACAATTGAATGCAATGAGATCTGCCTCAATCCAATTCACAACTACCCAATCCGTTTTACACGGATATAGTTCACAATATTGAAGAACCTGTCGCTACTTACGTTACACCACATATTTTATGAAATAAACCATCTAAACTAGCTTGGACCATCTAAAGACCATGTAAAACTATTTAAGCTATCATATTTACACAATGTAAAAAGAAAACCCATCCCATTTCAACAAAAATTCAAGGCAGCAACTGAAGTAAAGTGTTTAAGTATAATCAACTGGTTGTACAAGTCATTTCAACTTAAATTGCATTAAACCAACTTTACATTAAACCAAGAAAATCAAACAGAAATTGCTCAATTTATTTTTATGTTAAAGTAATGTAAAAGCATAAGCTGCCATCACTTTTTTGTTATAGCAACAGAGAATACATTTGGAGTATCAGGTTTAATGGATGAATGGATGAGGCATTTATAGCGATTTACAATCAACCACCACCGGTATGCACTTGGATGATGCGACGGCAGCCACAGTTTAACGGCACCAGTGCACTCACCACACACCAGCTACAGGTGGAGAGGAGGGTTGATTGATAAAAGTGATTACAGATGATTCAGAATGCTGCAGCACGATTGGTCTTCAGCGAACCTAAAAGGGCCCATGTCATACCTCTCTATCTCCCTGCACTGGCTCCCGGTTACAGCTCGCATCAACTTCAAGACACTGATGCTTGTATATATAACAGCCACAAGCTCAGCACCCTTCTACTTCCACTCACTGATGACAATCTACATCCCCTCCAGAAGTCTGAGATCTGCGAGTGTGCAACGCCTTGTGGTGCCATCACAGAGAGGCACAGAATCACTTTCCAGAACGTTTTCATTCACCGTTCCTGGCTGGTGGAATGAACTTCCCACCCCTATCCGGAATGCCTATCCGGAGTCCCTGATAATTTTCAAGCGACACCTGAAAACTCATCTCTTCCATCATCACTTCACTCTCTTTCCTTACCTTTGCTCTCTTTCCCTTAACCTCTCACTGTCTGGCTAGAATTTGCTCTGAACAATGCCTAAGATTTGTATTACAAGCACTTCCTGTGTCTGTTTGCCACTTTATAAATGTATCGCTTATTGTATTCCTCAATTGTAAGTCGCTTTGGATAAAAGCGTCTGCTAAATTAATACATTTAAATGTAATGATTGATAATGGCAAGTGGAGGAAATTTGGCCAGGACACCAGGGTTACACCCCTACTATTTTACGAGAAGTGCCATGGGAATTTGAATGACCACAGAGAGTCAGAACCTCAGTTAAATGTCTCATCCAAAGGACGGTGCTTGTTACAGTATAGTGTCCCCGTCACTATACTGGGGTATTAGGACCCACACAGACTACAGGGTGCGCACCCCCTGCTGGTCCCACTAACACCTCTTTCAACAGCAACCTAGTTTTCCCAGGAGGTCTCCCATCCAGTTACTAACTAGGCTCAACCTTGTTCACTTGTTTGCCTCTAAGACTACACAATTGATGAAAAAGCTACCTGCAAAATGAAAGCAAATAAACTTTCTAAAAAGCTTTGTGTTTGTAAACAGAACAACTGTATAATTGACTGTACAACTGTTTACACAGTAACTGACTTTCATTTCCCAAAAGAGAACTAGAGACCACAAACTACTGAGAGCAGCTCCTTCATCCCACAAGAGGAAGTGTGTGTGGGGGGGGGGGGAAATCAAGGAAAAAACAAGAAAACAGGAACCTGACATCTTCTGTTGCTATGGAGTTTAGTGTTGCTAAGCATATAATGTATTTCTTAGCACTAACTGTCTGTCCTATCTGTTTTTTTTCTTCTTTTGCCAGACAAATAGCTTTGTGCTACTATTCCACCTGTCTTATGCATGTGTTGCCATGGAGGTACTCTGGTCGTCACAGCAACAGCAGAGGAGAAGAAACGACTCGGGAAGGGCAAGCATGTGCTGTTTCTTTACATCCCACATATTCCCCAGAGGACCATGTCCAGTTGCTGACAGAGAGTTCAAAAATGAGTGAGGAACTGACCCAAAACCCTCACACATCAGATCAATGTGTTATTCACAGGAAGGTCATAAGAGAGGCCACCAAAGGAAGGCTTGTGTGTGATCTTTCTTCCCTTCGGGCTTCCTATCTTCTTTTTCTTACAGATAAAGAGAAGATTTGTTTAATCCAAAGCTCTTTTACGGTCCAAATTATTCATGTCATGGTAAAGTTAACATCCTCTCAGTCACATTTTGTTATTCCACAGTAACAGGTCTTTGTGCTCATGCTCTCTATTTAGAAACGGAAAAGTCTGGACTAGGATTTTTCAGGGCCACACAAAATGGAAAGTGTGAATGAAAGTACCAGAAGAAAACAAAACGATGAAGAGGAAAAAGCATTAACTGGTAGGTGCAGAGGAGAGGAAAAGAAAAGAGAGGAAAAAGAAATGGACAACCAAAAAAAGTGCTCAATTGAGGTGTTACCTGTGGTATTGCTGAGGAGAGGCAGATGGGGAGGTAGAAGGTTTTGGAAGCCGAGGGGAATACGGATGATATGGAGTCTTCTTCAGCGCCTGAATGAGATTGTGTCTGTAGTCAGGATCAATAGACCAGAGAGAGCCCTTTCCTATGCACTGAAATACAAAAAAAGACAAAGTACTGTCATGAAACATCTTTAATCTTTCAAAATCTTAATCAAGATTAATAATATTATGAGACACTTTATAGCGGTGGGCCACTCGGACACTCAGCGGTTCTCAACCCGCGGCCCGTCACGAATCCGAATGCGGCCCACCATGCTGAATGTTACAGTCTTATGTGTTGAACATAATTAAAAAATAACTTTCAGTTTTACAATTAGTTTTAGTTTTTACATTCATTTAAAAATCTACTAAACACATATAAGCTAATGTTTTTGTTATGTAAAATAATTTTGTTTTTCATATATTATATTCAGACATGAGCAGACATTTACATTTACGCATTTAGCAGACGCTTTTATGTCTCACGTTTAATTACGTGAGACATATACTCACGTAATTAATGTTACGCATTTAACGAACACTAACAAGCTTTGGTAGAATTAAATTCAAATAGTCATCAGCAGCCATTAGTTCTGTAAAATTGAGCATCAGAATGGACACATTTGTTAAGGGAGAAAATTAAATGTGGAAAATGCCAGTGAAGGAATGCATTCAAACAAGAATAGTCTCAGCTTCAGCGGTGAAGAGAGAGCTGGACTTTCTTTCGGTTTGCCCAGCCACCCACTTGAAAATGTTCAGGCAAAAAAGAAACACCCATAAAATACTACGCAGCAATCATCCTTATTACAGAAATGTGGCTAAACATCTCTGGAGAGAACCTCAGATTATTAAATGAGAAAATTATTTCCATATTTGGATCAACATAGGCTACATTTGTGAACGCACACTTTCTGCAATGCCGCGTGTCAAATAACGCTTCCGTGCGTGTCTTACAGACTGCAATTTACAATCTCAACTTCATTGTGCTGTTACTCATTTCGAGCAGAATTTCACAAAATTGGTTCCCGACAGCATCAGGTGTTTTATTATTGGTGAGTAGAATTATTTATTGAAATAAATGTAATAGTTTAGATATCATAATATTTAGTCTATAAATATTATAAATCTGGTTGATTTGTATTGATGATGTCATATGTAAATGACATGCGTGAGACTTGCACTTAGACTAGGGATAGCTCGACACCACTTTTTCAGAACCGATATCGATCCGATACCAGCAGTTTTTTTTTAAATCAGTGTAGAATTTCTATATCTCAGTGTGTGTTGATCTGCTCATCGCTCTTTTGTATTTTACACACAATCTACTAAATATAGACAACTTTACTATAAAGAAAAACAACAAATGAATGGATATGTAATTATAATCTATGAAAAAAATTACTTTTATAAACTAGTTTAGTGGATAATTCAGTAGCAAAGGTTACTCTAGAAATATCATGAGTGCACAATAATTTTATAAAATCAAAAATGTGTGCAAAAAAGCATTATTGGCGAAAAAAGAAAAGCGAATAAGTGTAGGACTAAATCTGGAAAAAAAAATATATTGCTTTTTGTATTGTTGTAAAATACAGTCATGGAAAACAAGTAATATATTTATATAGAAATATATATGCTGTAAAATTTAAATATTTCTTTTAAACGAACTGCACAGTAATGAGGCAGCACCATATGTCAGATGAGACGAACAAGAAAGGCTATTAATAATCTTTCAGAACACTTGAAATATAGTGCACAAAAACTTTTGTGGGGCTTAACAATAACACAATATTAGCTATGCAGAATATCGAATTTGGATCGGTCTCGTCAGACTGATACCCCGATCCAGCAGAAAATGCCAATATCGAAGCGATACCGATCCTGAATATCGTATCGGTGCACCCCTAACTTAGACCATAGTGTGGCCCGGTGGAAAAAAGGTTGAGAACCACTGCTCTAGATCCATTTCAGCAGAGTTTAGCTCCAACCCTAATCAAACACACCAAAGCAAACCAATCAAGGTCTTCAGGATTTCTAGAAAGCTATAGGCAGATGAGTTTGATCTGAGTTGGAGCTAAGGACCACCCCTAGAGTGAAGTGGACCTCAACCGTCAGTGTCGTGTAGTAACTAGTTACATGTAATGGCATTACGTAAATTAATAACAAAAAAGTAACTATAATCCATTACAGTAACGGAGTAAAATTAATGACTAATTGAATTACAGTTCCTCATAAAAATGTCAACAATTAGACCTACAAAAGGGGTTACAACTCAATATTTTCTGCAAAAAGCTAGGATGTGTTGAATAATATTAATTTGTTGTTTTGCATAATGGCTCCTGCCATTTAAAGGCTGCTCAGTAAAGAGATGCTATTCTGATGCTTTTGATTGGTTCTCGTTTGCAGCGCACCATATAGCCTAAGAAAGAAGCAGCACAAAGCACTGTATAGGCACTTCACACAGAGTTCACAGAAATTGGTAGTCTTCTTTTTAATATGTGGCTCTAGTATCGCTTGAAAAGCATCAAACTGAGCAACTGACATACTGAAGTGTACTTTGAATCGCCCGTGATAATCCCGCTGCTCCTTAAGGAGGGGGGGGGACTCTCTTTCCTCTCTATATTTTAGGATTGGATGGACCCAATATTTCATTTCTTTTTCTATTTTTAAGAAGCGAGAGGACAACAAAATCATCAATGGATTAATTAATATGCATTAGACTCAGTGTGACAAATTTTTAGGATGACTAATACGAAAAAATGCAAACGAAAATTTTGGACTTTTTAAGGACCTTTAATTGCAAGGTGGGCTAAACTGGAACTGGCACTTAAGTCTGCAGGACTCAAGAGTTAAAGAGCCCTACTCTAAATTATGATTTGAAATAGAACTCACTTTAGCCTGATGCTCTCAAGAACCTTCAAAGTTTATTTTGAAAAAACTGTACAGCATCACCGAGTACATTTTTGCAAAGTATTGAGAAAAAGCAGGGAGGAGGGATTAGACCTAGCACTCGAGACCCTAGTTGTCTCGTGAATACAGAGGCACCTTTAAAACGGTCTCAACAGGCAACACTGGCATATATTTTTAGATCAAAGAAACCGTTCTCCACCCAATTAAGCTGTCTGCCCTCCATCAGGGGCTTCCAGAGCCATATTTCACTTACCAAAAAACAACTCACACAAGGCATGAAATTCAACCCGTGCCGCTTTGATCTCGGCTCTCGTATTAAGCACAAAAATAAGTGAGACGGGATGATGAAAGCACTCTGATATTATCGTAGTTACAGAACAGCCGCTATAGCAATTATCGGCAGTGTTTACCGACACACTACACAAGGCAATTAAGAGAAAGATTTGATTAGACGGGCCGACAAGCTGGCAATTGCCAAATGGTTGGGGGAAGCAACTTTATTTCATGTATCAGTGTGTGTGTTTGTGTTTTTCACACTGCTGGAGGAGCCATTGGCCTAGCGTGCCATTTCCACCCGGGGTGCAGTGTAATTCAAATACACTCCCCATGACTTCATTCATAACTTCCCCCACCAGTCTTCCATCTGCCCTCAATTAGCTATCAACACCCCTGCAAAACAACATCACAGACTGACGTACATCATTCACCAGCTCCGGCACGGCATCCGGGTAAGGCTCCGGCTCACCTGCCTGCCAGAGCCGCACGACCCCTCTCTACAGGAGACAGAGGAGGAGCAGACATGCACCTGTGGTTTCACTGGTCTCCAAGGCAACAAGTAGAAGAGAGGGATGGTTGGTTGTCTGGTTGGAGGGTTTGGCGCGAGGATCTCAGTCTACATGGAGACAATGATGGCGCTTTAAAACCAGCCCAGACCCATGTGCTAATCTTTCCCAACCGTGGTAAATGAGGAAAGCAGATCTCTGCCACAGACTCTAAGCTCAGAGAGCCAGAATACATGATTGCCTATGTTTAAAAGAGAGGGTTTCTACTCATGGCTTATAAACTACACACATTTTCACGAATGTTATAGGGGTCAAATCCTGGAAAACTGGATTTTCCACTTTTGGAAACTAAGCTGCAATAATGGCTTCTTCAGAAATAGTCATGTTTCTATTGACAACCTCATTTAGACATGTGGAAGTCGTGGCCAAATGGTTAGAGAAGTAGGACTTGTAATCGAAAAATTGCGAGTTCGAGTCCCGGGCCGGCAGGAATTGTAGGCGAGGGGGGGAGTGAATGTACAGCACTATCTCCACCTTAAATACCATGACTGAGGTGCCCTTGAGCAAGGTACCGAACCTTCAACTGCTCCCCGGGCTTTGCAACATAAATGGCTTCTTCAGAAATCGTCACGGTGTGTGTGTGCACCTTGGATGGGTTAAATACAAAGCACAAATTCCAAGTTACCTTACTTGGTCGTATGTCACGTCACTATATTATATTAAAGCTTATTCAGTATTTAGGTCAACCCTAGTATGAAGTACACCAGCACAAAGAGAGGGGTCAAGGTTTGTCTGGTTCGAAGTTAGTCCCTCGTGCAATAATCACTGTAAAATAAATGTACCGTAAAAAATATGGTTGCAACATTTTAGATTTTTACAGAAGTAAATTTACATTTCAAAATCATATTTCATTAACTGATATAATGTACATACAGGTGCATCACAATAAATTAGAATGTCGTGGAAATGTTTATTTTTTTCAGTAATTCAACTCAAATTGTGAAACTCGTGTATTAAATAAATTCAATGCACACAGACTGAAGTAGTTTAAGTCTTTGGTTCTTTTAATTGTGATGATTTTGGCTCACATTTAACAAAAACCCACCAATTCACTATCTCAACAAATTAGAATACTTCAGAAGACCAATAAAAAAAATGTTTTAGTGAATTGTTGGCCTTCTGGAAAGTATGTTCATTTACTGTATATGTACTCAATACTTGGTAGGAGCTCCTTTTGCTTTAATTACTGCCTCAATTCGGCGTGGCATGGAGGTGACCAGTTTGTGGCACTGCTGAGGTGGTATGGAAGCCCAGGTTTCTTTGACAGTGGTCTTCAGCTCATCTGCATTTTTTGGTCTCTTGTTTCTCATTTTCCTCTTAACAATACACCATAGAATCTCTACGGGGTTCAGGTCTGGTGATTTTTCTGGCCAGTCAAGCATTTAACCAACTTTTGGTGCTTTTGGCAGTGTGGGCAGGTGCCAAATCCTGCTGGAAAATGAAATCAGCATCTTTAAAAAGCTGGTCAGCAGAAGGAAGCATGAAGTGCTCCAAAATTTCTTGGTAAACGGGTGAAGTGACGTTGATTTTCAAAAAACACAATGGACCAACACCAGCAGATGACATTACACCCCAAATCATCACAGACTGTGGAAACTTAACACGGGACTTCAAGTAACTTGGGCTATGAGCTTCTCCACCCTTCCTCCAGACTCTAGCACCTTGGTTTCCAAATGAAATACAAAACTTGCTCTCATCTGAAAAGAGGACTTTGGACCACTGGGCAACAGTCCAGTTCTTCTTCTCCTTAGCTCAGGTAAGACGCCTCTGACGACAACTGTAGCCAAATTCCTTGACACGTCTTGACCCCTCAGTCCATTCCTTGTGAAGTTCACCCAAATTCTTGAATCGATTTTGCTTGACAATCCTCATAAGGCTGCGGTTCTCTCGGTTGGTTGTGCATCTTTTTCTTCCACACTTTTTCCTTCCACTCAACTTGCTGTTAACATGCTTGGATACAGCACTCTGTGAACAGCCAGCTTCTTTGGCAATGAATGTTTGTGGCTTACCCTCCTTGTGAAGGGTGTCAATGATTGTCTTCTGGACAACTGTCAGATCAGCAGTCTTCCCCGTGATTGTGTAGCCTAGTGAACCAAACTGAGAGACCATTTTGAAGGCTCAGGAAACCTTTGCAGGTGTTTTGAGCTGATTAGCATGTCACCATATTCTAATTTGGTAAGATAGTGAATTGGTGGATTTTGTTAAATGTGAGCCAAAATCATCACAATTAAAAGAACCAAAGACTTAAACTACTTCAGTCTGTGTGCATTGAATTTATTTAATACACAATTTTCACAATTGGAGTTGAATTACTGAAATAAATGAACTTTTCCACGACATTCTAATTTATTGAGATGCACCTGTATACCAACTTTCTGAAGTACTGAAATCTGTTTTGTACCATTGTAATACACTGATAACCAACAAAAGCAGGTGGTGAAAAGAAAGTCACATGATGAACCAAAGCTAACCACAAGCCGCTTTTAAATATTACGATACATAGAAAGTGCACATGTCATTCACAAAAACACCATCATGGTAACACACATGAAACTGAAATAACGCAATGAACATTAATTCAACAACATTAGGTGTAACATACAACCCTAATGTACGCAATCGATGAGAAAAACATCAAATGTGAAATTCAACACAGGGAATTCTGGGAATGTCATTCACTGTAAATGATACATTCTTTTTCCACTTCCAAAAACTGTATTTTACCGTAAAATTACATGTAATGTCCAATGCAGGTTTTATATAGTAGGGGAACTTACCGTTAACCAATTATTAGGTTTTACTGTAGCATTTTACAGTCTTTTATCGTTAAAATCGCAGTCATTTTTTACAGTGTACAACATCTGGACCTGAAATCTCCCATCTCCATTTACAGTGATTCAAAGGTTGCCACGTTTTCTTAATGGACAGTCAAGGGTTTGGGACTGTGTGCATTCATTTTTGTGCCATCAGCCAAACAGTGTTCTCTGCAGCTTTCTGAGTGTTTAGCCACATGGCTTTTACAGCTCACGTGATTGGCTCAAAAAAAAAAAAAACCTGGATGAAGAATGAGTTTCCATGAGCCTGCTTTGGAGGGTTGTGTGCCAGCTAAACTGAGACGATTGGGAACATTAAAAAAAAAATCTCCAAGCATCATGGACACCCTTGGGTTAGTAATTATAACATTTACATACAGAATGTTTAAAGGTATACAAACAAAAAAACTGTCTGCTTAATTAAAAGTGTCAGGCAGGGAGTAAGAACGGCCATGTAAAATAAGATTTTGGCTACATTGACTAACATTATAAGTGGACTTCAGGGGGGAAAACGGTGTTAAAAAGTGTAAAATGATTCCCTTAAAACACAGACACACACACACACAGTGCACAGAAAATTGCATATTCTTAGTACTCAAGCACAAAATGAAGTGCAGACACATTTGTTATCTTTAACCTGTGAGGTTTGGCTGGATCTTTGATGACTGATAGTTGTAAGAAAGCTGGGACTGATCTACCACAGCATTCACAGTCTGAACATCTGCTATTGAGTAACACACTGTAAATCATTGTACTTAGTCTGCTGTTAAACCACTAGATTGCCCTTCTCCTTCAAACATTCTCCTGAAGTGTGTGAGATTTCATACCATTTTTAAACAAATCAAAAGAGGCTATTAATAATTTAAGAATAATGAGAGACCAGACCAACATTTCTTTTAAGTAAAAAATCTTGACAAAAAAAATAAAACATGTCCCTGTTTCAATCAGAGTGGAAAATTAAACTACATTTAAGTTAATTCCCTACATATAACAACCTATGTATATCCCAGCCTATGTTGCCTATACATAACAGCCTATATTAGAAGGGTTGCATGTCAATTTCAGTAGATTGCTTTGGTCTTCTGCCAGAGATGTACTTTATTTTGTGAAATGTGATACAACTGGTCGAGTAACCTGAACTTTACCCATCAAAACAGAGCACTGTGCTTCATGCCACTTCCCTGAAATGCTCCCACATTTTACCCAGACACACACACACACACAAATCTACTCGCACACATAGCAACGCAGCCAATCAGTTTTGCTGTTGCTACAGAAACAGCATGCTTTACATGTCAACTACGGCTAGGTTGCTATGGGAATACATATACACGGGAAAACTCTTTTGGTCGTAGTTAAGAACCAAAATGACAGGATGACGGCTTAGACAGGTACAAACACACTCTCACAGGCACACACATACATAATACAAACACACTCTGCCAGAGCAAACGGTGCTATTTGTTCATCTTTTCATCTGTTTTGATGTCAATGCACGATTTTATCGTTATTTGTCATATCTTAAAAATAGCATGATCGCATTGTTTGGTTATATTCACGCATTGATTACAATTGTACTATATTTTGATTGAATCGTGGACTTGTTCACATATCCACAGCCCACATTCTTAAATCTCTTAGAAACATACCATAATAATAAGCCTCTGTTGATTTAGAACTAATCTGTTATAAATTCAACTTGGACTTTGATTTAAGGTTAATACTGCTTTAAAAGGTCGATGGCAAGCTGCTCGTTTGTTCTGTTCTATTTATTAATTTCTTAAAAAATATGCTAAAATGCAATTCATACATACAGAGACGTTTAATGTCTGCATACAAATTTATTTTTGTTTATTTTATTTTGTCGGTTTTGTTTATTGTTTAGTTAATTGTATTTCTTTTTGTGGGGGACATACTGTAAAAAGAAAAATATAATTTTTAATTGTTTTTGAAAGAAACAATTATTAAGTAGTTTGGCATAATCTCTTTTTATTACCTCTTAAAGAAAAAAAATAAATTGACCAAAACGGCTTCACTGCTATTAATATTTGAAAAACCTTTCTCATGTGATGTGACCTACAAAATTCATGTGGTTCTACCAACATGCCAAAAAAAACATTAAACAGGATATGATGTCATATCATAGAAAGGACCCCTGCAGACTCACACGACTGTGAGAAATACCCCCCTTTCATGTAAAGCGCTTTGTGTACCCAGAAAAGTGCTACAGAAATGTAACAAATTATTATTATTATCATATAATTTGACCTTTTTGTGACAAGTTTAGCTTAGGTTGTAAAAATGTCATGTGCTAATGATATTTATTAATTAATAATTAATTAATTTGTTTTAATTCATAAATTAATCATTACATTTGCATTTATATTTAAATATGTGTTCAACGTGAAAGAAAATTGTATTAGCATAGTACAACTTGCCATTTTAAATAATTTATATATATATATATATATATACACACTCAAATAATTGAAACAGTTACTGAAACTGGTCAAATAAATTTTACTGGTATAAAAATGTGTTTAAATTAATATGAAACCTGCATGAATCCAAATAGTACATTTCAAAGAAGTTAATAAATGTGTTTTAAAATTTGTATTTTTTCTTTATTATGAAACCAATTGGCCCAATAATGAAGGTAAAAGCTAAGTTTTCATAACTCCTAGACTGTAAATGGAAAGGAAAAGCATTCAAGAGCATGTGAACGCCTCTGGGTAAAGTATTTAAAAGCCATCAGGACGATGTACTATTGATGGAAAATCACTCCGGAAGATGAAACAAGCGGCTCGGTTTCATCTTGATCCTCAGTTAACCTCAGTGAAACACAAGCCCTCACCTGACTGCGATCCTTATCCACCTTCTTGAAGCATTTGTTTAGCGACAGATTATGACGCACTGAATTCTTCCAGCCAGTGGGGGCGCTGGCGAAGTAGGGGAAGTGCTCCAGTATCCAGCCGTAGATGTCTTTGACAGGAAGTCGCTTGGAGGGAGCGTCCTCTATTGCCATGAAGATGAGGCAGCTGAAGGAGTAGGGCGGTTTGCGGCTGGGACCCGTGGAGAGATGGTAGGGCGGCTCGCTGGGCTCAGGGGAGGACGACGGAGAGGAGGAGGGCTCACGGCCACCGTGAGCGTCCTGCAGGGGGCTGACGCTGCGCAGACCCGAGTGGCCGAGGCTGGTCAGAAGATCCGTGCTCTCGTGCAGCCAGCTGAGGCTGGTCAGCTCCTCGTCCTCGGCCCGGCTGAGGGAGGCAGACAGGGCTAGAGAGAGGTCAGCTGCCTCGGTGTCCTGGTAGAGCTGACTCAGACCCCGCGCCACGCTCCCGCTGCTGGGGCCCTCGGCCTTCTTCCCTGGGGGCATGACCACTGGACCCATTCAGCCCTCGGCTCCTGCAGAGACACAAGACAACACTCTGTGAAGTGATTGCTGGTTTTAATTGGGGAAAAACTGAAAAGGCTTAATAGGGGCTCTTATATAAGTTGAATTTGTTTGCATCTGTGAGCAAGCAGTTCACACACAATTGCCATTTTGTAATGAAAACAGTCATTTAAAATACTTCCAGGTCTGTTTGTGTGGTTCATGTTTGTGCTTGTTTCTAGGGCTAAAAAATTCAGCCAATTTTTTGGGGGGATTATATATCAATATGACTATAATAATAAACAAACTATTAAACAAAATAAGAAATTATAACTGCAATATTTCACTATAAAATGTAGCTATTTAAATCTGATCTAATATATATATATATATATATATATATATATATATAATTACAATAATGTATTGTAATTATATATTGTAGCTTATGCAGCTAAATAATTTAAAACTGCATTTAAATAGGCCCCAGGTTTTATATTTATTATATGTCAATAATAATGCATAAAAGTTAGATTTTTTTTACAATTGTACAGAAGTAAAATTCATTACAACTGCAATATTTCACAGTAAACTAAAATATTTAAGTATTTAAAATGAAGAAAAATAGAATTAAAATATTTATTATTCTTAAATAAAATATTAAACAAAATGACATTAATTGGAAATAAAATAATAGTATTTAACAACAACAGCCTATTTATAGAAGTCATAATTACTTTATTTTCTATTGTTAAATCAAGCTATTTTCTGTCAGTAAACCGTTAACAAGGAGCTTCTCGTTACAAGTTTATGAAGGATTTACTCCGAGTCTGAAAAAAAACGATCATAAGCTGCTCATGCTTTATTATGAAAAATGCAGCACTGCACATATATCTACTTAAATCACAGCCTTTGCGATTTGTCTGATAATTGCACAGTCATATCGCAAATTTGGTTGTATACAAAAAGAAACTCCAGTACTACAGTAAGCATACACTTAATAAACGTTTAGCTGGTTTGTGTAGTTTGCAGGATCAACAAATACACAAGGCTAAAATCACTGCATGTTAATCTCTTATATTTGTAGATCCCACGTTTCCCATGAAACAAATGTGTACTCCGTGACCTCTCAAAGAGAAATGAGACTGAAAAATCAGCATGAGAACGGGAATCCACTTCCATATTTCAGAGGCGAGATCAGCAAACAGGAAAAAGAAGACAGAGTAGAGACACTCTGAACAAATGCATTTTACAAAAGCAGTTCATTCAAGCATAAGCTACTCACATTTACAATGCATATTAGGGTTGTCACGATACCATAAAAATGTCGTATGATACTACACCAGCTGAAGTATCACGATACCAAGTAGTATCACGATACCATCCATGCAGTGTTGTCAGTTTAAAATTAAATTCTACAAAATGAATCAAAAATTAATAAATAAATAAATAAAAACAGACAATATTTTTCTCTGAATACTTCATTAATGTGAATTAATGACTGGCTATTGTTTTCCCTGAAATTATGTAAACAAAACTCATCTTAGCACTGCACAGAAGCACCATGAAGTGACATTTAGATGTGGCATTTGTACATTTAGACTGTATTTATTATTTATAATTGAATAAAATATTTTATGGGATTAATGTATTTTAAATACAAAATTCTGAATGTAGAAATATGTTGGAAAACAATGTATATGCCTACTTTTAGAAAAGAAACTGGTAAAAACGGCCAGCAGGTGGCAGCAGTTCGTTATTGAATCACTGAGTCATTCAAACGATTCCTTTAAAACGGCTGAATACTGCCGGAGCGAATCAAATGACTGTTTTCTATGAATGGTTTAGTGAATCAGTGATTCACCCAAGCCAACGATTCAGATTCAGATTCGAACACAAAAGGAATCACCATATTGTAGCGCACAGACTTGATAATCAATGGGAAATTGCTGTTATTTGTTTTGCTCCGGCAACGATAGTGTTAATGCGGGAGTTCAGGACCTGGAAGAGAGAGACGAGCGAGTTAAGCGCGCATCCGCATACGGCACGGAACGTCTTTTGTCTGTCATTCTTCTTCTTCGAGAGAGAGCAGCCGCAAATCCTAGCAGCGGCAGATCGTTCAGACATTACTGATATAAAGCGTATACACACACCATACTACACAGAGCACAGCAAAAAGGCATTTGGCAAACAATGTTTCTGTTCATTTGAACATGCATGCCAGCATTTTAAATAGTGTGCCAGCCGTGCATACAACATATATTACGGTATGAATGATACTACCGTTTAAAAAATGCAATGGCACCGCGGGTATTTTTAAGCTTTAGTATCGCGATACTATCTTAGTACCGGTATATCGTGCAACCCTAATGCATAGTATTTACAGAGTAGACAAACTACTTCAGATAAACTCACCAGTCAAATTAGCAGCATTTACGAACATTTGAGCACAAACATTAGATTTTTAAGTCTCCAGATGAGATGAATAACAACTTAAATTCTGTCTGTCCAATCCAAAGGTTCAGAGGAATTGAAATATGGCGTACAAGTCATTTAGGCTACTGTTTTTTTTTAGGACCTTGGCAGTACAAATGAGCATTCACTATCCTTCTATGGAAAACAGATGTTCATTCACTCGTGTTCCACAGAAGAAAGGAATGATACGGGGTTAGAATGAAATGAGGGTGAGTAAATTAGAATTAAAGTTTAAAGGGATATAAATAACACTGCTTTAATATTGGTGTTAATAATATTTTATTGTATAAATAAATGAATACATAAATCACTACCCTTAAACTTTTCTACCAAAGTTGAACTGCTGGGTTAGAATTATAAGCCAAAGCAAGTTAAAGCATTCAGTGAATTTGATCCAATCATTCAGCATTTCTTAAAGAAGAAAATGAAGTTCAAAATCCTGGACACTCAAAAGATGGTGTAGAAAGTCTTGTGATGAGTTAAATGCAAACAAAGATAAGGCAACTCTGTTTTAGAGTAAAAAATAAAACATAAGCACAATTGCACTTGAATAAAAAGTTGCAATTAGGAGAAACAACGTCACAACTGAGTTGATTTCTCACAATTACGATATATAAAGTCACAATTGTGAGAAATTCAAAAATCAGACTTAATTTCCCATAATTATACACAAGCCACAATCACCTTTCTTTTCCAGCTTCCATTCAAAAATGATGTTATAACAGTGATGCAACCTTTTTTATAATAGAAAATCTGATCTGTTCTCATGCAGCAGCGTGCGCGTGTGTGTGCGCGCGTGTGTGTGTGTGTGTGTGTGTGTTTGAAGTTTCAGGGCGGTAAGGTTAGCAGGAGGTTGGATTTTAGTGGAAGTAATCCTGGCGCTATCTGAAGATGCATAAAATCTAAATACGAACTTATCACACTGCCCAAGTCACAGTAGGAAATCCAGTTAATCTCTCCCTACAGCACTACCCATCACTTTTAACTCTCTCTCTGACACCCATGCCAGCATGTACCCACACACAATTATACATATGTGTGCATGTCGAGCGACGTGCCAGGGGCAGCACCCCTCTGATAAGGCGATTCAATCAGTCAATAACAGCATACGTAGCGGAGCGCTCCTTGGAAAATGCACATTCACGCCTCAGGGCTGCTTTTGACACTCGTGCTCACATGTCAAAGCAGCAGCTCTCTTCACTCGCACTGATTGACAGCTGACAGCTAGCGCTGCATGTGAATACAGCATCTGTATCCACGGCAACGGAGCAGAATATTATCCAGCCGCACAATCTGGAGCAGAGATTCCCTGGGGTCAGTCGAGGCATGGCTGCGTTTATAAGACAGATTATACAAATGTGGATGGCATCACATCCACATCACAAGCGAGGAAAACTAACTTTTCCAGCTGGAATCCACTAGATAGTAATAAACACTGTATATAAAAAAAAAACAAATACAATATAAAACTGTTATTATAGTGCATAATTTGATTCGGGTCTATGAATGTGTCCAATAAAGAGTAAATAATAGCACTAAAAAGTATTTTGGTGGTAAACATAGCATTATAATGAGAACTTTATAGAATGTGAAATCTATAGTAAATCCTCTCCTTGCCCGTGTCTCAGTGCGCTGTTGAAATTGCATTACGGCGGGAGCTTTCTCTCTCTCTCTATAGCACGTAATAAAGTTCACTGGCAAATGCATCCTTTTGTGCAGATACAAGTTGTAATGTTATGTATCGGAGTTATCTGATTAATATCATTGGAAGTGTCATAGAACGGGTTTCAGTTTATAGGCATACAGTCAGCTTCACCTCAGGCAGCTATTCTTTTTTTAGATGCTTCTTTTTTTAACATTGCTGCATCATAATCATAATCTGACATCTAATCATCATGTGTTCATAGACATGTTTTCATGTCATATTTTTAACATCCGTTTTCATAACAGTCTTCAGATATTTTCATTATCTCTATTACGTCCATGACCCGCTCCCCACGCACGTCCCGCCCCCGAGTACTTGATTAATCGTTTTTGAAACCTATTGATCGAAATAAGAAATTGCCAAAAATGCCCTACAAGGAATACCATATTTTATAAATAAAATACAAAAATAAAACACAGTATATGGGGGAAAAACATGCATTGTGATCAATCTGTTCTGATGAATGTAATATATTCTAATGGCATGAAAACAAATCAAGTTAAAAATATACCCTTGCAAAAAAACAAAACACTGAAACCAGCCTAAGATGGTCCAGTCTGGTCATAGCTGGTTTAGAGGGGGTTTCAGCACTTCTTCAGATGATCAGGTTGGGAGACCAGCTGATCAACCAGCAAAAATCATCTAATTCCAGCTAAAAACAAGCTAAGATAAGTCAACCATCTTAGGCTGGTTTTAACTGGTCTTCCAGCCTGGTCAAAGCTGGTTTAGAGGGGTTTTAGCTGGTCACGCTGGTCAAGTTGACCAACCAGCTAAAGCCAGCTTGGCCAGATTGGGTCGACCAGCTAAAAAAAGGCTTGGCAAGGTTGGGATGACCAGCTGACCAAATCGCTAAAACCAGCTTGGCCAGGTTGGGACGACCAGCTGACCAACCAGGTAAAACCAGCTTGGCAAGGTTAGGAGACCAGCTAAAACCATTCTACTTCCAGCCTGCTTATCGCTGGTTTAAAGGGGTTTTAGTTTTATCAGTTAAAAGCTAAAACTAGCTTGGCCAGGCTGGGAGACCAGCTTGACTCTTTCAGCCAGGATGGGGTTCCAGCTAAAACCATCTACTGATTTTAGCAGGGATGTTAACAAATGAGTCGTAAACATAGCGAATTGACACATCAAACATCAATGTGAGGTTGTTTTCTAGGAACATATAAACGCACATATATACACCCGATATGCAGATTTGCTTTTGTGTATCTGTGGTGGCGCTGCCACAAAACATTACATCTAACAGAAAAGGGCCAGCTAATTTTACTGTTGCTATGACAACAAACTACTCGAACAGCGTACCGTTGGGGCTGCCAGTGAACTTCCCTTACGCTCAAGAATCAATTACATTTTACTGTTCACAAACAGAAAATTTTAAATCGGTTTTGCTAAAGCCCTTGAGGAGTGCCTTCAAATAAGGGGAATTCAGCAAGATATTTCAGGTGAGAGTTATGGTAAATGACCAAAGAGATCTGAAAACTGGAATCTGCAAACAACAGACTGTCCATTAGCGCCTCAAATCTAACAGATATTTCAGCGAAGTACAAAAGAGACACTGCAAGCTTGACAGCTTTAGTTACAGCAAATGTACAAAAAGAACCTCGGTATTATCATGATATTCTTTGATGTACTTTGGATAACTATGGATATACTATGGCATACAAGTATTATAACCAGGGGCGCACATAAGTTTTTCAGCCTGGTTCTCATATGACGACGCGAAATGTTTACAAACATTATAATAAACACTGTAAACATAGCTAGGCTATTATAGTTACCCTCACTCCACAAAAAATCCTTTCAATTTAAGTAGCCTATTTAGAAAAGAACAAGAAATAAAAATATAAGAAGCAATAGCTAAAAACGACAAGCCAAAACAAATTAATTTAGGCTAGAACGAAACTGAAACCAACGTTGGGTCTCTCATTCAACACAAAATCAAATGTTTCCATATTCGCAATGTATTTGAATGCCAAAATATTATGTAGGCCTACTTCACTCACGACTCAATAGGCTTGGGGCGAGAACTTGCTCCGTTCCGTACGAACTGCCGCTACCATAGTCTGCATTGTGTAAATTAAATGTGAATTTATTCCTATTAAAATTTCAAAAGTGATTCAGTTGAGAGCAGCGAGAGATTTTCTTTCTTCTGTTGTTTGACATTAATGACACAGATGGCAGCAGGTTTTTTTAGACTGCTGTCGCTTTAAGACCAAATGAACATATCGAATATATTGATACACGTTAGGGATGTAACGATTACCGGTTTGATGATAAATCATGATAAAATTCACGACAGTTAGTATTTTACCGTTTCATTTTTTCGATTATTCGATTATCACAATTTCAACTACTCACGATAAATAAATACTGTCCAGCATAAATCACAGTAGTTTAGTTTTGAGTGAAAATAGAGCGGAAAAGCTGGGAGGTTTTAAAAGAGTGCTAAGGGAATTATACAAATGAATATATGAATTAATTAATAATATGAATGTACCTCTGAAGGTTCTGGCTGTCTTCAGAAACGATTCGATAGCGTTTTGTTTTCATCTTTGCTCCATGTAATACCTAAAGTGTTATTTAATCACAATACTGCTTTGTGCACGGAGTTCACAGAAACAGCTGTACTTCAGCTTCTCCATGTAAAGCGCTGCTTCTCCATATAAAGCGCCACCCAGTGTCAGTGAATAGCTATACAGAGACTCGTATTGCCTGTGTGCAGTTTCTGTCTGGCCAAAAACGGACTGAATTAGCATGCCCTGATGTACATTTTGACCAGTTGAGGAAAAACAAGCGTATGTGGATTCTACACATTTAAACAATTCAGATAAGTTATCTAGAATCATTTATGGAGCAGATAAAATACATAAAATCATTTATTAACCAATTATCATTTTGACTTAACCCTTTCCTGCTGAAAAAAATACAATAGAGCCCTGCCCAAAACACAATAGAAAATGTAATGGATTTAATGGTTATAATGGTAATTGCATTGGTTTTAATGGAAACTATAATGGTGTCTACTGGTATATGATGGATTTTATTAGTAGGATGTTAAATCATATTGGAAAAATGCCCAAAAGACACTACAAAAATGAATTTTGTAATGGTTTTACTGGAAAAAGCTAATGGTTTATAATGTTATTTTAATGGAAACCATTGGGATTTCTGTGATGGTTTCTATTGGGCTTCTATTGTTGTTTTTTAGCAGAGTTTTCTTTATTTAAAGGCTGCAACGTGAGGGTTAACTTTTTATGAATCTTTTTCAAAGCTTTATTTGAACATTTACATTAGATATTTGAACATGCTATTAAACTGTTGTCAGTCAAGTTGTCATTTAAAATCCGGACAGCATTGGTAATGTTATTGTTTTAGTGATTATGCGAACAAAGTCATTTTATTATTTGTTTGTTGATTTGTTTTAAATATAAAACTTGAAGTAATTTATGTGTCTGCACTTTTTGAACATTTTAACAATACCGTGATAATACTGATAACTGTGATAATATTGGTCACTATAATCGCGATGAGACATTTTCATACCGTTACATCCCTAATACACAATTTTTCTCTCTCAACTATTTAGGTTAACTTAAGACACAAATGAGACAAGAAGCACAGGTTTCATGTGCGTGCACGCAAACCATCTGAGTGTGAGCATATGCCAAAATATTTGCTGCTTATTGTAAAAAGGGGAAAGGAAAACAAAAAAATAGAATCAAGGAAAAAAACATCAAATTAGTGATTCTCCAGACAAAAGAATTTTCCTATAAATGAAAACACCATGAGACATAAAAATGGTATTTTTTACTGAATTATACTGAAGAAGAAAGACAAGAAGTTACTCACATATAATAAGTAATGCCATTCCCTCTGTGTAATGCGTTGCAAATGGCAACCACAAATAACATGCAAAGAATTACAAACTTTACTGCAGGAATTCTCATAAATTAAATCAAAGCAAACGAAAGCGAATGTCTCAATGGACTCAAGTTCATTCAAAATATTTAAATTCCACAAAACCTGCTAAACAAACCCTTCAACAATAAAGCGCCTTCACGAAACCCTGAGGTGCATCGCACTTATGAGATTTCAGTTCTGGTATGTAGAGTACAAAAAAATAGACCTTTGTCTCGATGTCAACACCAGCATTGAGAGAGATGGGAGATTCCCCCTCCTTACCATCACTGAAAAAAAAGACTTGTTTAGTTACCATTTCCTCAGTTCCCATGACAACAGTATTAGGGCACAGCAGGGCATGTACATACAGCCAACCAATCAGCCAAGCCTTGCGCAGATCAAAGTATACAGTCCATCCTTTCAGCTAGCCGCATCAGAAAAGTCCATAAGCAATGGCAGCAAGGTGAAGGTTCATTGTCCGAAAGGGGCCGGAGTGCACATTGCTCCCCGCGGGGGTCACGACTCGCGACGCAATAGACTCAGGGCGAGAACATGCTCCGTTCCTGCTACCCACCGGCTCTTAACATTGGAAGAGTTACAGTGCTCGTTTGCTTTCCTGCTCCCTCGCTCCCTCGTCAGGTCTGAGCTTAGTGAAGGTGACCTGAGCGCTCTCAGCCCGAGGGTCTGCGAGTGAAGTTTGGTGTAGAGAGCAGACCTCTACTCTCAGAAGTCAGGCTGGCCCCGGGCCCCTGCATTCACAGTATACACAGCCAGCATGCTAAGAGACGCTTTTACAGAGGGACCCCTCTATTTCTCACTCGGGTCTTCTCTTGATTATACAGGCTCTGCTTTTGACCTGAACATTAACTGATTTGAGAGGAGTAATCGGGGAAAGATCAGGGAAGGCAGAAAAACTCCCTCCTTTGCTTTTATATCTGGTTTGACAGTATCTGCTCAATACATAATTTCAGAGCACATACTGGGCTGTAGTGCAAAAGGGGTGAGTAATTCCTGGTAGTTTATTAACCAAATACATGAGATATATTACTTGGTATCAAACAGAGTAGTACATTATATTTATAAGTCTTTAATACTCACTAGGCCTGCACTGATTTGGTCAAAAATACAGAAAAATATATTACAGTTTAAAATAACTGTTTTACATTTTAATATATTTTACAATGTAGTTTATTCATGTGCATCAAAGCTGCATTTTCAGCATCATTACTCCAGTCATCAACGTCACATGATCATTCAGAAATAATATGCTGATTTACTGCTCGAGACACATTTATTATCATCAATATTGAAAACAGTTTCAACAACTGCTTCTTTTATGTAAACACTAACAGTGATGATTTATTCAGGATTCTTTTATGAATAGAAAGTTAAAAAGAGCAATTTATTTGAAGCATTACAAAAGTCACTGTTGATCAGTTTAATGCATCCCTGCTGATGAATTCAATTCAATTCAATTCTCTGATCTCAAATTTCTGAACATTTTCATATATACACAATTATATAAATATATTCGTTAAAATTAAATAAAAAAATCATAAATAATAAAATAATCCTAGTAAAAAAATCCAACATTTTGACTCGTCACTCAGTTTGTAAACGTTTTTTTGCCGATGTTTAACAAAGTTAAATTGTGAAGCTTTTATTTTGCTTCAAGCTCTTACATTAATTATTCAGCAAAAACAGCAAACTGTCATTTTCAAACTGTGTTTGAACTTCTGATTGTGCTGAAACTGCACTTTTTAAATTAAATCCCTAATTTAAAATAGATTTAATTACTAGATTTACATGATAATGACAAGAATTGAAAGACTGTATACTGAGCACAGACAAGTGAATATTACACTATTCTCCTAAACTCCACTTTGGAAACAGTATATTAATGTTTATTTCCAGTGCTGCACAACTGCCCCATTCTTCGACTCTAAGATCATTACTGTTTATTTTTAGAAACTGAGGCACATGTGGAAACGATTTTCAGCGGTAAACATCAGAAGGCCACAGATACCAGTCGATAGAGTTGTTATTAAACCTGAAATATGACCTTAAAGGTCCACCCAAAAATCAATGAATGTAATGAATTCATTCAAGTCTTAAAAGTGTTTACAGAAACGTTCCCCTCCCAGTCTGAAGTCGAGGTGGTTCAAAAACACAACCGCAAAGGCTTCAGCCCGGTGGCATCACCACTTATCTCCAGCAAACAGGAGGACGGGCCGCTCGCCATCAGCCTGAAGTTGGTTCCCGCAGGAAACACCACTGACTAGCAGCAACCCAGCATTGTTACCCAACTCTTTCCTGGCCCTTGACCATCAGGAGCGAGAGGAAAAAAGAACATCCTCGTCATTAGCAGCATTTCAAAGTCAACGCGTCCTCCAGCGTATTCTGTTTGACAGGCCCTGCCAGGGCAACGTGACTGAGGGATGATGGTACCATGATTAGACAGCAGCTCTAGGGAGCAGGAGCGCATCCACGGACCCGTGCACAAAGGACAGGAGGAGGAGGAGTGGAAGAGGAAGATGAGACGGGGACCGTGAGAGCTGACAGTCAAGCGCCAGATATCAAACATGCCCTTTGTGATCTGTCGAACTCAAGACACCACACAGGCACACACTTCTGCTGTTCGTCAAACTCGGCCGCCTCCGCGAGACCACCGCAGTCCCCAGCGTCCTTGCCGTGTCAGTTTGTTCAAACAATCCCGTTCGCATACTTCAGCAGTTTCAGTCCACTTCCTGCACTGGCCAGGGACTGGACATTTTAAACGCTACAGCGAAGATAAATAATAAATGAAACGGATGCTATCAGAAGGATATCGGTCACGGTGTGTTATACAGCGATGTTGTTGATAATACCAGCTGTTTTGATGCACAACCTTGTAATCGGGTCCCAGGTGGGTTAATGACGGGATGTTCATTTTTTGTCCTGTCTATTAATTCATTAAAACAAATTACAGTTCACACTGACTTGAATATTTTTCTTCTATAATTAGCATGCTTTTGCAACTCAAATTAATAGATTTTTGGGGGGAGATAAATCACAAAAATGCGATAAAGCTGTCCTGATATCATAATGAAAAAAGCATTATTAAAGCATTTTTTAAATATTTTAACAAAACTGGTTCACTGCTTAATAATATTTGAAATTCAAAGTCATGTGGTGGGACCAACAGGAAATGACATAAGGTCAATATTAATTATACAGTCATTATATTTATAAATTAGTGCGGTCTGCAGTCTAACGATTAATCGCATCCAAAATAAAATTATTAGAAATATTAGGTTTACATGATATATGTATTTGTACTGTTTATTTCTGATGTATATATATATATATATATATATATATATAAATAAATACACACATATACCGTATATATTCTGAAATTATTTACATGTATATACACATTTATATCATGTAAATATATTTAATTTATAAACATAACATTTTTCTTAAATATATACAGTATATACATGTTTGCATTTATATATACATAATAAATATACACACATACATAATATATTATGTACAAAAATACTTATTTTGGATGTGATTAATCATTTGACAACACTTTACTTAAGAAAATGTCCAATAAATAAAAGTTATTAAAAACAATACAATAAAACAATACAATTATTAGGGTGTGTTGACTCAAGTATTTCATGTTTAACTGTTTTCTATTTTAAAATATTGTAAAATGTAATTTATTCCTGTGGTGACAAATGCTGAATTTTCAGGATCAATGCTCTGTTCTTCAGTGTCACATGACCCTTCAGAAATCATACTAATATGCTGTTTTGGTAACAACAATTATCATTAATAATTCCTATTTTTAGCAATGTATTATCAGTACAGTAATTACAAATGTAAATGTATAAAATAATGATTAAGCTGTTTACACTCACGGATTTAAGGTGTAAGGAAATATGTAACGTTTTACTTGGTTACACCACATGACATTTTAGAGTCATTGAACGGAAATATTTTAGAAAATGGTATATAAAATGTATTCCAAAACCATTTGAAACCAATATAAATACAAAGACTACATTTCTAAGAAATTAAAATACTTTTTCTAAACTGGATTTTTTAAGAGTTTTCCTTTTTTAATCACAGAAACATCAGCATCGGCATGTTTAGTGGATCAAGGCCCTTAATGCCTGAAGTTGTTCAAAAACAAATTCACATCACAGATAATTAAAAGTGTGAAGCAACAAAGCCCATGACCGGTACACAGCCCTTTCAACTTAATTCCATGATTCTCTCAGAATTCCCAAAATTCATTAAACCCTTGTGCTCTGGTAACAGACATGATGATAAATAGACTCAGATGTTGAGAGTGTGCGTTGCAGACTTTGGTGAATCCCTGATTCCTCGGAGCGTATTCAGAGCATGAATCAGAGTCAGCATCTCAGCTCCACGTGTCCGGCTCCGCTGCTACTCTTCACAAGGGCCCCTCACATAATGGTCTTGAGCACTTAATCATCACGACAAGAGGACAAAAGAGGAGCTTTCCTCAATGACAGCTTCTCGACAATAATTGACCCTTTATTGTGCCCAAGAATAAAAGTTCAGCGCTGGGATCAAGACCAAGGAGGTCTAAAATACCAGCAGAAACTATCCATTAGCATTCACATTTACCTCAATGGTAGTTAATCTGCCGATACAGGATGGGATTTGAAATCTGCCATATAATTGTGAAAAAAAAATGATGCCTCCATAATGGAATTGTTTCAGCACTTGCTTAATCTTCAGCTGGTTGATGCTGAACCTTGAGTGTGACCCTTGACCCATCAGCATTATCCAGGGGGATTGAATTAAGTGCAGTGTAAGTTACTTTACCTGAAAACATCTGCAAAAATCTAGGGATTCACTAAGATGTTATATAACATATAATACGATTTTTCATTGTTGTCTGAAAAAGCCAGAAGTTACCATTCATAAAAAGCGAAGCAATCACTCTCTTCGTTTTCAGCACATTAATAAAGTATTTAGTTGCGCTTCTGCAGCGGCTGTGAGGCAGTAACACATGAGAAGAGAAATCGAAGAAGTCAGAGAAGCTTCTGTTGCCTGCCACCTTCCCTTTACAAATGGAAAATACATATTTTTGTATATTCTTGCAAGATATACAAATTATAATTTTTTTTAAATTGTACATATACTTTAAAAAAAAATTGAAATCTATAAATGTAATGGAGGGGTGGGGGAACTTTTAAAAAATAACTTTTATTTTAGTTTATTATATAATACAAAATAAATGTTAATATTTTTTACATTTTAGTTTTTACATTTTTTAAATAAAATGTTTCTAGTAATCAACAAATATTATATATATATATAATAATAAAAATGTAAAAAAAAATATATTTTTTATAAAAAATTATAACGAAATATATAAAGATTTAAATGTCTAGTTATCAACTCTGCTAAAAAAGATTTTCAGTTTCAACTTTTCACCACGTTTTTCACTCGGACACACAAAAATAAACATGAACCAGATTATACCCCTGCCTGAGACCGAGTATTGCTCACTGAACCTCCACTCCAAATACAACTACACACACACTAAGCTAACATCTGTCTATGAACTTCGTTCTTACTGTTGTAGTAACCTGTTTGCATTTTCGAGGTCATCTTGGAGTTTGACTGACTTCTCTGACTAGCTGCTGATGATTTGTCACAATACTCTAAAAGCACTTTCTTGTACGTCAGTAAAGAAATAAGCACAAAAGCAAACCAATTCGTTATTCAGTATATGCTTTAAAGTTATCAGTCAGCTAAGTTCAAGTTCAAGTTCAAGTTGAGCTTTATTGTCATTCCACTACATGTGTGGACATATAGTGGGACGAGATGTCGTGCCTCACAGGACCACGGTGCTACATAAATACAGATATACAACACGAAGTAAAACAGTATAAACCTATACACAAACTAACCTACTGTCAGCTTTGACTATACATATGCTATATATAAAAGTGGTTACCTATACATAAACTAAAAAACAGGAAACAAAAAATACAAACTGTACAAAAAAATACAAACTGTACAACTGTGCAGATGACTTCAAATACTGTACATGTGCAAAAGAGAGACATTCAAGCAGCTGGCTGGGGAACAGTGTAAGGTGATTTGTGGTGCATGAGCCAGTAAACATACATACATTACAGTCGTATATTACAGTCAGTCTTTGTGGGATTATGGACACACAATGGTGTGTGAAAGTGTCTAGTGCATGTGTGTGTTGCTACAGGTGTTGCTACAGGTGGCTTGTGCAGGCCCGCTCACCTGAATTTCACAGAGATAAAAGTTTAACAGTTTTTTTCCTGAGATGTGGTAAGGTTGGGGGGGTGATGGTCCATGTTTCAGGAGGTAGGGGTTTGTTTGGGGTTTCAGAGAGGGGCGGTGTGAGTTGAGTTCAGGGCTCTCACAGCCTGGGGGAAAAAGCTGTTGAGCAGTCTGGCGGAGCGGGCTCTGATACTTCGGTACCGTCTACCTGAGGGTAGGAGCTGGAAGAGACTGTGGGAGGGGTGGGTGGGGTCCTCCACGATACTTTTTGCTTTGCTGGAGCATCGTGTAAGGAAAATGTCCAGGATGGAGGGGAGAGGGGCACCAATGATTTTTGCAGCGGTGTTCACTGTCCGCTGGAGGGTCTTGCGGTCTGCTGCACAACAGTTTCCGTACCAGACAGTGATGCAGCTGGTCAGCACGCTCTCAATGGTACCCCTGTAGAAGGTGGTGAGGATGGGTGGAGGGAGGCTTGCTCTTTTCAGCCGGCGGAGAAAGTGTAGGCGCTGTTGTGCCTTCTTGGAGATAGACTTGGTGTTGGTAGTCCAGGTGAGGTCCTCTGTGATGTGCACCCCCAGGAATTTAGTGCTGCTGACTCTCTCCACAGTCGAGGTGTCGATGGTCAGTGGGGGGTGGTCAACAGAGTTTCTCCTGAAGTCCATCACAACCTCCTTTGTCTTCTCCACATTGAGGGACAGGTTGTTAGCGCCACACCATTCAGCCAGCTGTGCCACTTCCTCTCTGTAGTGCGTTTCATCGTTGTTGCTGATGAGACCTACCACTGATGTGTCATCGGCAAACTTGATGATGTGATTGGAGCTGAACTTGGCAGTGCAGTCGTGGGTCAGCAGCGTGAAGAGCAGCGGGCTGAGCACACAGCCCTGTGGGGCCCCTGTGCTCAGTGTGGTAGTGCTCGAGGTGTTGTGGCCGACCCGAACTGACTGAGGTCTTCCGGTTAAAAAGTCCAGGATCCAATTGCAGAGGGAGTTGTTGAGGCCCAGCAGGCTTAATTTATTGATGAGCTGTTGTGGGATTATTGTGTTGAATGCTGAGCTGAAGTCGATGAACAGCATTCTAACATATGAGTCTTTATTTTCTAGGTGGGTAAGAGCCAGGTGGAGGGTGGAGGAAATTGCATCATCCGTAGAGCGGTTTGGGCGGTATGCAAACTGGAGCGGATCGAGTGTGTTGGGGAGGCTGGTTTTGATGTTGTGCATGACTAGCCTCTCAAAGCACTTCATTATGATTGGAGTCAGTGCTATGGGACGGTAGTCATTTAGACAGGACACAGGTGATTTTTTTGGTACCGGTATGATTGTCGTGGATTTGAGACATGTGGGGATGACTGCCTGGCTCAGCGAGATGTTGAAGATATCTGTTAGGACATCTGTCAGCTGTTCAGCACAGTCTTTCAGTACGCGGCCAGGTATATTGTCAGGACCCGCAGCCTTGCGTGGGTTAATCCTAGATAGGGTCTTCCTTACGTCGGCTGGAGACAGACAGAGTGCCTGGTCTAAGGCCTAAGGCCATTCTATGTTTATGTACTGCATATTTGGAGTCGGACCTTTCCATAAAAGCGCTAGTAACATTTCAGACAGGAGAAACTAGACCCGAGCGCACTCATGACCATCTCAGCTGTTCCTTCAGACCCGATCAGAAGCCCGTTCTCAGATGACCAGCGCTATGAATGGAGCGGCCACAGCCTCGACAGAAAGGACTATTAAGGTATGAATGTTGCGCTGCTCTTAAGCTAAGCAGCAGTGAAAAAAGATGCTCCTCATTCCTGCTGTTGTTGGTATAGAGTGAGTTTAGGGCCTCTCTCAGACTGTGTTCGACTTTGCTCTGGTGTTTAAGCTCTGACATCATACAGGAAGGTATTTTTCCCCTTTGCATTGCCAAAGAACAGGCCCACGCATGGTCCAGACAGAGCGAAGAGAGACGCACAGGAGCAGAGGGACAAGCTCATGAAAATGTGACTGGAGATAGATGAACATAAGAGGTCTCTTCTTGAGAAATCCTAGTGAACCTGGATACTCTGTGTACTTAGCCAGTGATGTAATCAACACACCAGCAATGATAGACTCAGTACCAAGAGAGAAAAAAGTCATTTAGATCCATGTGTGTGATTTTTTTTTCCAAAAGTGGGGTGCGGATTGTAAGAAACGGATTTGTAAGCCAAAGAAACGACATCAACAAAAAACGGAATTCTAAATGCTTTTCTGATGCGATACTTTTGTTTTAAAAGACGTGCATGAAAGCGGTTTATCCTAGAAATCCTTCCTACTGTGTACTGCGTTAGGCTAACCAGGACTTGTAATAGCACTTGCATGTCGTTACTCTTTTATTGGTTTTGATTGCTTCCATAATGTCCTCATTTGTAAGTTGCTTTGTATAAAAGCGTCTGCTAAATGACTAAATAAATATTCTTAAAAGTCTTAACTTATTTTTTGTGAAATAAACTTGCTGTTTTTTTAACTGATATATATATATATATATATACACACACACACATACATTATATATATATATATATATATAATCATAATCTTTGACAAAAACACTATTATAAACTAGTTTAGTGGATAATTCAGCAGCAAAAGGTACTCTAGAAAAATCATGGGTGCACATTAATTTTATAAAACCTAGTGAACCATTTTTATTTACAAATAAAAGTGAATAAGTGTACGACTAAATCGGGTAAAATATCACACATTGCTCTTTGTATTGTAAAATATATTCATGAAAAAAACAAGCAAATACATTTATATACACAATACAATTAAAACAATTATTTTAAATGTATAGCACAGTAATAAGGCAGCAACATATGATAGATAGGATAGAACAACAAAGAATATTATTATCTTTCATTGCGCATAAGTATTATAAAACGATAGGCTCCAATACAGCGCGGCGCAATGCACATCCCGTGCGCAGAATGATGCTCTTAAAACACGGAGACAGCCTATAGGCTGCGCAGCCCTCCGAGTCCGCATAGAAAAGAAAAATACAGAAGGAAGAGATATTGATAAGTAGTGTATTAAATCTGTGCATTAGTTTATTGAGCCTTTTTTTAACCGTTTTAAACCTGTTACTGTGCGCTCTTGAAGAGACTTTAACTGTAGTAACCAAACGCAAGGCGCAGTTTGAATGCTGAACGGAGGATGACAGACAGCCGCAGCGGAAAGAAGAGTTTACATGAATTTGAATTTAACGACTTAATCATTCGTCTGTACCTCAAATTAAACTATGGAACAGCTTCAGAACACTTGAAATAGTGCATGAAATGGACTTGATGGTCCATTATGATTTTTTTAGTGGCTTTCATGGGGTTTAACAACAACACAGAATACAGAATACGCACAACATCGGATTTGGATCTCGTCTCACCGATACCTGATCCGCAGAAAATGACCGGATCGGAGCCGATACCGATCCTGAGTATCGGATCGATGCATCCCTAATTGAAAGTAAGTTATTTTACACGTTAAAAGTTTGTTTTATAGCAAAATCGGATAAACCCAACAGTCATTTTTTTGGCAAAAGCAGATAATTACACATTTCATGTTTTAGAGTTAAAAAAAAAAACACTCGTTTAATATTTGTTCACTCTCCCCAGAAGAGGTTTAGGGTTCAATTCGCGCTATATGTGTAGAATAATGCACAGCAATCAGCTCTTTTTTAAAGTTTTTGCAAATAAACTCTTTATATACATATCCATATTCAGTAAGGATGCGATAAAAATGGCAAAAGAGACCGTAAAGACATTCATAATAGTACAAAATGTATTAAAAAAATAATAACTTTAATATATTGATAATAATAAGAACCATTATTAATAATTCATCAATAAATCTTATCGAAATGATTTCTGAAGGATCCTGTGACACTGACTGGTAATGATGTTGAAAATGTAGCTTTGCATCATAGGAATACATTGCATTTTAAAACCAACTCAAATAGATAAGTTATTTTAAATTGTAATAATATTTCTGTTTTACTGCATTTTTAAACGAAAGTAAAATAACTGAAAATCTTACAAACCTTTTTGAATTGTAGTGTACACAGTTAATTAATCAGAGCAAATACTCTAAGAAAATAAATATTCATTTTAACAACACCAACTTCAATATAATATGCAATAATTGCTTTTTTTCTGACCTAACTTCATATACTGATGTCCTTAGACATTTACTATTAGCCATATTGCTATTTAAGCAATACTTTAGCAATAAATGTATGATAGGTAAGATCAAGTCCTACATTTGTTCCCATTAAATATCCCATTTCACTAAGAAATGTAAAATTACTTCAGTAAAACAGCTTTTGAATTGCAATTCAATTCATTTCCAAGCCAATACCAAATTGAACATTTAAAAAAATATATTACTTTTCAGAACATCCAACCAATCAATGTCTTACTGGGATGACTTTGAACATAGGGTTTGTGGGATAGGAGCTAGCATTTTACATCGTAAAATGAAACACTTAAGCTCAAATAATATACTGTCTTAAAAGTGAAATGTTCAGCTCAAGCTGTTCTTTGACCCATGAGGTTTCCTCTGAAGTGCCGAGTCTGAGAGATCATGCTGTAAGGGAGCTGACACTTTCACTTTTACAGTCCACAAGAGAGGGAAGAACAAAAAAAAGACGAGGATAGAAGAAAGAATGCTGTGAAGGAATTTTTCATCTTTCATAAGGATGACAATATAGCTCATAAATCCAAAACATGGTCCCAACTACGGTGGCTGTATAGAAAACAAGAGTTCTGCTCGAAGGTCACGTAATTTCTTTATTAATATTCTGAATTAGTTTTTATTTTTAGATTTTAAATTTCCATTTCAATCTTAGCTAGGATTAATCATGTATTTCTCATTTTTATGTCTATATAGTTTGGATTAATATATATTTCAGTTATTTTAGTACATCACGTTAAGCTAAATAAAAAATATATAGTTATAACTGATATAAAATAAGTTGTTCATTTGTTTTTCAAGGAACAAAACATTTACTTTAAGTATCAAGATTTGTAATGGTTTTAGTTAACTATAATAACCCGGATTAAAACTTTTACAAAATATTTGTTATTTAACTAAAATATGAAAAAGAAAATGTTCAAGGACTAAAATAATAATAAACTAATAAAAATACAAAAACTGAAAAACACTTAGTTAAAATAACTCAAACTTAAAATAAATTAAAATGCTGAACATCTAAACATAAAAGCTACATTAAAATAAAAGCCATTCCAAAATATGAAGAAATACTATAATAATATAGAAATAACGCTCAAATAAAAAGCAATAATAACAGCGATGACCTAAGCAAGCACCAATAAAAACTTAGAATAAACAGACCCGTTTAAACCATTTTAGAAAATGACACAATGGCCCAGTAGCGAAGACGATCAAATAACTTATGAGTCACAAAGGCATGACATCATCATCATCATCATCACATGAAATCTGGGCTTTTATAGCTGCTTATACTCCAGTTGTAAAGATAACTGTAGCTAATCATTACTCCTGCTGACTGAGGGTTAGTTTGGACGATAAGACATACCTACATAGTGCTCAAAATGCTTCAACTATACAGCTGCCCTACTACACACACAGACACACACACACACTACAGCGCCAACCACTTTCACAAGCAACCGGCCAGTAAATATTTATGAAAAATAAAAATAAAAACAGTCACTGACTCACGCAGCCAAAGCGGCCTTCGACCAATCAGAGGCAGAGCAATCAGTCAGACTACAGCATGACATCATGAGTCATGACATCAGCCCCTGAAACTAAACACCCCTCTCGCTTATCGCTTTGCTCTTTTCTCTCAAACGAGTTCAAGGACACTGAGAGGAAACACAGTGTTCTGGCATCAGTGCGACTGGGTTTGAGGCCTGAAGCTCATTATCATGGAGCATTACCTCATAGCATCACATCTGTAAAAATGTGGCCGGACAGTTACAATTGCACTTTTGTTTTTGCGGTGTTCGACACATTTTGCATCTTTAGATGAATCGGATTGGCATCCCAGGACTGATCTTCATCAACTTTACACACTGTTGTACACTGCATTGTGAAGTACAGCATATTGAATACGTTAATATAAAGTTTTTGTATCAAACTCACTACATTTATATATTCTACTTCTGACTTAAAAACAAGAAAAAAAATTGTGGCTAGTGAGATTTCAGTATCATTGATATCATAGATTTTTTTAATGCTTTGAATTATATTGCAATTTTATAGTTTGATTGAAATTGTATTTTAGTTTTAGTAATCTAAAAGTAATTTAGTAACCTGAAAGTAATTGATAATCTAAAAGTTTAAGTAATTTTGTTGTTCGTTTTATTAGTTTTCTGAGAAATGTTTATATAGTCTTTATGGATTTTATTTATTAGGTTTTATGTTGTTTAGTTGTTTTAATACTTAATCTGAATAAAAACTATGTTGCCTTGACAACTGTCTGAAATAAAACAAGTTTGAGATTTTTTAGATTTAATTTCAGTTAACATGATTTTTTTTTTCAAGTAACAAAACCGTTATTTTTATTTTCAGATTAAAGTAGTACACGGTGATACTAATTAAGAAAATGATTTGAATTGTGTTTTTGTTTTATATTAATACATAAAAGTGAAATGAAAAAGGTGTGTAAAATGAAAAATGGAGTGTATATTATTAACAGTTAATCGTATTGGTCGTTAGTCCACGAGTGCTGTTATTGAGTATTACCGCACTGGAACGGTTTCACTGTTGGCCGGAGTATGCAAGCGGTAAAACGTAGAAGCGGAGATTTCATCTGAAATGAGAAGCAGGTTTTTAAAAAGCAAAAACATCTGTGTTTTCTCTCACATTAGGTTCGCTCAGAGCGGGTTTCTTCACAGAAGATTTAGTTTTTTCTTCCATACAATGGACCAAAACGATTTGATTACAATCTTCTAAATATCTTTGTGTTCTGCTAAACAAAGATAGTTATACAGGTCTGCAACAACCAGAAGGCGAGTAAATATTACATCATATTCCTCACGGGACCTGCTGACTGGTCATCACATATTGTAGCTGATTTCAGGTTTTACAGTCCTGTGGAGACCTTTGACCCAAACACTCATTCCCAAATTGACCAAATACACTTAACTTAAACCAGCCTTAATACCAAACATGGAAAAACAATCTGGCAGATAACACGGTCATACAGTCACCTTAACAATCTAAACCAGAATCCCAAAAGTATAAACAGACCCCCCCCCCCCCCCCCCCCCACACACACACACACACACACACACACACACACGTGGCAGCGCGATTAAAAGCGCCCATCGTCCATGTGTACAATCAGCTGTGTAGAGCCAGTCAGACCGAGGCGTCTTTCTGCTGTTGCTGTGCTCCTCATCAGATCTGCCTCTCTTAACTAGTTTTCCGCCTGACAGACACAACACACACACACACACGCACGCACGCACGCGCCTACCACCATCTGTCCAGGCTATCACAGAGATCACAAGCAGTCTGTGGTAAATCTGTGTTCCCCACAGAAACACTCCCGAGGTTCCTCAGATAGTCTAACAGATGAGAAGTTGATGACAAAACTGTGGCGTTTCCCTTCAAATCCACGGCAAACTTTTGTCTCACGCCATTCCCTCCCGATTTCGCACGGAACAAACAGCCTCGCGCGCTTTTCCCAGTAAAAACAGTGCCGTCTTTCCTCCCAAACAGAAAGAGCACCCCACACTCACAAGTATTCCCCTCGTGCACTGCGATGACTCATTTTCACAATCCGTCCCTACACTCCCAAACACACTCCAGCCTCCTTTTGTTAAAGCCTCTACAACAAACACACTCATAAATGCGCGCGTGCGTAAAGATCAACAATCGAGTCACCTTTTAATCCTGATCCGCTCTGAAGAAGCCCTTCCACATGTATTCCTGTCCTCCCGATGGCAGCAGGTCAGTTTCTGCACTCCAGCCCCTCCATGTTCTTGGAGTGACCACAACAACAGAGCTGCGTTCCTCTAGTCTCTCCCTCTCTCTTTGCCTAGCGTTATCTGTTTCCCTAAGCAGGGGTGTGCGCTGAGGCTTAGGCAACCCCTGGAAGAAAATGCAGCGCTCTCTGGGTCCTAGTGCTCGCCTAGTGAACTCAAAAGATACCATGTCTGTGGCTCAGGGGGAAGCCCTGCTCACCAGAGGCTCTACAGAGGCAAATCAAATAACTAGACAGATTTATGATCATGGCTGCTGCAGAGAACTGTAAAAAGTGTCAAATGCAGCATTTAATTTATGCATAGGCCTACAAAAAAAATTGAAAGGCTGGAAACTATTTTCACTCAGAAATTAAGCACAATTAGGCCGGTGTATCACAGAGAAACGTAACACACTGAAATTTTGAAGTATTTTTTGAAAAACTAAGGTATTTTCTGGAAAAACTTAGGCTATACTATGATAATTGTATTAATATAAAATTATTCTTTATAATAGGCTATTCTGCTATTGTTTCATTCATAGATTCATTTACAGTGGTGGCTAAAATTATTAGAACACCTGACAGATCTGAATATGTTGACCTTTTTTGCCTCCAAAACTTTATTTCACTTCATAATGTTCATGGAACATACAGATGGTTGCTCCGATATCAGATGAAGTGTGTCGTGCTGTTTTTATCCACTTATAACTTTAATCGGTCTTTGTCAGGTGACGTCACACTCACGAGAATCGAAGTGCATCTTGGGTATCGCCGCCATTTGTGAGGTATCAAAGCCAAGGTGTTCTGTAATTGTCTTTTGCATTTGCTTCAAAATGGTACGTTCTTGTTGTGTTAACGTTGGCAATAGTTAATTGCATGATTGAAAAGGTCAAAACCTCACCACGAAGAAGGACATGTTAGGTCTCACACTTGAAAAAAAAGGCAAAACAACAAGAGGCGTCACCGCATCGGATGGCCTGCGTTTCAGCAGTGATATGCAAAATCATAATATTTGCCAACATATCTCCGTATATGTTCGTTTACCCTTGACATTTTTATAAGGGCAAGTAAGAGATGTTTTAGATGTGCTTATTTTCTGATTTCTGAAATAGCCAACATTATATTCACATGTTATTTAGGGTTATCAATGCTAATAAACAACCAGGAGCGGGTGAGCAGAAACGGGTCATGTAATGTTACCATGAAATGTCTTGCAATCGTTTTATACATAGTGTTGAATATGAAATGTTAAAATATCCAAAGTTCGTTAAAAATTTAAACTTGGTGGCATGTCTGATTAAAATCCCGGAAGAAACACCAGCCCTTTGCCCTCTTTTATTTAAAATTCATACATTTTAGGTGTAAAGAGTAAATTTATTTCACTAACGTTGCTGCATTTAAATATTGTTTTGGGGGGTTTGTACTTATCTAACTCAAGTGCAATTTAAACTGAATACTTAACTAAAATACATAATGTTTCTCATTTTTATTTCTTACAATTTAAAAGGTATTGACTACTTTTTTTGTACATTTTCATTTCATTTAGTTCGGCTAGGTGTGACTGAACAGTAAGTGGGAGCAGTTAAGGAAAACAACACATTGCAGCCTGCTGAGACAATGACCCACCAGGCCCACAGATGCTCAGCTACACACTGAAGGCCGGAGGAGATGCTCAGCTACACACTGAAGGCCGGAGGAGATGCTCAGCTTCACACTGAAGGCCGGAGGAGATGCTCAGCTACACACTGAAGGCCGGAGGAGATGCTCAGCTTCACACTGAAGGCCGGAGGAGATGGTCAGCTACACACTGAAGGCCGGAGGAGATGCTCAGCTTCACACTGAAGGCCGGAGGAGATGGTCAGCTACACACTGAAGGCCGGAGGAGATGGTCAGCTTCACACTGAAGGCCGGAGGAGATGGTCAGCTTCACACTGAAGGCCGGAGGAGATGGTCAAGACTGAGTGGAAGATACAAGAACTCGGACGGTACCTCCGGGCATACTGCCAGGAGGATCAGCACAGCTGGAGCCGTTTCCTCCCATGGGCCGAGTATGCACAGAATTCCCTCCGCCAGAACACCACGGGCCTAACCCCGTTCCAGTGCATACTCGGCTACCAACCCCCGCTCTTCCCGTGGACGGGAGAGCCATCGGAGGTTCCAGCAATAGACCACTGGTTCCGAGCGAGCGAGAGAGTGTGGGACTCAGCCCACATCCACCTCCAACGGGCAGTGCGGAGACACAAGGACTTCGCGGATGTCCGACGCGCTCCCACTCCCCTCTACCACCCTGGAGACCGGGTGTGGTTGTCCACCCGAGACATACGACTCTGCATGCCCTGCAAGAAGCTGAGTCCCCGCTACATTGGTCCGTTCAAGATCCAGAGGCAGATCAATGAGGTTACCTACCGGCTCCAACTTCCCCCCCCCCCCCCCCCCCAGGTATCGTATCCATCCCACATTCCACGTTTCCCTACTTAAACCATGCTCTTCTCTTACCCTAGATCAGCGTGAGCCAGATGAGCCTCCTCTTCCAGAAATTCTGGATCAACCGTCAGTCTACCAGGTCCGCAACATCATGGACTCGCGGCGACGGGGTGGCCGGCTGGAGTACCTCATGGACTGGGAGGGATACGGACCCGAGGAGCAGTCCTGGGTGGCCTGGGATGATATCCTAGACCCTATGCTGTTACAGGAGTTCCACCGAACAGTACCTGACTCTTTTCTATCTTACCTGTGACTTACTTACCTTATTGTCTCCCAGAACCCCTCCAGCGATCCTCCAGTGTGTGTCCTGTTTTCCTGTGCTTCCCAGCTCCACGATTCCTGAGAAAGAGACTCTGATCAGTTCACTGCCGTGTCACATCAGATTGGATTACCATACAAGTCACGCACCTGCTCCTCTCACCTCACGTAATTCAACCTGTCAATAAACCCTCTGTCTTGCTACTTACCTGTTTCTCCGTGCACTGTTTGTGACAATTTCGAAATAAGGTGCATTAAAAGTCAATAATTCCTTCATTAATACGAATTATAAATGTATCGCTTGCATATTCAATCTTTTAAATAACAGCAGAGTGAGCAAGTTTTTGGATATGGTAAGATTAAACTAATTTTATTGAACTAAGCACCACATTTCAGCTCATTTTGTTAGGTGGGTACACAATGTTATTTTATCCTTGTTTCTAGGAAATCCTCAATATATATGCTTTCTAAAAGCTTAATGTGGCCGTAAGCATTTAATTGTAACGGGGCTTTAAGCACTATGTCTCATTAAAGTTTCACTTTCACCACGTAAAGCCGGTAAATGTGGTGTTATGTAATATAATAATCGTAATATGAGTTTACCTTATGATACGAACCCAGAATCTTTGTTTCCAGGCGGAAAGTTAAAGAACACGACACGCGTCTCCCGGAAATCCTATATCATTCAACCAATCCAACGACGACTTCGACACTACTGAAGTGTTTCCAGAAAAGTGTACCATATGCATCAGACGTTTAGCCAACGGTCTGTGTGGCGTGACATCTGAGGTGAGACTAATCGTGAGGTGTCTAAAGATTCCCACCCCTAAATCCAACACAGGGATCCAGGCTCCCTGGTAGATCAATGGTAGATATTGATCTTGTGGTAGACATAGATCTTGTTCCAGGATCTGCAGAACACAAGATCCAGGGGGCGTAGTTGGATCCAGATCCAACTCCTTCCACCTATTAGGCATGTTTGACTTAAAGGGGCTATTTACACCTAGTCACTTAATGCGTTTTTTTCTGATCGGATAGCTATCCGCGAATGAAACTAAAAGTAAGTCACAGACACTCAACTCACAATCATCTTCATTAAAAGTATTGAAACTAACCTATCTTTCCAGTGCGGATGCCGCGCTCTCTCCTGTTGCGGTCTCTGATATTGAAATGAGCTGATAATGAATAAAATGCAGCACATATCTATTGCTTTCATTGACAAGAACTCCGTAAAAATTTCATATGGTGCATGAATTGAAGAATGGATTTATATCCGTTTTGCAAAGACACTTTTATGTGGCGAAGTGTAAATGGAAATGTTTTAACAAATCAGATAGCTATCCGAACGGAGAAAACGCAAGTGACCAGGTGTAAACAGGCTCTAAGCGGTGCTGCGCAGAAAGGTCAGTGTATGACATCAAAGTACCGCGAGAACGATAAGAGAGCAGATGGACCCTATGTGGATCCAACCCCGACCTCTGGATCTTTGTTCTGCTGTGAGGGACTACTGGTAGTTCCGGCAATAATTAGTTTTATGGGTATACTGTAATTATTCAACAACTGAAACCTCTTAAATGTGCCAAGTGTTCTAACAATTTTGGCTACCACTGTAAATGTGCTTTATGTTGCACTCTTGTTCACAGTGGCTAAATGCCTTGATTTACTGATGTATAAAACAGCAATGAAGTTATTCAGCAACATCCAGATTATTGGGTTCTTTTGGATGTGCAGCCTACAAAAAACTGGTCTGGGCCCTGTATTTTAAAAGTTATTTTTATTTACTGAAATTATTGTGATTGCATTATCAAGGGAAATAATCAACAACTATGGTTATCACAATCATGCAGTCCTGACCAAAAAATGCAACTCCAACACTGTAATTTGTGCTGAAGTCATTAAAGCTAAAATAAAGCTATGATCAAAACCACCAACTATAATCTGATTGGTCTCATCATGTACATACTGAAGTACATACAGTCTGCTCAGAAATAGTACCGGGTTGCAGATTTTCTTTTTTTTTTGCAGACTGATGGCTGGTAAATATATATATATATATAATTAATTAATTGTATTATATAAATTACTACATTGATACATTTATTATAAATGTGTATATATATATAACACATTTATTGCACATATAAATGATATATATATATATATATATATATAATTAACATTTTCTACATTCTGTATTACATTGACTAAAAGTAACAGTAAATACATTTATAATGTTACAAAAGTGTTTTTTTATGTTTTTACAAAAAAACCTGTTGAAAACCGTTTTTAACATTGATAGTGATAAGATTTTTATTTCTAATCAGTATAATAGAATGATTTCTGAAGGATCACGTGACACTGAAGACTGAAGTAATGAGGCTGAAATTTCAGCTTTGCATCACAGAAGTATAGACTTATAGATTTTAAAATGTATGCAAATACAAAAGAGTTATATTAAATTGCAGTATGATTTTTATCACATTACTTTTTTCTTTTCTTTTTTTTATAAAATAAATGCAGCCCTGGTGAACATTTTTGAATGGTTGAGTACATATCCATGAGCAAAACTATATATTCTGCTCTTGTTCACTAAATTTATGTCCATGATAATAAGTATTGGACAGAAAGAAATCCTGGTCACAAAAATAAAGAAAATAGTAATTTCCCAGTAATTATACTTCTGGATTTTCTATACACTGCTGTGTATTTATTTGAATATTTGAATTACCATCTATTATTAGTACACTTCAACCTAACACACCCCTAAACAACATATACAACCAAAACAAGCTATAATTGGTTTGCTATACAGGCAGTCATTTCTCATTATTTTTCTTCTGAAGTGGGTGGTTCTTGGCCAGAAAAAGTGGACCAGACCTTATGCAAACACATCTATATGAGACGATGGCAGTCAACTGACCACTTAGACACTGGCTGGGGGAAAATATGCAAGGAATGGATAGAAAAACATAGCATATTTTGAACAGCAGCATGAAGCCGGCCTCTCTGTGCGCTGCGTTTCTCAGGAGACTATAATAACTGGCTTCAGCGGAAGACGACATACCAATCTGCTGAGAAGATGCCAAGGGCATTATAGATCTCTGACATTCATAACATTATCCCTCCACTGGCAGTCATATTTCTTTTTAGTGGGAATTAAATGCTTTTACAGTAGTTAAGCACAACGTTCGTCATATAAATAAAAGGGTACTCCAAAAAGAGACAAAGACATCAACTCCAGGTGAACCACAATTGCAGGGTGAAAGACAAGATGATTGTCTGAGTGATGGATTGAAAGGCTGGAGATAAAAAGAGAGAAGAGCAGATTACAGGGAAAGCAAAAACGGGGGGGAAGAGATCTCGCCCTTGCACACTCATTTTCAGCAGCGGCTCGGATCGATAGTAATCCAGAGAGCATGAGTTGTTTATTTTGGAAAGTCTGAGGGGCCTGAAAGGGTGGCTGCTTTCTCACACAGTCATTAATCAGATGGAGGGGAGGAACCAGCGTGTCAATGCCCACATGCCTGTCCTGTCCGCATACCTCACAGCAGACACACATCACTGACTTACTGTAGTCGTAGATCACACGCCTGCTGGCCAACCCGACTCCTCCTCTCCACCGCGTGCTGCTGAACGCCAGTGCGCTTGGCTTAAACCGAAAACACACAGGACACAGAAGTAATCAGGTTATCTAGCAGAGAGTGACCGGTCCTTAGGGGAAACCGACAGCTGGGTAGTCTGATTTTTTTCTAAAGCGTATCTGTAGGATTATAAGTGCTGCATATAAACAGATAGCCATGGAACAGTTGATCATATAGCCTACTGTATCAGCACAACCCTCGCACATTTCTTTAATAATGTGAATTAATTACTAATGAATTAAAAATGAAAATCTGCTGAACATTTACACTCATGTCAATCAAGATGTAGATGAGTTTGTTTCTTCATCAGAACAAATCTGAAGAAATGTAGGGTATTACACCACTTGCTCACCAACGGATCCTCTGCAGTGAATGGGTGCCGTCAGAATACAGTCCAAATAGCTGATTAAAACTATTGCGGTCATATGATTTATCGCGATTAATCACATCCAAAATAAAAGTCTTTGTTTACATAATATATGTGTGTTCTGTGTATATTTATTACGTATATATAAATGCACAGATACAGTATATTTTGAAAATATTTACATATATATTTCTATTCACATAATTTATGAATATATTGAATATATAAACATATCATATTTTTCTTAAATATATACATGCATGTGTTTGTATTTATATATACATGATAAATATACACAGTTCACATATATTATGTAAACTAAAACTTATTTTGGATGTGATCAATCGCGATTAATCCTTTGACAGCACTAATAAAACATTCATCATTGAACGTCTTTTAAAGTGAAAAGCTGCATGTTTATAAGAAACAAGTCTGTCATTAAAGCATTTGTAACTTCAAACAGTTGCTTCAGTCCTCTATCCATAATATTGTTTTCTCCAGGGAATAAGTTGTTTTGTCTGATTCATTAGAGAAATAAGCACAGATCAAGCACTGTTTACAAACAGTCCAAAACAGTTCTAAACAAATATTTTGATGTGAGAACAACAGGGGATGGATTTTTTCACTGGCGGTAGCTTTATTATGGAAACATACATGCATACATACTACATACTGTCAGGTGAAACAGAGGATCCAGGTGCAAAGGTCTTGAATAGCTTTTAATGAAGAATAAACACAGGCAGTCTGTCGAGCAATGACAGAACTGGAACAAACACAAAGTAGAAAAAACTCTTCAGTAAAAGAAGACTCCTGTCTTGAGGATAGACTGCTGAGCTGGAGCTTCTCGTAGGTCAGAAACACAGTCCTTGTAAGAGGTCACATGTAGCAGGATGACTGAGACACGAAAGCACACAAGACGAGCACAACTCCTCTAGACTTGATTAAACAAGATAAGACAGGGTAAATGTTCATGTAGATAGCATAACACACAGGCATGACTCACGTACACACGAAATAATCCGACAAAGAACAAGGGGAGACAGACGCTAGAAGTAGAGAGAAAGTAATGAGACAAAAGTGAGAACAGGTGTGACAGAGAAGCAGCGCGAGCGCTAATTGCAACGATGAACAGGTGGGGAAAAATAGACAGGCAGGGCCCGGGCGAGAGAGAGAAAAAGAGAGAGGGAAAGAGAGAACAAACCCAGCTCATGACAACATACAGTACACAACTATATCATTACCCTGCTCTTATATATAAAGTTGGATTTACTAGTGTGTATTGATATATAATATAATATCTCAACATTTTGATTGCTTATATCATCACAAAAAAATGTACTCTATTATTGCCCAGCACTAATCTGCTAAATAAAGATAATCTAAATATTACAATTTTCTGTAAAGCTGCTTTGAAACAATGTATTTTGTGAATAGCACTATACAAATAAATTTTACTTGACTTTATGGAGTTCATGTGGGGAGAGTAATATGTAACAAACAAATTTACATGGCCAGGGCGAGATATAAATGTGTCCTTTAAAATCACTCACTCAGATTATTACAAAGGTTTGCATTATCAGTTGCTCCCTAACACAATCATTTTGTGAAATGCTGTCAAATGGCCACACAGAGCGATGCAATGAACTGTGGGCTTGATTTAAAGACCCATGAAATGGTTTCATGAAGGACATATCAAGGTCTTAAAAAAGCCAAGAATCTTAAAGGGATAGTTCACACAGAAATGACAATTCTGTAATCATTTACTCACCCTCATGTCATTCTGAAGTGATTAGACTTTAGATAAGAAACAAGAACGGACCTCACTTTTTCTTGGAGAAGCTCAAATATGTGTGTGGGACTGCAAGAACAAACCTCATTGTTTCTCACAAGTCAAGCAAGCTCTTTTGAGCCTCCGTTGGCCATTTTTGCTGTGCTCTGTATGTACGTGCACTGATCACTGTTTCTAAGAAAAGCCTAAATTGAATCTGTTTATTAATTGATGTGTCTGTTCAGGAAGCTAGGATTAAACCAAATCAATCAATTCATTTGGAATAGTTTGATCGTGTCTTTATGAACCTTTGAAGCGTCAATGTTTTGGTTACATAATTTGTCAACTCTGTCAGGCTTGAATGAAAATATCTTAATTTCCATTTCAAAGATGAGCAAAAGTCTTATGGGTTTGGAGAGACATGGAGGTGAGTAAAGACAGAATTTTCCTTTGTGGGTAAACTGTCCTTTCAGACACCACCCCAATCTGGAAAACCCTGATTTGATTCTTTCGGTTGTTATATGCTAACAATATTTTCTGTCCATTTTCAAAAACATACAAACAACAACAAAAACTCCTAAAATATGTATCTGCAAAAAGCTCTTTTTGTCAACTTTTAGGAGTGGACTAGCATTTAGATGACCTCGAAGCATACAACTGTGGACTAAAAGCCAGAAAACTTCAGTTTTTGTTGTTACCAAATCAAAGTCTTGGAACTTCTGAAATAAATAGTATGCCAAATAAAAATAAAAATTGTGGTATTGATATGCAAAAATGGACTTTGGCGTTCATATGATGCGCATGTGTTTGGCATGCATATACTATGCAGTTTTTGCATGCATATGATATGACATTTATTTTTTAAATAGACCATACAAACACTCAATATCCAATTTAAAATTAAATATAAATTAAAATATCCTTCACATGTTGTGTTGGAAAAAGTCAGAAAAATGAACATCTGACTTGTTCTCAGTCAACAGCAAGGCAGAGGCTTGCAAAGTTGGAGGACAAGCTGCAGCAGCACCACTGACAGAATCAGAGGAGATGCTCAAGTATTGGAAGTTTTTTAAAAGTTTGGGAAAGAATAACTGCTGCTTTTGTATTTGTAGAAAATAAAGATGACCAAATAAATTTTGAGTAATTTATTTAACAGCTGGGTTGGTGGTTACATCATATATCTCGTACTACCCCTCCATCTGGCATCTTTCCATTCCATACAGTATTGCGTTTCATTTTCAGTAGCTCCGATGATGGGAATATGCGTGCCATCAATGCATCCAACCACACTGGAAATCCTGAAGGAAATTCTGATTATTGGGTTACTTCCAGAGGTCACAGAAAGATGTTATCAAGTGAACATCATTAATCAGATTAGCCTAATTTTAATAGATGTCTACAACACAATGACCTGCAGTCCTGTGAACCCCCCTAAATTACAAGTGACTCTGTGTATTGTAAATAATATAATGGACATATAATTAAAATAATTGTGTAAGTAGTAAAACAAAATAAACGCAAAAAAGCGTTTTAAGTTCAGAAATGTTTTCAGTCCCCCTCCCTTGCCTCACAGTGGTTTGGTCCTCTGCCTCCTTTCCATCTTTACCGATATACACACGATACATACACACACAAGCCCGGTGGCTGGTGGGAGAGAGTAAAGTTTTCAGTAGTAATTTCTAAGTAACTTTGGCTGTCAAGGCTATTTTATTCTATATATATATATATATATATATATGCATTGTGTGAAATTAGTATTTCTATTTAATACAGATGATGCTGAATCATTAAGAAATTAGTTATGACACAAAATGATGAAATCCGATGTATTCTTATTGTTCTGTGAGCGATTATAAGATTACCAAGCTTAATTCCGTAGCTTGTCACCCACTATAACTAACACGGTGATAAGCCTGAACTGATATTAGGCAAATATTGTAGACCTACCAATGTGTTGGGTTTTGCTCAATATGATGTTAAGTGGCAGATCAGGGAATATCTAAATAGAAGTCCTCAGTCCTAGACGAAACATAAATACTATGTGGAGGACACAAAATAATCATTTTAATATGACCGCGTGGTGAACAATATGAACCAAACTCATATTTAAACAGGGTCTCCATGCTATACACATGCTGTGTAGCCTACACATATCTATTCGTACAAGTACAATGTTGGCTGTATTATTTGTGTCCCCTTCAAAAACTGCTCTTGAGAAATGTTATGTTTATTGTCCCCTACTGTTAGATTTAATTTACGCCTCTTACAGCAGCCTTTACTTGTGTGCTTCGCATCTCCAATGTTTTATAGAAAACTACCATTTAAAAATGGTACCGCTCAAATAAATATCCATGTGAATATGGCAAAAAAACCTGCCTATGAATTAATGCAGCCTCCTCGTCTGCAGGATGCTGCATAAAAGGAGATGCCATTTTTGTCACTTTGACAGTGACTGCATGATGAAAATTTGCGCAATGAATAAATACCTGCACTGCAAAAAAAAAGAAATGCTTTTCTTACTTCGTATTTTTGTCTTATTGTTTCTTGTCAAAATATCTGAAGATTCCTAAATCAAGATGCATTTTCTACATGAGAAAAATGACAATTAAATTAATTATATTTAGTCTTGTTTTGATGGGGGGGGGGGCATTTTTTTCTCATTTTGCTAATTACCTGCCAATGGGGTAAGAAATTAAAAATAATGTTTTACGTAAAATGCACTTAAATATCATAAATATCTAAAACTATCTTAAATTATTTTTCTTATATAGACAATGCATCTTGTCTTATGTTGACAATGTTTAGATATTTGTACATGAAGCAAGACAAAATGTGGTAATGATGTATTTAAACATCGCTTATGCTTTAAAATGGGGGGGCGAAAGAAACTTTGGGTTTACCAAAGAAAACCTGCTCCCGACCAGGTTAGATTCATAGAGTAAGTTACCATGGTAACTGACTCAGAGTATAAATTACCTCTCTTTCAGAATCTGGCTTGACTTACCCAGCTTTCTCGGGTTTGACAAACCTCCCATTCTGAAATGAAAACCCAGTGTTTCCCTTATTTCAGGGTTAACATACTCAGAGTTTTCACTTAACCTCCTTTCTGAAACGACCCTCTGAAGATTTATGCACAGCTTTTTGTTTTTAAGGACAAAAGTTCTGGTGTAAAAACTTCTGAGAAAGCTAATGCACAGTTTGCTAGTCAACATAATTTAGCCAAGTCAAGACATGTTAGTGGAACAATTCCTAACCTCAACAAGAACCTTTTACTACCCCTAAAATCAAAGGTAAAAATTAAAAAAGGCTGACAAAAACGCAGTTCAAGCCAGTAATCCCAGTCCTAAGTGTAACCTTAACCCTAAACTAATCCCAAAAGCTGGTTTGTTAGGAATGTTGTTTCAGGTCTTTTTCCTGCATGCCGAAATTCTATGGCATTTTCAGCAGCCATACAGTCTTCATCAATCTTAGTATCTTCGAAGTAAGCAGGAAAATCACAAATTGTGTTTCGTTCAAAGCGTTTCCTTGCTCTAAAGAGAAGTGTCCAGAACAGCACATGTACCCGACGTCATTTATTAGTTACAGGGCTGAGTCACTGGCTTAGACTCAAGCTCCAGGGGCAAAAATGTCCATTTTAAACACTCAGACCTTCAAACCAGATCACACGCAGAATGTGACTTTATTCATTGTGGCATACAAACACGCTCGGCTCATGCCAAAATTTCCATCCGATTCATGAAACGCTGAGGTACACGTGCACTCCTTGTATTCAAATCCCCTCCCGATCTTCCATTATGAATCATAGACATTAGATTGTTTTCCAGAAATGCTTTCTAATATGCATACAACAGGAGAATGGAGGCAGGGGGCTTTTGCCTTGCAGGAAGAGATGCACAAAAGCTCTTTTGTCTTTCAGGAGACCATAGGAAAGGATGACCCACTTAATAGAAAAATTTGGAACGCTCCTGCATCGTGCATTAAAAAAGGCCTCCCAGTGCCGAGAGACAAACAATAAACAAAATCAATGAGGTATAGGAAAAGCAAACAGAGCTTTCGAAGAGTGTGTGTGTGTGTGTGTGTGTGTGTGTGTGTGCGCGACATCGGCCGTCTAGCAAAAGCTTCAGTAATGATGACTTCCATCTGCTGAGATGGGCATTGCAGGAGGAGTAATGAACAAGACAATCTGGTCACCGACATGTAATTGAGGAGCTTGATGTCATCTGCTGTTTGTTTGTTTGTTTGTTTGTTTATTTCCCCTATTATATTTGCTAAACTTTCAGCTGGTGTTAATTGCGAACAAATTGATATCAAATGTTGGAACAACATTAAATGGGAACAATATGCTTGGTTTCTCTAGCATTCATAAATGTGCGCTTGGTGCCTCTCATTCACGATCCGAGCATATGTACGAATTTGTGCGTGAAATCTGTATGAACGATAAGTTTGGCATCATTGAAATAATGTTATTTATACATATTCTAAATGCAAAAACAGCAAAAATGAATAAAAGCATAACCAATAACCAGTCAAATATTATTAAAGGACACCTAATATGCAAAATTCACTTTTAAATGTTGTTTGAACATAAATGTTGGCAGTGTATGCAAATAACCACCCTATAATGAAAAAAATCCACCCACTCTTTTTTAATCATGCATATAAACATGTGATTTCTTTCCTAGCTGTTTACCTTCACAGGCATTACCGATTGTGTTTATGTAAATGGTGTGCGTTTTTTGACAAAACCTTGTGTGTATTTGACAGTTTAGGCGCAATAAGACACGAAAGAGAACTTAGTTTAATACTCAGATGGGTGTGACAGCCACTTTCTGAGTGCATGCTTCGGATGTGTGCGTTCAGAAAACCGTACATACATATATTAGTTTAAACTATGGTTTAAAACACATGATTTCAGTGTGATAGACTTGATAATCAAAACCAAATAGATGGTTTTTTTTTGGCAGAGATCTGAGTTATGAGTTGTAAAGGCACAGCCCAATTCTTGAAAAGGGGGCGGGGAGCAGCATGCTCATTTGCATTTAAAGAGACATGCACGAAAACAGCCAGTTTCTGCTTCCACTCAAAATTGGCATTTTCAAAATGATATAATAAATGATCTGGGGGTATTTTGAGCTGAAAATTCATAGACATATTCTGGGACACCTGAGGCTTATATTATATCTTGTAAAAAGGGGCATATTAAGTCTCATTTTAAGACAAGTGAACCGCCAGTAATAAAATGAGAACAAAATAATCAAGTTAACATAGATAAATTAAATATAACAAAACTACAAATAATGTAAAGTATAATGTTAGTTTTCATGCACAGAAATGTAATACATAAGTGTAAAATAACACTGCATAGTGTTCACTGTACAAATTAAATATAGATGAATCTTTGTTAAAGTTGTGTTTTGTTGTTTGTTTAACATTAAGGAGACAGACAGCAGCAGGTTTTTGTAGGCTGTTGTCCCTTTAAGATCTGATGCACTGATCTAATATAATGACACATCTGATTCCTTTCTGTTTATGTTCACTTGACTTAAGACATAATTGACTGCGAACACTTGCATAGATGGGTATTTTGAGGTCATTTTCTGTGTATGTGTCCATCGCAAGGAGACGCAAAAAAAGGAATCGATTCTGTGTATGTGCTCTGTATGAAACACGCCTCTCTGAGCACGCACTTTGAGTGTGCACAGAAAACAGCGCCTGAGTACTTAATTGAATTCTCTTTAGCCTCTTATGTGCTTGAAGGGTTTAAACTCAGGAATGTTTTAATTGGCAGGAATTAGAAACACGTACAAATATCAATAATGTGTTCTAAAATGTCTCTTAGAAAAATGTAGGGACATCCGTGCATCCATCCATCCATCCATCAAATATACTGACACCTAGTGGTGTGGATGTAGCATCACGCAAAAGTAAAAAAAAAATTTAGCTACTAATCTCATTGTAGAAATTTGCTATAAGCAGCCAAGTATTTATACCACAAACAATAGTACCCTATAACAGGTGGATACAATGTGATTTGGATGGTTATGTGCAAAGATACAATGTGATTTGGATGGTTATGTGACCTTAATAATGCGACCCCATATGAAATGACCTGCTTCATGCAAAATAAGCAACCTTTTATTAGGCTATTGATATGACTGGATTCTTCATCTCTTGTGAGTGGACATCATTATCAGGGGGCATGAATGCATAATGTATAAAGGCGCCATTTTTAGCATGCTGTGTTATGCTTAAGATGCTCCAAAAGAGCACAACAGTCAAACACATTTTTCTAGTGTCTGCATACACAGCAAAACAATGCAAAGCAGCGCAGTGCGTGGAATGCAAAAAACACTTTCTGTGAGAAACAGCTCTTAAGGGTTTTAATCTTATTTGCACAACTCTTATCAGCGTTTAATTATCGTATTTTGCACAAATCACTAAGTAAATCATGTTCTGCTTTGAATACTGCATTTATTTTGTAAGAGGATAATAGTAACTGCAAGTAATATTTAATAACCATTAATTGTGCATGCTCACAAAAATTACATAAGGCATTTTAATCAGACTACTCAAACAGACGGGTTCACATAGCCATTAAACAAACATACAAAGTTTTCTCATGACAGACCAAATATTGTAGTTCATAATGATCCCAGTGGGTTTTGTTTAATCTCATATACAGGAGATTTCAGTCATGATAAGATAGAGTACTGGTCTTATTGTCAGTGTCGCATAATCATAATATATCACTTACATTCCTCATTAAATGTCATGCTTTTACTGTATAAATAAAAGATGCTTCCCTCCGCCTCTTCTCCATTTCCCTCAGTGGGAATGACATCATCCTCTGGCAGAAGCATCGCTGCTATTTACGCCACTAATTAAACATCGTTCGGCTTTATATGAGATCCTTCATCAGAACAGTTTCAAAGAGAGCCGCCATTAAATGCAGTTTATTACAGCTGTTCATACTGTAAATTAAACTAGTACTAAGCATCTTTAAGATGTCTGTGTGTGTGTACATGCACACATACACATATATGTATTTGATCAAACATACAGCAAAAACAGTCATAATGTGAAATATTGTAACAATTAAAAATAACACAAATATACTTTAAAACATGTAATTAGTGATGAAAAGCTGGATTTTCAGCAGCATTACTCCAGTCTTCTGTGTCGCATGTTGAAACATACAGAACATTACTGTACAAATCCAGTCCGTAGCCTTCTGTCTGCTCACCACCAGATGTCGTCTTCTCTTTACATTGACTCTCACACCACACAGACTTTTACATGTGACTCCGGACTACAGTTCCCATGATCCATTGCACCGATTGCACACACACACACAGCTGAAGGCACTGATTGCACACACAGCAGCTGAATCCATTTAGGCATGCTTTATAAGCATTGGACTTCCTCTTTCAGATCACTTTATATTGATTTTAGCGTTTAGCACTGTCCTACTGGTAGCTGCCTTACTGAGCTAATCGGTCAGTGTAATTTGTTTTCATACTGCACAAATATTTATCACACCAGATCAACAGACAAACTCTTACTTATGCTGATTTTTAATACAGAGGTGGGTTGTTCTGCTTTTTCTAATTATGCACTGTATATACTGGAGCTTCAAGGTACATTACATATGGTATCTGTACCATATCTATATATGTTTAAAAATATTTAAAAGTCTGTTTATAGAACAGTGTGCATGTTTTAATAACTGACTAGGATTTGTATTGGTTTGTGTTTGTTCATTGTGTGGGGATGTGTATTTCTTTGTAACTGTCTTTTACTGCCTATCTTGACCAGGACTCCCTGGTAGAAGAGATATTGTATCTCAATGGGACCGTCCTGGTTAAATAAGTAAATAAATAGGATCTCATTCACTTTGAAATAAAAGTATAAAAAACATCCTAAATTAACAGTCATCAACCAAGTTATGTGACAATTACCTATTTTTCCAACACACTTACTGATAGTACGGTACACACCAATTTTCAGGAAAACCGTTTGAAGCAATCATTAGCAGCCAGGGGCGATTCTAGGGTGAGTGGATATCCGGGGCTAAGCCCAAAAACATTCAAATATGTGTCAGAATACATGGGAAACCCTTAAAAATATAGGCTATATATGTTTAAATTATACTTAAGCTAAGTGCCTTTATTTTTTTTTAAAGCCATATAATTAAAATATAAAGTATGTATGATTAAACACTCAGGGCTCTATTATAGAGCCTCTATACACTTATTTTTTAGCACTTGTAAATGCATTTAGACTGCATATACCCTATTGCATAAACAATGTTATGAGATTTACGTTTTAAATCTAAAAAGTTGAATATAGAAACATTAAATGCTAGAAAAATACGAGTATTTTTTGTCATGGAGCTGATAAACGGTCCGTGCTGCGCAGCTCAAACAAATAGTGGGATTTTGTTACGCTTTTGTTTCGTTTGCCTTTTTATGTTCCTCATATGCAGATAACAGACAAACAACATTTACTTGAACCGGCAGAAAACGTCTCTGGTTACTCGCGTAACCCTTGTTCTCTGAATAGGGAACGAGATGCTGCGTGAGCTTTTCACGCTTTGGGAACGCCCACTGCGTGACCGATGTCTGAACCCTTATAGAATCACGCCAATTCATTGGCTGTTGGCGCGATGCCGTCTCTGACGCAATCACGTCGTCAGCTTATACTGGCGACCGCGCCATCCACTCCTCAGATTTCTCTGCCGAAAAGAACTGTCGGCAGCGCGAGGAGCTTGGCAGCAAACACAGCGTCTCATTCCCTATTCAGAGAACAAGGGTTACGTGAGTAACCCGAGACGTTCTCTTTCATAGGTAACTCAACGCTGCGTGAGCTTTTCACGCTTTGGGAACGATATACCAAACACGCCAAGCTAAAAACGCTGCCTATCTGGTCCAATAATGAACCAACAACATACGGTCAGTTCAAACAGACAAGATCTGAGAACCTGGAGCCGTATCAACGTCAAGGTTGTAAAACTTGACAAAAGTGTGCGGAGAGGACCATCCTGCCGCAACACAAATATCTTCCAGGGGTACCCCTCTAAAAAGACCTTGAGGAGGTTACGCCCCTAGTAGAATGCGCCGGAAGACTAAGAGATGAAGGGAGGTTCCGCGCCTTATAAGCCAGCGAAATGGCGTCTCTCACCCAGTGAGAAATCCTCTGCTTTGACGTGGCAAGCCCGCGGCGACCAGCACCAAAACAGACCAATAACTGGGAGGATTTTCTCCAAACCTTGGAGCGATCCACATACAGCTTCAATGCCCTGACCGGGCAGAGCATGTGGAGTCTCTAATCCTCACTTGAAGCAAAGGGAGGAGGATGGAAAGAGTGAAGCGTGACCACCTGAGATTGAAACGATGTGGACAAGACCTTGGGAATGTAACCCGGCCTAGGCTGCAGGGTAACTTTGACTAGACCCGGGGCAAAGTCCATACACGTCTCACTAACAGAGAAAGCCTGCAAATCTCCAACTCTTTTTAGTGACGTAAGCGCCAGCAAAAGAGCAACCTTAAGAGTCAGTATCCGCTCCGAAGCTGACTCTAAGGGCTCGAAAGGGGCCGTCACTAGACCTTCGAGGACGACTGACAAGTCCCAAGAAGGAACTGCCGTGGGGCGAACCGGCCTAAGGCGTCTGACCCCACGCATAAAGGCGGAGACCATCCGATGTCTCCCCAAGGGGATCTCATCCAGCTCTCTCCAAGCTGCAATGGCCGCTACGTAAACCCTAAGGGTGGTAGCAGCCGCCCCCGCTGTCAGCCTTTCTTGCAAAAACTCCAGCACTGGACCAACAGGGCAGTTAACTGGGTCAATTGCACGAGTCAAACACCAGGACTCAAAGACGCCCCACTTGGAAGAGTACAGCTTCCTAGTAGCGGGGGCTTTGGCACTGGCTATGGTTTCCTGAACTTCGGCAGGCAAAACATCAATCACAGCCCTTGGCCCTGTATGGGCCAAACCCACAACTTCCAGAGCTCTGGTTGAGGATGCCAGATCTTGCCCTGAAGCTGGGACAGTAAGTCCTGCCTGATCGGAATCTCCCAAGGAGACCGATACAAGAGGGGAGTTAGCTCCGAGAACCAGGTCTGGGAGGGCCAGAATGGGGCTATGAGAAGGAGACGGGCACCGCTCGCCTTTACTCTGCATAGTACTGCCGGAATCAGCTTTATTGGCGGAAACGCGTACAGACTGACATTCGGCCATGGGTGGGCGAACGCATCTATGCCCAGAGTCGTCGGGAAACTCAGGGAGAACCAGAGCGGGCACTGGGATGACTCTTGAGAAGCAAAGAGGTCCACCTCCGCTTTGCCAAACAGATCCCAGATCTGGGATACCGTCTGACGGTTCAACATCCATTACCCCGGTCTGAGCTTCTGTCTCGACAGAAAATCAGCCGCAAGGTTCAGTATTCCCGGAACGTGAACCGCCCTCAAAGAGCGGAACTTGTCTTGGGACCAAAGGAGAAGATGGCGCGCAAGCCTGTCCAGGGTGCGCGACCGTGAACTTCCTTGACGGTTTATGTGGGACACAACCGCCATATTGTCTGTCCTGACTATGATATGATACCCCCCGAGAACGGGGAGAAAATACTTCAAAGCCAGGAAGACAGCCCTGAGTTCCAGGCAGTTTATATGCCAAGAGAGGAACTCTTCCGTCCACTCCCCGCTCGCCGGTCTGCCTTCGAAGACCACGCCCCAGCCTGTCATTGATGTGTCCGTCGTGATCATATGGCGACGGTGGATCGCACCCATTCTCACCCCGCTCCGGAGAAAAGCGGGGTCTCGCCACAGTAAAAGGGGTCGACAGCAACTGCGCGACACCTTGATAAGGCGAGTTGCTGGTACAGTGGGGTGTAACCTCAACTCCTTCATCCACCAAAGGAACGGCCTCATGTGAAGCAACCCTAGGGGCAACACAGGGGAGGCCGCTGCCATGAGGCCCAACAGCCTGCAGCAGGTACCTACAGAGACATGATGGCCTAGCTTGAAGCGGGCCAGACATGCTGTAAGATCGGGTATCCGGGCAGGAGCCAAACGGGCCTGCATCTGAATGGAATCCAAACGAACCCCCAGAAACACAGTTCGCTGAGATGGGAGGAGCACACTCTTCTTGGCGTTCATCCTGAGGCCAAGGGAATGGATGTGGTCGAGAACAATATCCCTGTGACGACTCACTAGCTCCCTGGAGTGAGCCAGAATAAGCCAATCGTCCAGATAGTTCAGTACACGAATGCCCTGGAGCCTCAAAGGGGCCAGTGCAGCATCCATGCATTTCGTAAACGTTCTCGGCGCCAAAGCCAGGCCAAAGGGCAGGACCTTGTATTGGTAAGCCTTCCCTCCAAAGGCAAACCGAAGGAACCTCCTGTGTCTTTGAACGACCTGGATGTGAAAATACGCATCCTTTAGGTCGATGGTGACAAACCAGTCCCCCTCCTGGACCTGACACATGATGGTTTTTATCGTCAGCATCTTAAACTTCCCTTTGTAGAGGGAAAAATAGATCCAGAATAGGCCTCAAGCCACCGTCCCTCTTTGGAACGAGGAAGTAGCGGCTGAAGAACCCTCGTTCGATGTCCGACTGCGGTACTTCCTCTATTGCTCCTTTCTGTAGGAGGGAGGAAAGTTCCTGTTGTAGAACAGAGGCCTTGGAGGCGCTGTTTACTACTGTCAGGTGAACCCCGTCGAAGCGGGTGGGGATTTCTCCCAAACTGAAGAGTGTAGCCAGGCCGAATTGTGCGGAGAACCCACAGCGATACCCCCGGTAGACGCTCCCATTCATGAAGGAAGTGCGATAGAGGAAGCAGAGTGTCGTGTCTCAACACCCCATACCTGAGATGGGGTGTCGAGAAGGCCTGGAAGCAGCGGCACCCTCCACCATGAAGGAGAGCCCTCGGCGTCCTTGTTCAGGATGATGGAGAGAGAAGTGCTGGACTGACGGGTGGCCGGCACGGGTTCCGTACACTGCAGGAGAGAAACAGCTGTGTCTCCTAACATGCGGCCCGCTGGCGGCGAACGGACGAGCCGTAGAGGGGGAAAGATGAACGCGTCCCCCAACTGCCAGCCCGAGTAAAAATGAGGGTGAACTAGATCTGCACACCAAGCCTCGAAGGGTGGCTGTGACAGATTTAAGTGAGGAGAGCGCGTTCGGGGCGGGCAGAAACGCTTCCGCGGTCTGACCTTGCCCCGTAACGGTGAAACGGCTCTCCTCATTCCGACCCGAAGGTCAGGAACGACCTGGATTAGCCGAAGCGGCAGGCCTGTTGTTAACCTGCTTGCGTGGTTGTTGGCGGGGAAAAGACCGGTCACGGGCTCCCCAAACCGTAGTGGGGGAAGGGTGCGTGGCCTGGGCTCCACCGCCAGAGGGATCCTTTCTGGGGAGCGACTGCTCCCTAGACACAGAGGAGGAGGGAGTAGAATAGTCCCTTGATCTCCTCGGCATGAATTGCTTGAGAGCAGCCGACTGCGTTTTGGCTGAGCGGAACTTATCCACTACAGCGTTAACTGCCTCCCCAAATAACCTAGATTGTGAGATGGGTGCATCCAGCAAAAACACCTTCTCCCTCTCAAGGATCTCGGTCAAATTGAGCCACAGATGGCGTTCTGCGGCCACCGAAGCCGCCATAGAGTGCCCCACGGCACGTGCGGTGTGCTTGCGGTGGCTCTGCGTAGCTCCTTCACGGCTTCAGGATTCAAGCCTGTCCCTTCGTCCATCTCCTTCAGGACGTCCACCTGGTTGGCCTGAAGGATGGCCATCGTGTGGAGCTTCTCGGTGGCGCGCGAAAGCACGTCCACAAGCTCAGAGTAGGCCGCTGAAGGCCGCTCCTCTTGGCCGCTAGGCGGGAGCGCATCTGCAAAAGCAGGCCCGAAATCCTCGGAGTCGGAGGCTGCAGAATATCATCTAGCCCGCAGGAAACAGTATCACGTGCCCTCGGGCTAGGAAACAGAAAATCATGCAAGAATTCGACTGGCGAATTTGCGCGCACGCGCTCGGGAGAGGGAGGGAGAGAAAAGGCGAGGCCTGTCACTCACGAGAGGCCATGGAGGTGCTCGATGCGCGATGGGGAAAAATGGAGGATTCCTTCTCACAAGCCTCAAGCCTCAAGCGGAGGGTTATGAGACGGAAATCCTCGCAAATCTTGCAGTTCGAGGTCCCGTAAACCGCGTCACGTGCATGCGAAAACCCCAAGCACTTAATGCACTTACTGTGTGGGTCTTCGCGAGCGATGAAACGTGCGCACAGCGGTTGACAGCAGCGATACTCCATGGCACTTCACCGCGAGGAGAACAAAGTTCCACTGAAGGCAGTTGCCGAAGTGCAGATGGATGATCGCAGGAAATAAGTTGGGCCAGAAAATCACAACAACGAAGGGCAATGTGACCGCTTCGTGAAGGCAGAGAAATCTGAGGAGTGGATGGCGCGTTCACCAGTATAAGCTGACGACGTGATTGCGTCAGAGACGGCGTCGCGCCATCAGCCAATGAATTGGCGTGATTCTATAAGGGTTCAGACATCGGTCACGCAGTGGACGTTCCCAAAGCGTGAAAAGCTCACGCAGCGTTTAGTTACCTATGAAAGAGAACATTGGTGTCAGTCTGGAGGCCTGGGCTTTTTCTTTGTAAACATTGTTGTTAGTGAAATAGAGCAAAAGACAATATTAAAATTTAAGCCACTTAAAATTAACTTCTTTTTTAGTGAGTTGTTGCCCTGACACGAAGAAAAGTCTTTCACAGACTATGCTAACAAAACATATAATCCCTCTAAATACGTGTCTCCTAGAAAGACCGTGTATGTATATAATAAAATACTATAATTAAATATCCTATATATATAGGCTATTTGTTGCTTGAAAGTGACAGGGCTCAGTAACCAACAAACTAATTTGTCAAATGACAAGATCTGCTATTACTTCTTATCGATGTTTGGACAGTTTACATGTCAGTCAGAAGTACAAGCTTCAGTGGGCGGTTCCTGACGGGAGTAAACTGCGGTTTGTGATTTTAATGCACATGAAAACTCAGCGATGATGATGCGTACAGGGCATGGTAATAAAAACATTCGAGGCTTTTCTGAAAACATTCGGGGCTTCAGCCCCCTTAGCCCACCCCTAGCGCCGCCTCTGATAGCAGCACACCACAGATATAACCCACATCACTGGAAGTATTTGCCTGGGGTTTGCAATTGATGCCTCTTCTGTTGTGGATGAATCCTATTGTAACTCCATCACCTGCTGACTGTACGTATTGCACAAGCGCTCCAAGAGTCTAATGTCCGGCTAATGTATTACTAATTTCTAACCTAACTTGTATTACAACACGTCACATCACTCATTCAACTAAACCCTGAAGACAGGTCTTTGGATTAGAGTAAGCTCTTCTGATGATTGGTGGCCGGGAGTGGTAATGAGTTGAGACACAGCTGCTCATGGAGGAGTCATATTAAATTAATATCTGTGGCTGTAATGAAGCAGAAAATGACAGTAGAGATGACAAGATGTTGTGGTCAGCAGGCCTCTACCCTACATTTATCAGGTGCCCGCTTGTGCGCTATGAGAAGGAGACCGAGTCCTACATGGCTGAAATATGGTCAGCTAAGCTTTTATGGACGTTGACAGCTTTTCATTCAACCCGAGACATTCTCTACATGATGGTTTATTCATATAGTGTGAGTTGATTCAACTTTTTTTAATTTGTTGATTTGAATTTCGGCTCAGACAAACAAGTGTGCCAATTTAACAGTGCTTACTGTGTTATTTTCACATCACTGATTCTGCTTTAGAGTTTAAGGTCTCTTCAGTTTGTGTGCATTTTTATTGTTGTTTAGACCAGAAAAGTAGGGCACAGAAGGTGTTGTAGCTGTAGTTTTCACCAAAGTTGTTTTCCCTAGTTACCGCCAGCACTTCTGAGACATCTTACTAGCTGAACTAGGTTGATTTCTGCACAAAATCCACATATAAGTGTTTCTGAAGCCAATGGGATTTGAATAAAATGCTACAACCAACGTTACAAAGGAAAATTAAATGGGTTTGCATAGTAACTACTGTGCATATTCTGCAAAAACTAAATATCTTGGCAAAAATAGTGGATTAGAAAATCAGAGATGCTCATATTATGCAAGGTGTCAGAAGATAAGTCTAATAAATTCATGAGTTTAAATTAACTTTAACTTGTACTTACTCGATAATAACATATTTACATTCTGATATGTCACCGACCACACGGGATTGAATAGTATTTCTACACACGGAAGATATTGAAGTTTTAAGACCTAAGTATACTTCTTTTTTTACGCGTACGTTAGCGTATGCGCACAGTCGTACGCGCAGCCTTGCAAAGTATACTTCATTTGACTTACGCGTACAGAGACGTTCGACGCATGTGCTTTGCGCCGAATTGCAATACCTCTCCTGGCCTAGCGGGGCACGTAGGGTACAGTAATGAAGACTATAGTGTGACGAAGGACACGGAAGAAAAACTCATAGAAGTCCGTTAAGCATAGTGGAAAGGCTAGCCTTGACCAAGTATTGCTGCAAGCTACCGTTTGGGAAGCCGGACAGTGTCTAAGCTTATTCCGGAGGTGTGTGAAGCCATATGTTTATGCAGTTTTTCTTCGGCTACCTTGCGAATCGATACCCCCATGGCAGCGTTTCCACCTTGCGGATAAACTAATTACTGCAAGAGAGTTTAATGCGCATGTGCGACCTGCGCGTACAAAGTACGCGTACAAAAATCCGGGGGTGTGCGTACAGTAAGCGCGTACTATTCTGATGACGAAATTCACGTCACGCGCACTGTACGCTATCCACCGCGTACGTGTACAAAGTGAAGTATACTTTGGCCTTTAGCAGTGTTGATATTAAATCTAAAATCTAACTAAATCTAAAACTATTAAAATAACCTAAATGCTTAAAATAATTGAAAATGCTTAATATTTAAGAATAATATTTATTCATAGAAAAATTTTAATGTTAAAAGAAACCTATTATTATAAAACTATACACTTAATTTTCTTCGCAACTGAAATAAATTTAGGTTGAATTACTAAAATGATGAAAACTAAAATGTATAAATTAATACTGTATATTTAATTGAGGAATACATTAGCTGTCATCTAATGCTCACAATTAATCTTTAAAAATACTATTAAATACATTGTTTAGCAAAGTTCGGGACCAATATCTATTTTTTTTTTTTCATCCTGTACATTATAATGTTATGATGCTGGTAGCATATAAAGCTACTTTTTTTGGTGCGTTTTTTTTAGACAAATATTATAGAATTGTAATATTGTTGACTGTATATCAGCCAGAATTTTTATAATCACTGCATCTGTAAAATAAACATACACATTTTTGAAAAAATGGTCCAGCATTGTTGTTATTGTTAGCTAAATCTATAACTATTAAAATAACCGAAATGCGTAAAAGAAATGAAACTGCTTAAAATATAAAATATAAATATTCATAGAAAAATGTAAAAGGTTGAAATAAACGTTAATTATAAAACTATACTTGTTTCTTAGCAACTGATGTTAAATTATTAAAATGACTAAAACTAAAACGGAAATAAAACTAAAGCTAACTAAAAATACTAAAAATAAGAATTTATAAAAAAAAATACTAAACCTTAAACAAAAACTAAAAGAAAATATGTTAAAAAAATATATATATATTAATAAAGACTAATAAAAAATATTATTTATTAATATTAAAAATATAAATAAAAACATCTAAAACAACCCTGGTGCATAGCCTGACTAATCAAACCCAACATGGATTTTAATTTGATAGTTTATTAATTATAAAGAATATATTTGTTTAACCCGTGCCTGCTGAAAGAGTTAAAGCAGAACACCATTCAAGATTTTCTGTACTATGTGAATGATCTGCCATCAGCACAGCATGCCAACACAAACCCCAGTCCTACACACCTCAATGAGACTCTCGCAAAGGGCCTTTAATGTGATATCATCTTTATATTCATGGGAACAAATGATATTTCATGTTAAAGCTTTTGCTTTCATGGGCAATGGCACATTGCACTGTCACCATACGGGGAGAAGCGAGCCAAAAGCTCAATCCCAGATCACCCATGCACTGTTCCAGCCCAGCCACAGCAGCGGGATATAATTAGATTGGAAATTACAGAAAGTTACAGGGAGCTAAATCCCCCATGGATTGTGTGGCTATAAATGTCTTGCAAAAGCCAGTGGATGTATCACCATAGCAACAACCCTCTTCTGTATTCTATTTTGAGGGAAGGAGGAGAATGGTGGAGTGGAGGGGGGAAAAGCAAACATAGCTATTTCAGCATTGAAAATGATACATTATTCAAATATCCCCCCAAAAAATAAAAACAACCCCTTTTCATATGAGAACCGCTGCGAAATTCATATGTACGGTTTGGCTTGGCTTCACAAGGACAACATAAGGTCAAAACAACGGAGTTGTTCTTCTCATTTCATATTTGAAGTAATTCTGGTAATGAATGTAACCAAGAGTCTTTGAATGTTCAATGTTTTGAATTAAACGGCCATTCAAAGGTCAAGAACATTTCATTGATATTTGTAACATTATGATGTTCTGTTCCAGTTTCCATCAACCGTTTCGCTCTAATTTTGTGTTTTGCTCCAGTTACTGTGTTTTTGTTTGTTGTCATTGCTTATTGGCCCAAGACTCTTTGGTATTTCAGTCTGTAGACATGACTCAGGTCCTCTGACACAGTTTGGATTTTTTTCTTTACATCTGTTCTGATGCAGAAAGGTAGTAAAGACATCGTTAAAATAGTCCATGTGACATCAGTGGGTCAACCGTAATTTTATGAAGCTATGAGAATATATTTTGTGCGCAAAGAAAACAAAAATAACAATTTCATTCAACAATTTATTTTATTCTGTGTCAGAATCCAACACACGTTCAAAATAGTACCACGACATTTGCAGGAGAGAGGAGGAGAACGAAAAGTATTCTCGTAGCATTACAGTTGAACCACTGATGTCACATGGAATATTTTAAGGATGCCTTTACTATCTTTCTGGACCTTGAACATGTCAGTTGCGTTGCTGTCTATGCAGGGTCAGAAATCAAAAATATCTTGATTTGTATTTCAAAGATGAACGAAGGTCTTACAGGTTTGGAACAACACAAGGGTGAACAATTAGTGACAGAATACATTTTTTTGGGTGAACTATGCCTTTAAGACATGCAGTGGAAATGCAGCCTTCTTTAATTATATCCGTGTTTTTTAAAGTCTTCCAGGTAAAAATTACGAAGTCAAATTTCTAACTTTTTTTGAACGTTTTGAAAACGATACCATTATCATCTATGTGTAAACTATAGCCCCTTATGTGATAGAGAAACAAGTTAGCACAAGCATTGTAATGTTCATAACAGATGTCAGCAGTAGATTTTAAAATTAGTAGTTCCTTCAAAAACTATTTTATCTTCATGCTGTGGAACTACAAACACAAGGAGTGCAGTGCTGAAAAGGGGCGGGGCTATATAAGTTGTATAAAAATACAAATTTGTGAAAATGGTGATGTAATGCATGTACATATTACGTGTTCAGTCTAGAGGCAGGCGTGTAGTGATTCCTTATAAAGTGAGATCGCTAACTATTGGCCTGGCGTGTATAATACAGCATTTATATTCATTTTTGTGGATCCGTATGAACAGGGGGTGCTTTGACAAACTTGTTGTCTGTACATTAAACGTTTCAAAAATCCAAAGGAAGTTATTTTTTTTGGAAGTGCATTTTTGTAATATAAACATACCCTATGTATGTAATAGTCATGCTTAGCTTTGCAAATATCCCAAATAATCATATATCCATCCCTCACACTATCAAAATGAGGATCTATTGCCTTAATAGTCACCTAAAAACAACAAAAAGGACCATATGCATGAGTGAGAATATCAGACAACACTGCCAAGATCAAACTGAGCAAAGGACAGTCATAGAGCACATGGTCTGGTTATCTGAGGACCTGCACATCCTGACTCAGAGAGCGATCTGTCCCTGACTCACACTGGATTGGATAGTGACAGAACATTTGTTGCACATTTAATGCTCCTGTTGTTATATTTCAATAAGAAGCAGCGTACTGAAGCCCCCATAATCCTCTAAATAGCATTAGAATGGTCAATTTACTATTGCCAGGCTATGTAATGGTGTAAAAACACATTACTGATTATTTGAAGAAAGACACTTATATCTGGATGTTTGTTGGGTAATTGCCGATTTGGCTAAAAATGCCCAAACTTTTTTTGGTCTCTACGCTATCTCATGACCCAATGCATGTGCATTTTACAAGGTGGCTAATTCATACAAATTCGTGTGGCATCACTCGTACGATTTTGTATGATTTCTATGAAGGGTGGGTTAAGGTGTGGTTATTCGTATGAATTCCTACAAATTTGCCACCTTGTAAAATACATAAACAATTTTATTCAACGTAAAATTTTAATGAATGAGGTCATCTAAATTTGTGCGAATTAGCCACCTATTAAGATATGTACGAATTGCTGTGAGATTGGGTTGGGTCTCTAGTCCCATCTTCAGTGTTTACTGGATTTGTTTTTATACTCCACCAAGCAAAGTCAATCTGAAAAGATTATTAAAATTATACATTACTGGCCATTTTATTAGGTACACCTTGCTAGTGCCGGGTTGGACCCCCTTTTGCCTTCAGAACTGCCTTAATTCATCGTGGCATAGATTCAACAAGGTTTTGGAAACATTCCTCTGAGATTTTGGTCCATATTGATATGATAGCATCACGCAGTTGCTTAAGATTTGTCGGCTGCACATCCATGATGCGAATCTCCCGTTCCACCACATCCCAAATGTGCTCTATTGCATTGAGATCTGGGGACTGTGGAGGCCATTTGAGTAAAGTGAACTCATTGTCATGTTCAAGAAACCAGTCTGAGATGATTTGAGCTTTGTGACATGGTGCATTATCCTGCTGGAAGTAGCATCAGAAGATGAGTACACTGTAGTCATAAAGGGGTGAACATGGTCAGCAACAATACTCAGGTAGGCTGTGGCGTTTGGCGATGCTCAATTGGTAATAAGGGGCCCAAAGTGTGCCAAGAAAATATACCCCACACCATTACACCTCCACCACCAGCCTGAACCGTTGAGACAAGGCAGGATGGATCCATGCTTTCATGTTCTTTACGCCAAATTCTGACCCTACCATCTGAATGTCGCATCAGAAATCTAGACTCATCAGACCAGGCAACGTTTTTCCAATCCTCTATTGTCCAATTTTGGTGAGCTTGTGTGAATTGTAGCTTCCGTTTCCTGTTCTTAGCTGACAGTAGCGGCACCCGGTGTGGTCTTCTGCTGCTGTAGCCCATCTGCTTCATCGGATTCGACGTGTTGTGCGTTCAGAGATGGTATTCTGCATACCTTGGTTGTAACGAGTGGTTATTTGAGTTACTGTTGCCCTTCTTTCATCTCTAACTAGTCTGCCCATTCTCCTCTGACCTCTGACATCAACAAGACATTTTCGTCCACACAACTACCGTTCACTGGATATTTTCTCTTTTTCAGACCATTCTCTGTAAACCCTAGAGATGGTTGTGCGTGAAAATCCCCGAAGATCAGCAGTTTTTGAAATACTCAGACCAGCCCGTCTGGCACCAACAACCATTCCATGTTCAAAGTCACTTAAATCCCCTTTCTTCCTCATTCTGATGTTCAGTTTGAATTCAAAGAATTCAAGAGAATTCAGAGAAAAATTCAATAATTGCACATAATGCACTGCACTCCATACAAAATGTACTGTATATCAAATGCATTAAAATGTGTGCTGATAATGCAGAAATAAAACCCATATTAGAAACACTTTGGAAAAATAAAAAAATATAATATACTATAATTCTTTCAAAACTAATATTTGAGAAGTAATTTAATAACATATGTAAACAAGTATTAAGTAAACTATTAATATGATTTATTAACCAATATTCTTTTTATCATAGTAATGATTATACAAACAGTAATAGATTTTATTACATGCACTATGTTCTGTGTATAATTCAAAAATAAATATAATTTTCTTGATCACGACACAGATAAATACAAAAATAATACATTTTTAATAAATTGAATCATTTTTAAATAAATTATTTCTAAGAAAAAACTCATAGCTGATGATATGACTAGCATTTGTCATATAAGAGCTGTTGGCTCATGGAGCTCAAGTTCTGATCCCATTCCCCATCTCTCTCCTTCAAACGTCCTGTCTCTTCAAATAAGCACAATGTTTGCTTTTTTGTACAAATAGTGATTCATTTCGGGTCATCAGTCGTAAGACATCACGAGAGATTCCATAAAAGTACAATGAAAGTCTTTCCATAAATTTGACAGAGAGTTTCCAGTAAATGCTGGAAATGAATCACGCGGGGAAATGGATCTACACAAAACAAGAGCAAGAAGCAAATAAGAAAGAGAGGAAGGAGATGTCAGATAGAATATAGAGGATGGATTTTTACTGGTTGGTTAATTAGCTCCTTTCAGCTCTTTTCTATCGACTACAGCGTTCTGTGAGGCTTATCACTGTCCTTCTTAATGCTCTACAGAAGAGCCCAAGTAAGATCTCCATTCACTCAGTGCCATGGTGACAGGGCAGTTCATTTGCGGTTGTAATTTCATAATTATGGCAATTAAACTGCTGGAGTACATGGGAGACACAGTTCGCTACAAATTATCATCTCTCAGAAAGCAGACAATTGGGGTTCAATTGGTTCAGTGAAAATAGTAATTGGGGAAATGGGCCATTGAGAGGCACCGCTGTGTGAACAGCTCTGTGGAGGAGAGAGAATGGAAATGGCAGTCGCTCACTCACTTCTGATCGGGGTGGACTGAAGATGCCATACCAGAACAACTGATGGGAAAGCAGTAGGAGGCGTTTCTCCTTCATTCCTGCGAGAGCTGACAAAAAATATATCAGTCAGATGGCTTGTGGTGATGACATCATCACTCACATGGGACGTTGATGGATCGGCCCCCATAACCTACGTCTCAAGGTCTCTAGGAGAAACGATGCTGCTGTAAATGGATAGATGGATGTCCAGGGTTTCAAGCTGCTTTATTATGGACAGCGACGGGCGCTCTGGATGTCTAAATGCACGCAGACACAGAGCGTGAAGGACGGAGATGGTGACAATCATTATTTTTCTTCAATATAAGACACATTATACTTTAGTAAACCAGCATTAGCGGTGCTGTGAGGATTTATGTGACCACACATAAAATGACCTTAGTGACTGATAGATCCTTGACATAGCATCCTGAGAAATCACAACTGCTATCAGAAAGTCGGCCAATCAGCTCACAACAGATTGGCGGACATGTCTTTGAAGGGTGGGGTTTGTAAGATGGTATGTGGTTCAGGGAATTAAGGATTTGTTGGTTAACGTTGGCAGTTAGTAATGGAAGTCCATTCCTGAGTAAAACGAATAGATAACTGTAAGATTCAATTTGATGTAAGAAATTAAGCTATTTTAAGAGTCTGAATTCACAATTCATTAAATATAAAGTAGTAATTAGCAAAGATTTTGAGAAATAATGTCAGCATTTTGAGATCTGAAATCACAATTGTCATAAAATGCTCATTTATGAAGAAAGATGAAATTAAGATATATAAAACCACGAGAAAATAAAACCACGAAATATAAAATTACAAGAAACACTAAGAAGTAGTCAAAGTTACGAGAAATAAAGTCATAATTATGAGATGTAATTATGAATGAGGAAATATACAGTCACAATTGTGAGAAATAAACTACAATTAGGAAAAATAAAGTAACAATTGTTATCTATAATTTCATAATTATAAGAAATAATTGCAAATATAAGAAATACATCTGCAATAGTTAGAAATACTGTTGTAATTAGAAGAAACAATGTCTCAGATGAAAGATTGGTAATCGCAATCGTGAGAATGTTGCAATAACAAGAAAATTTACAAATATAAAGTTATACTTACAAGCTAAAACTATACATTTAGAATTGCAAAAAATATAGTCACAGTTTCGAGAAGTTGCAGTTGGGAAATATAAAGTCACAATTGTGAGCAATATAGTTACGTTTATGAGAAATAAAGTAAAAATTTTGAAATGAACTGTAGAAAATTACCGTGATTTTAACTGTAAAAAACTGCAAAAATAATGCAACAGTAAAAACCTGTTAAATGGTTAACGGTAAAATTTACTGGGAAAAAACGTAAACTGACATTCCCAGAATTCCCTGCGTTGCATTTAAAATTTAGTTTGAATTTGATGTTTTTTATTTGAAATAACTATGTTTCCTCTAAGTTTTTTCTTATCAGTTATGCTTATTAGGGTATATTAACATTATATAATTTCATGAAATTACGGGTATTTAACTGTAAATTTAAGTTAAAATTCACAGCTGCCGTATTACAAGTAATATAAAGTCACAGATGTGAGAAATAAGTAATGAAAAACTATTTTTAAAATATATAAAATCAGATTTACAAGAAATACATTTGCAAGTGAAATCAATTGTGGTGCAATTGTGAGATAATGGTTCAATTGCAAAAATTGAAATATAAGACAAATATTAAGTCACAAATTACAAGAAAAAAACTATTTTATTTGAACTTAATTTAAATAAATAAAGTTGCAATTATGAGAAATAATATTTAATATAAAAAAAAACATTGAGATGAATGGGAAGGTTAATGGAAACGGTCTCCAGTTAGAAGAACGGTATATTAGCAAAACAGCTGAAATTACTTTACTATTACACACTTTAACATACCGGCAATTCAATAAGTTTTATAGTTATATTAGTTTAACAATATACATCTCAAATCCTCCTTGCAAATTAAATTAATATCATCTGACAGAAGCCAGCATGTAGACTGCCTGATATTGGTGTTCATGTGGAAACCATTTGAGAAGTTTGAGATTGTTCATTCACCAACAAAATCATTCTTGTAAGATCCACAAGCAAAGTTAACACTCCGTGGGGCTGTAGATGAAAGTCTTCGTGTGTGTATACGAGTGTGTGATGAACACATACCTTTGCACCCATCTGCCCTGTCAAAAGCATCACACTTGGCTGCCATGGCAACTGGGTTTGCAATTGAGAAGGTCACGAATGAGACAAGAGTTTGATATTCATTTACCCATTAGAGCCATTGTCTTCTGCTTCAGTTATCTGATGGATTGTTAACACAGTCTAATAGTACAATAATAATACAAACAGACATTTTTTATTTAAATTCTGTTCAGTTACTGCAATAAAAAATTGTTCACACAAATTTACTCATTAAATGTAAAGTAAAGCATGAAAGTTGAGTAATTAACCATGGACTTGCTTCACTGATCTCTATGTAGATTATAGATTTATCACATCATATTACTTAAATCAGTGTTTCAGACATGTTTCAAACCAAACGTCACAACTTAGTTTCTTACCTGTAAATACGACTTAGCCTTCAAACATGGCTTAACACATTTTGATGGTATATGAAGCTGCGTGAAAAGTTTGAAGGTTGGGGCAGTGAAGTAGATGTTTAATTAATGACAAAATACATTTGTAACATTTATGATGATTTACATTTATGATGATTTAACTTTGTACTTTTTTTAAGTATTATATTTGATTTAGGAATGGGAATATTTCAAAAATTTTCTATTTGAATATTTAGCCTAAAAAAAAATTATATTCGTTTATTGAAATGTCATTTAATGAGATATATATATTTGAAGAATTTGTATTTGGCGTTTTTGCCTTTAATTTGATAGAACAGTACATTAAACAGATAGGTAGCACAAATTGATAGCGATTAAAAACTACCTATCAGATTGTGCTACCAGCAGCTTTTTCTGCATTCAGCCCCTACAAAACGTAGCAAAACATTTTTAAACTGAAACGATGGTGCGTTGAACACCCCGTTCTGAAGACGCAAGAGTTGCAACTATGGCAGCTGAGAAGGCCATTCTTTGTTCTTTTTGAATAATTTTTGGATATATATCTATATCAGCCGGGCCACAAGGGTGCGCTGTTTGCATTCAAACAGGGCGTAAATTGACGAAAAATCCATCTGACTAAGCTGATACAGAAGAGCGTACGCATTTTGCGTCAAGGGGATAATCTCCAAAATGGCGCTACGCTGACATAGAGGAGACATTACGGTGCCTAATTGTTGAATAAAGCCGTTATTTTTCAAAAGTATTCTCGTCGCTTCATAATGTTACGATTGAACCACTGATGGAAGATGGAGTATTCTGGCGATGCTTTTCATACTTTTCTGGACCTTGACAGGGTAATTTACTTGGCAGTCAATGGGGCAGTCACAAGCCTCCTGGTTTTTATCCAATATATCTGAAATTGTGTTCCGAAGACGAACAAAGCTTTTATGGGTTCGGACTGACAAGGGGGGGGGGGGGGGGTCATTTTGGGGTGTAGTATCCCTTTAAGTTTTTAAATAGCATTCAAGCTCAAGCAGAGCAAATTGAAAACATTAACCAGACCGTGCCAATTACAGTGTTTATATTGTTTCACATGTTAAAGCTGAGAAAAACAATAATATCCACACAGACATTCCAGAGACAGAGATTATGTGATCAATGTTTCTTACAGACTTTGTGTTTTCTGTTCTTAAACCACTCTCCCTTGAGGAAATTTTAATGAAGCATATGTCTCAAGATCATCATCAGATACGCTCTCCTGTCGGCTCACTCGGGTACAGCTGCGCAATCAAAGTTACTCCAAACTTTGCGAGGCAAATGATTGATTATTTGATCATACTATCAACTTGTTAGCACGCTCCACAGCGCCACTCAGTGCATTTAGTTTAGTCTTTAACTGGCATGCTTAGGATATGTCATGGATTCCCTGCATTTAAGGCCAGCAAAGCAAAACATAGTAAAAATCAAATAGTGATTTAATTTTTCTAATAATAATTACAGATCAAATATTCTACTATTAGTGCATTGCCCTAATTTGATTACTTGATACATCAGATTTAAGTATGATATAGCCAAAGAAGATCATATGTGAGCAAGAATAGCCTAAAACACCTCGATTTTATTCAGAGGCCCAAAATAAGCAAAATATGCAATTTGATGCAGTTGCTCATATTTATATTGACAAAAGATGTAATTCTGATATAATTCTGTAATGTAAATTGATGAAATCTTAATATAGCAAATATATAACAGACTAGTTACTGTACATAAAATTTATATAAATATCAGTCATCACTCTATATCTCCCAATAATGTCTTAGTCAAATTATATCTAATATTTTAGTAAGATTACTTTTAAACATTACAACCTTACATTTCACTGCTGATTATATTCTGTATAATTGTGTATGTGACGAATACAAATCTTGAATCTCATATTTAAATGATTAGTTGTAAAATCAAATCTCTCTAATTTTGATTGTGGAGGAGAAATGTAAAACATGCAATACAATGATGCTTCAGTGATGAACAAATAATCGTTCTTCAAAAGCCTGATATATCATGTTGGATACTTATGTGTTAACATGATTTTTCATGAAAACAAAAATGCATGGATTACCAAGTAAGCGTAAATTCAGTCCTGCAAGTGTTCATCTTGAAATAACAATATGAAAGTTACTCTTAGATTTTCTTCAGTAAAGATTTCACAGCAAAAGACATGCGAATCAATTATACTACAAGACATTGTACGTGTTAAATATGTATGAACTATCAATCAGAGGACAGAAGCCATGACATAGATAGTATAAAACAGGTTTTGAAAACAGAGGGCTTTGTAGAGTTACCTCCTGGTCACCATTCACTTTCACTGTTCTGAAAAGAGCAGTGTGAACATTCTGCAAAAATTCTCCTTTTGTGATCTGTGGAAAAGAACGATATTTGAAAGGCCACACATCTGGCTACATTTGATGTGACACCCACTTTTCACAATCCAGACAATTAAAGATGGATAAAATACAAAATATAAATATTTTTTCCTTATTGAATATCCTCACCTGAACACTTGTCAGATTATGGAAGTAAAATGGTTTGCATATGCCATTTTATGTTGACTTTAATTTAATTTGATTGATCATCCAAAAATAAACATTCTATCAAACTCAAATGATAGTAATTTTAATGAAAGGTACATTCCTCCAAAACTATGATGCTGTACAAAGTTCATAAAGAAAGTTGGCATGAGGGTGAGTAACTGAAGAGTGGGTGAACTGGGTGAACTGGGTGAACTTTTGGGTGAACTGTCTCTTTAAGAGAAAACTATGGTTCCCATCACTCCAGGCTTACAGATGGAGACTTTGCTCCTGAGATTCCCTCATTAAGTTATTAATTGGGTCGAGCTGTATTCCTTTCCCAAGGTATGTAAAACCAGAACAAAGCCACACAACAGCATTCACAGTAGATCTAAAAATCAAAGTGTTTATGAAATAAGATATTTTTGATTCATGATCCTCCACATTAAACCAACAGAAAACAATCCATTGTCTCAACCTGTTCAGTGACCTCTGGTGTCAAGCTGGTTTTAAATGACTGTGATAAAGCTTTGAACTACCAAGAAGCAGCAGACATGGAAAATACATCATTAGCACTAGAGGACACGTAATTGCTGTGCTTTGCTGACGGTAGGCTTTTCAGCGCGTTCATCAAAAGCTTGTGATCTTACGCATCCAGCACTCCCTTCCATGTCACTGAGCCGAGGAGATCTGGAGGCAAATTAGCCAATCTTATTGATTTCTCTCAGACCAATTAACCCAGACTCCACAGAACTGACACAGACCCGCACGGATGGAGAGGGTTCATTCACTCTGGGGCTCCCACCGCCATCTCTCTTCGGTTATGCGCACACTGTCTCCAACATGGTATTGATTCGACGCTAATCAAGATCTTCTATTGCTTTCGGGAGAACGACACTATAGAGCAATGCATTCTTCATAAAGAGAGATTGATTTTATGACACAGCGATCTTATTTTACCTCCTGCTTTGAAAGCATTAGCGGTATTAACGTTATCCTCCCACCGAACACTAGTAATTATAAATGCTGAGACTGAAGCTCAAGAAGTCTGTGAGAACCTTCTCGCTTCACTGTAGCCGGCCCAAACAAAGAGCGGCTGTTCAAAGAGCCAAGTCTTTTTATTAAAGAAATTTTCATAATATTGCATAATAATTTAAATTCAGCAAGAATGCTTTAAATTTATTAAAAGTGACAGTAAAAACTTTTACATTGTTACAAAAGCTTAAAATAAATGCTTTTGAACTTTTGTCAGATAATCCTGAAGTATCAAGATGATAATAATAAGAGTTTTTCATCAAATAAATGCAGCCTTGGTGAGCATAAGAGACTTCTTTCAAAAACACAACAAATCCAGCATTTCAGTGGTACTATAAAATATAAAAAACATAATTCTTCTATTGACCATGTGAGACAGTTTAAGCATATCTTAGTCTGCTGTACTAAAACAATTGTCAAAATGTCTTTGTTAGCTCAAGTAGACTTACTGTAATTACAGATGGAAGCAACTTTTGAACATAATATTTGTTATTTATACTGAGAAATTTCATGTTTTGTGTCTACTTTGTTTTCCAGATGTGTTTCAGTGGACTTCCCTCAGGCAAGATAAAGCTTAATAACATTAAAGATAACTGATTAAATTGCTGCCTAAAGAGGCTAAACTTGACATTATGTTAATTTTTCTTGTGCGTGGGTTAAGCAGCTAATGCAATAAATTATAAATCATAATAAATTATTTAATAACTAATTGAATAAATTATACATACATACATACATACATACATACACTCACCGGCCAGTAACTCAAATAACCACTCGTTACAACCAAGGTATGCAGAATGCCCTCTCTGAACGCACAACACGTCGAACCCTGAAGCAGATGGGCTACAGCAGCAGAAGACCACACCGGGTGCCGCTCCTGTCAGTTAAGAACAGGAAACGGAAGCTACAATTCACACAGACTCCCCAAAATTGGACAAATAAAAGATTGGAAAAACGTTGCCTGGTCTGATGAGTTTCGATTTCTGCTGCGACATTTAGATGGTAGGGTCAGAATTTGGCGTAAAGAACATGAAAGCATGGATCCATCCTGCCTTGTCTCAACGGTTCAGGCTGGTGGTGGAGGTGTAATGGTGTGGGGTATATTTTCTTGGCACACTTTGGGCCCCTTATTACCAATTGAGCATCGCCAAACGCCACAGCCTACCTGAGTATTGTTGCTGACCCTGTCCACCCCTTTATGACTACAGTGTACTCATCTTCTGATGCTACTTCCAGCAGGATAATGCACCATGTCACAAAGCTCAAATCATCTCAGACTGGTTTCTTGAACATGATAATGAGTTCAATTTACTCAAATGGCCTCCACAGTCCCCAGATCTCAATGCAATAGAGCACCTTTGGGATGTGGTGGAATGGGAGATTCGCATCATGGAAGTGCAGCCGACAAATCTGCAGTAAGTGCGTGATGCTATCATGTCAACATGGACCAAAATCTCTGAGGAATGTTTCCAACACCTTGTTGAATCTATGCCACGAAGAATTAAGGAAGTTCTGAACGCAAAATCGGGTTCAACCCGGCACTAGCAAGGTGTACCTAATAAAGTGTCCAGTGAGTGTATGTGTGTGTGTATATATATATATACACTGTATATATGTATATATGGCACTATTTTTGTTATATATTTACAGTATAACAATTAATGCTGTTCACAAAAAACAGCCAGCATGCAGAAGCCATGCGTGAAAAGCCAGCTCATGGTCCACAACATTAACAACAATAATAAAATGAAATTGCTCGTTGTGTTCAGTTTCTCAGTGTTTTGACCGACTTTTGATGTAAGGGGTGGGATTTGATTTTATCTATTGGGAACTAATTGGATTGTGAAACACAGGTGTTCCATAGTAGCCCAGAGCCACTGGAGTGAGTAGAGGACTGATCCTGTCCTGATTTCATGTCCAACCACAGCAGCTGAACTTTCAGACATTCATTTGTAGATTTGCTGACTGGAATGTCTTTGTCATGCCTTTGTTGGTTTTCTGCAAATGGGGTGTGCATTATGATCAAACATCTCATTACAACTGTGCCAAGAACCTGAGTGAGGGTTCATATCCTTCTCAGGATTATTAGATGAACAGAAAGTTCAAAAGAACGGTATTTATTTGAAACAGAAACATTATGTAACATTACAATTGTCTTTACAGTCATTTACTTTTGATCAATGTAATGCTTCCTTAATAAATACAAATCATTTCTTACTTACCCCAAACTTTTAAATGGCAGTGTATCACGGTTTAAACCGCACAACTGTTTTTAACATTGATGATAATATAAAATGTTTCTTAAATCAGCATGTTACAATTATTTCTGAAGAGTCATGTGACTGAAGACAGGAGGAATGATGTTGACATTTTTAGTTTTTATTGTATTTTTCATCAAATAAAAGCAGCCTTGGTGTGCAAAAGAGACTTTAATCAACATTAATAAATCTTAAATTAAATCTATTTCCAGACTTTTGAGTGTACATCAGGATCAAAATAATCTGGAATATTCTCTGAAGGGCAAAGCAATATGCCACTAGATAATTGTGACGCATGATCTAATTTTTTGTTGCCGCATTAATATCTGGCCTGTCATTTGTCTTCTTGAAGGATGCTCATAATATTTTGACGTTCTTATCTGTCAACTGAGGTATACTGAATTTCCACCTGTCTACAGCTTTATTGACTCTTACATTTTTAAGAATGAAGGTAACCGGTTCATGATCATAAATGAAATACATGATATATTTGAAATAACAGTCAGAAATCAATACAGAAGTTTGATTCATGGATGATAGAAAACATTCTCCTGCAACAGTTCTTCATTTCTTGCCCCGCTTAAGTCTGCATGTATTAATCTCCACTTACAATACACTATAATTTTAATAGTTGCTACAAATGATCACAAAGACTTGACACATCTGCACTTGTGCATAAATATTAGACAATACTGCTTATGGAAGTATTATAAATATTACCTTGGCCCTCTTTGTCAGCTCTAGTGAAATGGCAGGATGATCTGTTTCGACCAATGACAGACAAGCATTCCAGAAACCTGTTTGAAAACAATGCACAGAAATCACACATTATTTTTCATAATATGGTAGTTTATTTAAATACACATGAAAAACTATTGATTTTATTTTAGTTTGTTTAAAAAAATATATAATGTAATATAATTATTTATGTACACTACCGATAATTTTTTATGTACACTACAGCTACTAATTTATTAAATTGTAATACATTTGTTTGATTAGAATTCCAAAAAAAGAGTAATAATGTGAAATATTAATTTAATTCAAAAGCACTATTTTCTATTCGAATAAATTTGTAATTTATTCCTGTATTGCAAAGATGTATTTTTAGCAGTCATTATTCCAGACTTTAGTGTCATATGATCCTATGGAAATCATTATAATATGCTCATTTGGTGATAAATTATTTTCAATTATTATTGGTGCTCAGTTATTAATAATGGCTGTTTAGCCATGTTAAATACAGCTTGAAAAAACATTTTAAAAGTAGTAACTAGTAGCGTATAAAATAATAATTTATCGGTCATGACATAATTTTTTTTTATCTTATCAGTATCAGATTTTTTATATAATTATTTTCAATTTTAATATCAGCTTTCCTGAACAAAGTTTCACCTCTGGCATAATTGATCAAAACATATTACATCTGACACCTTAAAGTCCAGAAACTGTCCTTTCGAAAAGTGGTCTAAGAGTGATACAACAGTTAAAGCAGCACAGTCTCCTCTGCTATAGACCAGGTGAGGCTGAGCAAAGGCAAACTCGTTCTCAATAATCTATGACTCTGTCTCTGCCCTCAGGGTTAATCCATCACTCACAGGGAGGTTAATGAAAGATGGCACTTCATGGAAGCCTGTCGTCATGAGGATGGCTGATCAGGGTGGCAAGGACACTGGCAGGCTGGGATATATTTGAAGGCAGGCCACATCCTGGCTGACTCATCGTTTTCCCAGTGAATCCTAAAACATAGGAACCTTTTATGCTGTGAGGCCATCTGCTTGGCCGTGTAGCAGAAAAGAGTGGGTGCAGACGCCCACCGGAGTGACCTTACGGAGCAACGCGGCCAGATGGATCTCAGGGGAGGCATACTAACACCGGTGCACCTAAGATTAATCGGCATCAGATTGCCGTGGTCGTTCATATGATAGTTTGTGTGGTAAATATATTCTCAAAGGCTTGTCATTGCCTGCTGTCAGATTTGACCTTTGTGTCTTTCACTCGTAAGGTCAAAACAAATCACTTTCTTTAGTTTCAGCTCTGATGCCTCCAGCTTTTGTCCCTCTGATGGTTAAACAAGTTGTTTTAACCTCTTAATTTCCTCAGGGCTCAGACATCTCTCTCTCTCTGTTTGTATATCGCTAAGCTGTTTAGATTCATGGGGCCCTTTTATGGTTAAAAATATTTGTACAAATATTTAAGAATATTTACACACATAGTCCTGGGTTGTTAAAAAGCAATTGAGTTTTTGTTTTAATTCTGGGTGAGATTTGAAATAACCCCATTTCAGCATGAATGTATGAATGAATTAATAAAATTACTGTAAATAAATAAATAGCATGGATGTATTGTTAAAACAAGAAGATTGTTCTTATTTTTGACTAAGACATAAATTCTATAACACCGGAAAGTGTTATATGCAAAAAAAATATGAAATGCTGATGCATTCAAATGCAAAATGAATGCTGGTTTTCATAAATAAGCTTAGCCACAAAAAAGTTGCATTAGCATACATAAAGTACACACTCCCAAACAAGTATAAAGACATTAAAAAATGAAAGCAAAAGGCCATACGTGTCATGTACTATTTACACACTCTACCAGTCTCTATCAGATGAGACACCGCTAGCCTTTTCATTACTCAAGTTAACTGATCAGATTGTAACAACATGGTAAAAGAGAAAAAGTATCCAAATGTGAAAACATGGTGGCTACTGTGGTCTCCGCCCAAGGAGCCATCTCGCAGCTATCATGAGTCCAGGCCCGGTGATGATCCGTTCTGTGAGCCCACAGAGTCCACTCCAGAGCCCGCTCCGTTCTGTGAGCCCACAGAGTCCACTCCAGAGCCCAATCCGTTCTGTGAGCCCACAGAGTCCGCTCCAGAGCCCGCTCCGTTCTGTGAGCCAACAGAGTCCGCTCTAGAGCCCGCTCCGTTCCGTGAGCCCACAGAGTCCGCTCCAGAGCCCGCTCCGTTCCGTGAGCCCACAGAGTCCACTCCAGAGCCCACTCCGTTCTGTGAGCCCACAGAGTCCGCTCCAGAGCCCGCTCCGTTCCGTGAGCCCACAGAGTCCACTCCAGAGCCCGCTCCGTTCCGTGAGCCCACAGAGTCCACTCCAGAGCCCGCTCCGTTCTGTGAGCCCACAGAGTCCGCTCCAGAGCCCGCTCCGTTCCGTGAGCCCACAGAGTCCACTCCAGAGCCCGCTCCGGTCCGGGAGCCCACAGAGTCCGCACACAAGGCTCGTGAGGCAGCGGCGTCTGCTCATGGTCCTCCTGCTCTACCGGCACCACCCTGGCACCCGTGTCTACCTCTGTCTCCAGGCCTTCTTCCTCTACATGGCCCTGTCTCTCTTCAGTGCCCTGTTGAAAACTTTGTTCTTCTAAAGTGTAGAAAACTCAGAAGAGAAGACCAGGAGACTTCGGATTGGATTGTCAGCAGAATTTCTTTATTCTATGACATGTGTTGTTATCTGCAGTCATCGAAAATCTCATCTTAAGTCATTTTTACAGGGTATCTTATAGACAGAATTGGAGGAGGGACTTTTTGGAGTTAAAACATCAAAGAAAGCATACATCTGAGGGCAATAAACCTAACGAATCCACATCTGGCCAGGACAAAGTCATTTGCAGATCAAAGGTTGAATCTCTCAGTAATCTGACTCATTGATCTTAACATTATCATAGAGACAAAAGCACAGCTGTCGAGCTCAAATGGTCAGGAAGCGATCTCAAACACCTGAATTTCCTGATACACTTTCTTAGTAAGAAAGTGTATCTAAAATAAACATTTAAAAATAAAATTTGTAATCTCACAATTCCCCCTTTGAGAGTTCTAATAACTCTCACAAAATACAAATTTAGACACTTAAAAGTTAATTATTGTAACTTGTCTTCGTTACAGGCACATAGTACATGTTCTGTGTTGCTTATATGTAATTGCATGCTGACACAGAAACAAAACATGCAATTAGGGTCCGTGAAGATTTTACGGGTAATAGTCTCTGCGTTGTGTATTTTTATTATTTTTCTTCTTCTTTCTTTTCTCTTTCTTGTGTGATAGTTGGCTCGGTAATGGGTCTAGTTGTTTTCTAGAGGTTGTGGTTTCATCCGCAGGTGAGCATATGGATCTCAGGACAGCCATCAAATGGTATCTGCACAGAGGAAGAAAGAAAACACAAACAAGAGAGAAACAACGGCACAGAGCAGTATTTGTAGAGTCTGCAAACATTAGGGTTGTATCCTCTGTTCAAAATATAGTCTGCTATGGTTGTTCCTTCTTTCCCTATTTCTCAATTCCTGCGACACCTAAAGAACAGTGAGGAAAGGATGGACTAATGGAGGGGAAAGGCCTATGAGGAAATCTTCACCTCAGGGTTGGCCCCCGAAGCCTGTTGCTTTCGGTTCTTCCCTGGGCTCCTCACTGGTTCTTGTGTCTGCCCTATCCTATCCCTGCAGGGGGAGGAACAACCTTACAATGTGACACATGAGTCCAAGTTTTCCTTCCCTGACACAATACTGCAGCTGCTGTAATCAACATCACTTGATGTGGTCCGTACCACTTAGGCTCTAATGGCTTGTTTTTGAATGCCTTTATCATGACCCATTGACCTGGGACGATTGTGTGTCCACCTTCTGGTGGAGTCTGCCAACACGACTCAACTCTCTCTTTGGCACTCTGCACTGCCTTTGTAAGGTTTTCACAGTAAGCGATCAGGGCATCTGAAGCAATGTGCACATCAGCATTTCTAAGATCAATCACACCTGGCATCTGCATTGGGCGTCCAGTAATAATCTCATGAGGGCTCAGTCCTACTGATCTGTTAGGTGATGCTCTCATACTACACAGTACTGCGGGCAGTGCTTCAACCCATGGTACTCCTTCCTGATGCATTTTGCTTAGCCTGGTTTTGATTGTTCTGTTTGATCGTTCAACCTGTCCTGATGCTTGTGGCCTATAGGGGCAGTGAAGGTTCCACTTAATCTTCAACATTCTAGACACTTCCTTGACTACCTGTCCTGTGAAGTGGGTACCTTGATCTGAGTCAATGCAATCTGGCAATCCCCATCTGGGAATGAAATCAGTGACAAGACATTTAGCAGTATGTGCAGCTGTAGCGCGCCTTGTTGGATAAGCTTCTACCCATCTTGAGAACTTGTCTATTACTACCAAAACGTCAGTTTTTCCTTTACAAGGGGGCAACGATATGTAATCAACTTGCAGGTGACGAAATGGCCCTGGTGGAGCTGGGGTATGTGCTGCTGGTGTAATGGCTGCTGGTACATCATTATTTTTCTGACATGTAACACATCTCTTGACTGTTTCAGTGGCTGCGTTTCTGAATTTTGGATTCCACCATTGATTTGAGAACCTGTGATTCATCGTTGCTGGACCACTATGACCCAAACTGTGTATTTGTTGAGCCAAATATGGCAACAGTGATTCGGGAGCAACATACTTTCCCCCTTTGGTCCAGCAGCCGGATGAATCCACAGTGGCTCCTTTGTCTAACCATGTCCATGCTTCATATAGAGGAACGTCTTTATACAGATCAACGATTGATTCAGGAGGTAGAATTATCTTCTGTGCTGTACTACCTGAACACACTTGTACAGTTGCATAGAAACAAGCCTGTTTAGCCGCTACATCAGCAAGAGCATTACCTTTAGCTTCCGTAGTATTAGTTGTGAGATGTGCTTTCACTTTGATCACTGCTAATTTCTTTGGGAGTTTCATGGCAAACATTAAATCTTTCACTAATCCAGCATGCTTAATGGGGGATCCAGCAGAAGTTAGAAATTTTCTGGTTTGCCAAATGACACCAAAATCATGAATTACCCCAAAAGCATACCTGGAATCTGTGTAGATATTTGCAACCGATCCTGAAGCTAGCGTGCATGCTCTAGTTAAGGCTACTAGTTCTGCAGCTTGAGCTGAAAAATGATCTGGAAGACGACCTGAAGCCAACTACTTCAGTGGTGGAAGTTACTGCATATCCTGCTCGTCTGTTACCTTCAATAACTTGAGCTGAACCATCAACAAACAACTCCAATTCTGCGTTCTCTATGGGAGTTTCTGCTATTTCACTTGTCGCTGCATATGTAAGCGTAACACAATCATGAGTCATTTCGCCTTCATCCTCTAACACAAATTCAGTCATTGCAGACATCATACATGAGGATGGGTTCGTGACTGGTGCACGCTGTATAACAATATTCGGGGCTGTGAGAGTTGCTAACCAATTTCCCCAACGGGAGGAGGTGACAGAAGTGACTTTTGCTTGATTCATTAGTGCGGACACTGTGTGAGGGCATTTTACGTTTACAGTCTGACCTAACACCATTCCTGATGAAGCCTGAAGCGCTAGATGAACTGCCTGTACTGCTCTGAGGCATGGGCCCATACCTTGAGCGACTATGTCAAGTTTACCGGAATAGTAATGAATTGGGCGTAAGCTGCCCCCATGATCTTGCATTAGACATGCAGTCATAAAGCCTAAGTGTTCATGGACATAAAGCACAAAGGGTCTATCAGATTGGGCAATTCCTAATGCTGGTGCTTGACATAGTGCTCTCTTCAAATCATTAAAAGCTTTGAGATGAAGTTCTTCCATACAAACAGTATCTGAATCTTTACCATGGCCTTTCAACAAATCATAGAGAGGCTGAGCAATCGAGGCATAGTCTTCAATCCAAGGTCTACAATAACCTGTTGTTCCTAAAAATGAGCGGATTGTTTTAATGGTATTAGGCGGAGGTATGGCTTTGACTGAAGCCGCTCGATCCTGTGTAATGGATCTATTTCCTGCACCAATTGTTTGACCCAGAAATGTGACTTGCTTTTTAGCAACTTGAGCTTTGTGAAAGCTGCATTTGTGTCCTTTTTTATGCAAATAGTCCAACAATGATGCCAATTCAGTTTGATGTACCTCATGATCTGTTGAGGCAATCAAAATGTCATCGACATATTGGATCATAGTGGACTGTTTTACCGGACATTCTGGGTCACACAAATCACGTCTGACAGCCTGATGATATATGGTTGGGGAGTTTTGAAATCCCTGTGGCAATCTTGTCCACTGGTATTGTTCATAGTCAACTGTGAAAGCTAACCATGGCTGGCTGTCAGAGTGCAACGGTACAGAAAAGAATCCATTAGACATATCAATTACTGAAAAAATCTTACAATCTAATGGTAAGCCATTACAAATTGTAGATGGATCTGCCACTAGGGGGGTGATTTTTTCAATATGTTTATTGGCTACTCTGTAGTCTATTGTAAGTCTCCATGTCCCATTAGATTTCTTGATGGGCCATATGGGTGAATTACATGGACTGTTGGTTTTAACTAGCACTCCTTGCGTCAGCAAATTTTCTACAATAAGTTTGATTCCCTGTATAGCTTCCTTATTAATCGGATATTGTTTGGTGACCGGAGGTGGAGTTCCTGTCAATTTAACTGGTTCTACACCTGTCAACAACCCACAATCATCCTTGTCTTTAGCCCAAATTGGATGATTCTGTAAGAAAGCATACTCGGGAGGGGTTGCATTATTGGTAGAAATCTGTGCTGAGGAAATTTTTATGCTAGTAGATTCTGAGGACATGTCTAAAGTTAGATTTATTTGTCTCAGAAGATCCATGCCTAATATTGCACCTGTATTTAATGGAGCGCATAGCAATTTTGTAGTCAGAGTTTTTGGGCCAAATTGTACCTCTATGGGCGGAGTTTCATATAAAACAGAATCTTCACCTATTACACCAGTTAAACAAAGTTTGGTTTTCTTGTATGGGATGTTTAAACCTTGTGCCAATTTTGTAGGAATTACTGTAATTTCTGCACCTGTATCTAGCAAAAAATCAATCTCTTTCTCTTTTATGCTACCTTTCACAAAAATTATTTGGTCATTGTGTTGGATTACAGGGGAAAGGTAGCTACTCACAGCCCCAATAATTAGTTTTTTTCCTGGTCTTGTTGTGCTCTTAGAAGAGCCTGAACTATCTGTACCACAGTTTCAGTGGTCACTGGCGGAACTACTTCAGGGTTGTGTGCAGGCTGCGAAGGAGCAGAATTATGCATAGCATTTCTTTTACTATCTTGCAACTTCTTCCTACACTCTTTCTCCCAATGTCCAAATTTTTCACAGTATTTGCATTTGCTTTCTCTTTTAGACCATCTATTGTCTTGTTTCGTTGTGTTAAACGTAGCTGCTGCTACTCTTACTTTTGCCTTGACATCAGCGTCTCTTTCCCATGTAGCTAACCTGTCTAGGTTACTTCTGAGAGTTCTGTTAGACCAAGTTAGATCTAAGAATGGTAAAGCTTTTCTGTATTCGGCTACAAGGCCATCTGACCAGATACGAACCAAGGGTCCCTTGTCATCTAGCACACTGTCAGAGTCATCAACAATTCCACTGTAGATTACAGCTGACTGACAAAATCTCTCAGTATATTCACTCACAGTTTCTTCTTTCCTTTGCACACAGGTAGTAATTCTAGACCAATCTATTTTGGGTCCTAAAATATTCTTTAGGATTTTCAAAATACCTTCTCTTAAATCACCCTTACTGGCATTTTGCAGTTCAGAAGTGACAGCAGATTCAAAACTGTTGAATTCAGATTCAGTTAGTATTTGTGACATCAGCTGCGTGACTTCTGCCAACGACATGTCATAAAGACGCATTTTACTGATCAATGTTCTTCTAAATTCAGAAAAATGTGTGCGTGCTGACGGTAAACTCTGAGATAGTCTCTCTATATCTTTAGGACATAAAGCTTTGGCAGCAGTTTGTATTTGCACAACAGAAGAATGGAGAGGAACACCATCAGTGTCCTCAATCCCCTGAGATCTTCTCCTAGCCCCACACACATGGACGGAATTTACAGGCACATCAGTTACTGATAGGAGAGCTACATCTGTTTCAAAGAACGCTTGTAAATCAGGGGAAATGTTATCAGGCTGACTTACTTCCACATCAGTTTTTGCCTCTTTCTTGAGGTTCAATTTCTTGGTCAAAGTGTATATTCTAGCACGGAGTTCATTGTTCTGTTTCTCTAGCTCTGCGTTACGCTGAGACTGTTGTGTCGCTAGCGTTACACTGAATTCCCTGTGACAACAGATAATGTCTTTCACATTGTTCTTACGAATACTTGCTCCTAGTACTTTTTTACACTCATCTACCGACCAAGTCTTGTCTGGATGAATCTCATATTTCTGCGTTAGTTTTTGTCTAACTTTTTCAGTGACTATTAGGTCCATTTGTTCCCCTAACAGCGTTTTGAATTCACTATCTGACCACAAAGGAGTCGCAAAACCAGTCTTTTCTGTGGTTGGAATCAGTCTAGCATTCATTCTAACCATTTTGTAAGTTTCTTCGGTACCACACAAACAAAACAAACACTTCTCTGATCAACAGAGGGTACACTTGTAAAAAAGAACTTAACTATTGTTAAATTTCCAAATTACCAACACTTCACACTTAACTTCCCTGCCTACAAGAAACAGAGGATAAAACTAAATTATTAGCACGAAATGCTAACCTTCCCTGCCTGAAACAGAGGGTAACTAATTTTTAGCACGTAATGCCCAAAAATCTTCCCTGCCTGAAAGAACAGAGGATACTTTCATCTCTAAAATAAAAACTTTAGAGGATAAACTAAAAATTAGCACGTAATGCTAATCTTCCCTGCCTGTAACAGAGGATAAACTTCCCTGCCTACAAGAACAGAGGATACTTTCATCTCTAAAAATAAAAAAACTTTAGAGGATAAACTTTAGTTAAACAAACCCTACAGATGTATGTTAACTCTTCTCTGACGGCACAGAGGATACACTGGTCTTAGGTTCTTTTGGATTAGAGACAGCCACTCACCAGAGAGAAAAAAATCAGTCTGGGAATCCTTGAATCCTTGAAGTTTCGCTGGATTCCAAAAGATGCAGATCTTTGTTTGAGCTTGAAGTTTTTTAGGTGAGGAAGCTGGAACTCTATCCGGGTTCACGGCAGCATCTGTTGAAAACTTTGTTCTTCTAAAGTGTAGAAAACTCAGAAGAGAAGACCAGGAGACTTCGGATTGGATTGTCAGCAGAATTTCTTTATTCTATGACATGTGTTGTTATCTGCAGTCATCGAAAATCTCATCTTAAGTCATTTTTACAGGGTATCTTATAGACAGAATTGGAGGAGGGACTTTTTGGAGTTAAAACATCAAAGAAAGCATACATCTGAGGGCAATAAACCTAACGAATCCACATCTGGCCAGGACAAAGTCATTTGCAGATCAAAGGTTGAATCTCTCAGTAATCTGACTCATTGATCTTAACATTATCATAGAGACAAAAGCACAGCTGTCGAGCTCAAATGGTCAGGAAGCGATCTCAAACACCTGAATTTCCTGATACACTTTCTTAGTAAGAAAGTGTATCTAAAATAAACATTTAAAAATAAAATTTGTAATCTCACAGCCCCTTGCCCGCACTGTGACAGCAGCAGGCTGGACGAGTGTTTTCTCGCAGGGCGCCATCAAGCCCCCCGCCAACTCTCGTCCCCCTTCTTCCCCGAAGTTCATGACGAGCTCACGATATCGTGGCATGCCCCCCACTTGTCTCGCATACGTCCTTCTGCTTCCGTTGCTCTCACATCAGTTGACGGCGCTGAAGAGAAAGGATACGAGCGCCTGCCCCCTCTGGATGAGTCTGGGGCTATCTCTGCCCGCCCACGGCTATCGGATGGAAGGTTAGGGCGAGCCATCCGTCCAAGCTGTGCATCTGCATTCGCTGGATGTGCCTACTCGGCGGCTGGACAAGAGGCTTCCAGGCCAAGATGCTCGCCAGTGAGGAAGCCGGTCTGGATGCAACTTCACTCAGGGACCTGAGGAGCGCGACAGACCTGGCCCTGCGCACCACCAAAGTCCACTATATGGACGCCAAGTATCAACTTACGGGAGACACCCAGGCAACGGATGACCCTATGGCTCAGCCTGTGCTTGGTGTATTCTATTGACTCCCCTGGGTCTTACCCCAACGTGAGCCTTGGTTTTGCGTCGTTCAAGTAATGGATGTGCAGTTACATTGCGTGATTAAAAAAGGCTTCAGTTGAAGAGGAAAAAAATTGTTTTTCCCATACAAGCGTCTTTGACGCAGTACTCATTCCATATCTCAGGGAACCGAGGTTACGAGAGTAACCGAGTACGTTTTTGCGCACAAAAAGTATTTTCGTACCTTTGTCAAATTATGTCACATGGATTTTGTTACCGATGTCCTTGCTACGTTTCTGTGCGTTGATCGAGGTAATATCATTGCTATCTATGTAGGGTCAGGAAGCTCGCAGAATTCATCAAAAAATATCTTAATTTGTGTTCCGAAGATGAACGAAGGTCTAACCGGTTTGGAACAACACGAGGGTGAGTAATTAATGACAGAATTTTTATTTTTGGGTGAACTATCCCTTTAAAGATGTTTGTTCACCAGCTCTGACCTTAGGCCTCATTTTTAAAGGCATTATCAGAAAATCAGCCAAACACCGTAGCCTACAAATGATGAAGTCACGTTATGACTCGTGTATATAATAGGCAATATTGCAAATACTGGTGTTACTGGCACCTGAATCGTTCCTAAATGAAGAGAGCAGGAGTTTCATGTACCGCCAGTATTTAGATGATTTGCTTTTCTGTTTCTCTTTTTCAAGAGTCAGTGGAAATTATTGGCTGAATACTTTCTCACCAACAGTTCTTGTTTTATTAGCATATTTCTTTCAGGCCCTGACAGCATCCAGGCCCCTTGCTGTCTGTTTGTGTCTCTCTTGGCCAAGCAGCTTATGGTGTCTCCAGCTACAAGGGGTTGATTAATCATGGTGGGTTAGCATTTCAATATCTCCTGCTGAGAAAGCAGAAAAGTTGTGAGGAAAAGAGGAGACGACAGTGTCTCCATGCTGGATTGCTTAGCATGTTTCATTGCAGCTCTGCAGAGGCATGTAAGATTTCAGACTGGTTTGGAAAAGTCAAATTCCAGACTTCAATTCCCTCTGAACCAGGTGAGCAACAAGCAGCTTCTTTGCCCTTCCATGAATGCAGCCATGAAAAATAGTAATCTCCATCATTATATGATCTGTTCCTGTGAGGCAGCAAGACATTGACAAGATTGGAACTTGATGAGCTTTAAAGTTTTAATTTAAAAGAATATTTACATTAAGAAGAACAGTAAGATTTTACAAGTAGATTTGCATTTCCTGGTGGAAAGGAAGGGCATTTTCTGATGTCCTGATACTCATTATGCATCTCTGTTGGCTGTCCACAAAAATCAGCACATAATACAGCATCATTTTTGCACAGTCATATGATTCAGTTGATGTATTACACCAGTCTTCAATGTCACATTATCCTTCAGAAATCCTTCAGAAAATCTTAAATCATAAATTCAGAAATCATAAAAATCTTCTATTGATGGAAGTCTATACAATAATAACAACACAACAATAATACGCAATTATTATAGTAACGACATTTGAACTTTCTAGAAGTGAGTGAGAGACTTTCACATTTCAATCAAATCTAATTTAAAGTGTATTAAAATCTAATTAAGCAATACATAGTTTCTTCTTGAACTTTACTGGCTGATATTTAGTCAAATGTCACTCCGCTTGTCTGTGCACCTTCCAGAAAAGGTAACATGTTATGCCAGTAGCTGGAAACAAGTGAGTCAATGAATCATTCACTCAATCAATCAATTTGTTCAAACACACTGATTCATTCAGGAGCAAAATGTCACTTTCTGTTTCTCATTGACAGGTATATCAAGTATTTTCAATAACAAACTACCATAAAATAAAGTTTGAGTAGAGCTTGAATATTAAACAGCTTGAGAAGAAGAAAATGCTGAAGTTTTGAGGAATAGTATATCAATACAGTGCTGTGCTGAAATATGTGACTGGTCAAGATTCCTTGCAATATTTATATGCTGCTTGCAATAATTATTACATTAAAAAAATGAAATGTAAAAGTCTTGAGTCAGTAGCTTACTTTCTAAGACAGGGTGACTTTGTTTGACTCATTTTGAAATACAGCCCATCAGGCATGACCCTCTTTTTGTTAGACTCATATGCATGAACATAGTGTGTCCAATTTCTCAAAATATTAAAACAACAGAAGATTTTTTTCCATAATGGAATTTTACACTCACGCTGAATTTTCAGCTTAGGCTAAACAAACAGCAGAAGCCTTGCAGCAGCCATAAGATACTTCACTGAAAGATATACCAGGGAACCAAACAGGATTTTCCACATGGGACCTAAAAGAGATTATTTTAGCATCTAGCTTATTCAGCACTCTCCAACTCGTTTTTAACCCTTAACTGTGTGGAGACGATCAATATGATATAAGCCCATGACCAATATGTACATAAATATGCCAATAACTCCTCTTCAATTCCTCATGTTCAAGGACTCACGAACGTTCATCAGGTCAGATCTTTGTTAATTATGCAAGACTAAACATGATTTTTGCTAAAGAGAAGCCTTAGAATAACATACATAAGACATCTTAAGAAAGAAGATAATAAAGCTGAAATCATTTGCATTTATTCTGGTGAATAAGAGTCATAAATTACACACATTCAGGATTTCAGTAAAGCAGTGTCTTGAGGCTGTCAAGGCAAGGCTAAACGATCCAAAAGGTTGGAGGGAAGTGCTTAAAAACAACCCAGCCAAGTTTGTGCAGCAGTGCGAAGAGCTGAATGCCAGGATGGCAGTTCAGGAATGGCTAGAGCTGACAGTGTATTTAAAGTTAGCCAGCCTTTTGGAACGAGGAATCAAACAGGAAAAAAACAAAAGCTTGGAAAGTTAAAAAAAGGGGACCTTAGGGATGAAGTGAGCAGAGGAAAGTAAGTTGCAAAAACTCAGAACTTAAAGCTGAGCAATGATCCTTTGAAAAAGAGTGGAGGACGAAGATCAAGGAAGAAAGAAATCACAAAGTCAAAAAAGAAAGTTACTGAATAAAAAGAAATGGTAGGTTGAGAAACTATAAAAGAGCATGTTAGACCTTGAGACAATATATTGGGATTTGTAAGGTGAGCAAGTTTGAAGGTCTACAGCTGCATGATAAAGAACTTGGAAGTTTTAATGGAAAGAGGTTGACATAAATACAGCTTTGATAAAATACTGCATGTTTAGAACCTGGTACTGCTTCAGTCGTTGCTTTGGTGTCTTGCTCCATCTTGTGGTTTAAAGGGTGCAGCCTGTTTCAATCTTCTAAATATGACTATGAATTGAACCACATGGCCTACAGAAAATACAATTTTGAATATTTAATTTTATTCCTCAATAAAATGTCCATTGTGTAACAAATATGTTATTGTTTTTTTATAAAATAAATGTAAATGAAGATGTGTAACAATTGGATTATTATAAATAAAATATCTGATTTATGAATAATTAATTATCTATTATTATGTGTGGTTGTATCATGTGGTATGACAGGTCTGATTAATTTTAACGAATCGGTTCATTTCTCATTTGAGTCATCATGTTCATCATGGAAAAAATTATGTTGAAACTACGATTTATCACTATTAAGTGTGTAAGTAAGTTATCCATAGTGACTGTAGTAGTACTTAACTAACTAATTACTAAGGTTAACTAATTACTAAGGTGTTCCAGTTGTCATCCTCATTTAGATCCATTGTGTCAGATAGCCTATACTATTTTACAAGAAAAAGTATATTTTTGTCATATTTGAGTATTTAAATCAAGCCCACAGAAGCAAAATCAACACATATTACTAAAATGCCCTTATTTTAGTTCTGTTGTCTTGATTTAAGCACATCATTATGATAAAGTAAACTGATCACTGAATATGGGTGCAGTTACTGAATTTTAAAGATTAAATTGTCAAGGTTAACATATTAAGTCAATAACTGTATGTAGCCTATAAGCACAATCACGTATTCACAAAAATATTACTTTTTATTCTACTTTAAAATACTTTCACAGATTAACACTTTCAGTCATAGCTTAGTGAATTATACAACTTTTAAAACACATTTTTGGTCAAATCATTGCATACAGATTAAAAATGTAAACACTGTGATTCAAACAAACAAAATGTGCTCACTAACACATATAACAGCTTTCAGAGAGAGATAACAACAATTCATTATATAATACCTTATTGGAATAGTATTGTGGACAGTGTTCCATGGGAGAAAGTATGGACTTTGCCTCATAACTACTCACAAATGAAAGAAATAACATTTAAGTTGATTCATAAAAGTTACCTTGCTAAAGCTTTTCTTAGAAAATATAAGTCAGACAGTGAATTTAATTGACGTTTTTTTTCCATTCTTCTTCTGAAGACTTCGTTCATTTGTTTTGGCAATGTCCCCACACAGAATAATTTTGGTCAGATTTTTTTATGTTCATCTAATCTAACTTTGTAAGTGTCTTTTATTTTGTTTTAAAGGTGCTTTCTTTGGATTGTTTGACTACTCAACAGAGAATACAAATTTTACGTAGTACATTTGTATTACCTGCTATAGCTAAATTTCACATTCATAAGCAGAAGTTTACTGGTTCTAAACCTCTCTTTTCATTGTTCAAAGCTGATTTAAACAAGTATATGGCAATTATTAAAAGTTATGTGAATATTAAAGCTATGAAAACTGTATTTCTGTACTCTTCCGTTGCTAAGTGTTCATTTATTTATTTATTTTCTGTTTGGTTGATTTGTTTGTTACCCTGGAAATGCGTATGTATCTGTGTTTCCTTTTGTATTTGTTTGTATGCATGTCTACAATTGTAAAAAAATAAAATAAAAAAAGGATAACAGCAGTGATTCAAAAACGCTTTTCGAATCACTTCGACTGAATCAACAGAACCGACTCGCACATGATTCGCGAATCTGACACTTCCTGAAGCTGGCACTTCCTGTAGCACCGCCTCAACCAAAACAAGCTACTTTCCATACAACCTAGAAAAAAGGCCGCTGTGAAGACAGTCTACTACAGTGGACATATACAATACTTCTTTATTAACCACCCGTCTATAATCGAGAGAGAGTGTGTTTTCACGCAAGCGCTGAGGCTGTGAGCTGGGAATTACATCTATGATGGCGTCCAGCTACAGCGCGAAGGAGGAAGACGGTCTTCACTCCGGATCCGCGGGGCTCGGCGGAGCCGCCATCCGGACTAGAAAGCCCGACAACACCGCCTTCAAACAGCAGCGGCTACCGGCCTGGCAGCCCATCCTGACCGCGGGGACCGTGCTGCCCGCCTTCTTCATCATCGGCCTCATCTTCATCCCCATAGGAATCGGCCTCTACGTGACATCCAACAACATCAAGGAGTTCGAGGTTTGAGCCTGTTGCACTGTGCTTAGTGACATTTTACTGACTTTCCGTGACGTGAATCTGGGCGCATGTGTTATGTAACCGCGTGTTAAACGTATGTGTGTGTTTCTCTGCTTCACAGATTGATTATACCGGGACTGACATGTCCAGCCCGTGTTTTAACTGCTCTCAAAGCTTCAGCTGGAACAGCTCGTCTCCATGCAAATGTGTCCTGTTCTTCTCTCTAGACCAGCCTTTCGAAGTGAGTGTGTGTGACCTGACCGTCATGTTTCATTCCTGGTGAAGGATAGTTGAGACTAACGTAAATATTCGGTCATTTACTCACACTTGTGATGCTCCAAACCCACGTGACTTGACCCTGTAAAGCTTGACATATGACAAAACAGTCAATTTTTTTAAATTAAATTAAACAATTTATTGCACCTTTAGAGTCGACAAAATCAAAAAAGTTAGCTGTTTTGTTGTTTGTGTTGCATATAGTACATCAGTGAGAAATCAAATGGAGCTTTATGGATGTTCATTGCTTTCTGGTGTTGTTCATTATTTAGAAATATGATGGAACCATAGTGCTTTTTGTTAGTAGTTTCATCTGATTACTTTATCTGTACTATGAGGAAACCGTAGACCTAACAAAAACCTTCACTATCCTGAATGGTCACATTTAAAACACAGCACATATTATAAATACAAATGTTCCCATTTTATTTTTAGGAAGGATGTTTGATTGGAGATGATGATGGGCTTTCGTAACCGTGCCAGTTCTTGATTCTAACATTATATCCTTGATTCTAACATTATAGAGTAATGTCTTCATGTACTATGGCCTCTCAAATTTCTACCAAAACCATCGGCGCTATGTGAAGTCCAGAGATGACAGCCAGCTTAATGGAGACGAGCGCTCACTTAAGGTACTATCTGTCGTTCTATCTGTCGTTCTATCTGTCTATCTATCCATTTATCTATCTATCTATCTATCTATCTAATACTTAAGCTAAAATAATATTTTTTAAATAATGTCTAAGTTAAAATTTGTTCAAAACAATCACTTTAGCAAAGATTGTACTATTTTCTGCTTATTTTGAAAAAACAAACAAAACACATTTTTGTTCAATAAATATACTGTCATTAAAATGTGTTATTACATAAAACATTTTAAAATGCAGAAACAAAATCATTTTAATAAGTAAATATTCTGAAAGCATTGAAGGAGATCCCATAATAATTGAATATAGATTTACAGTAGTAACAACAAATATTTTATTATATTATATGATTAATATCATGTTTTTAAATATGATGCTTTCATTCTAAACATGGTGATTATCTCTAATATGGACACTCAACATAATATATGATATTTACCATCTGAATGCAACCATGTCATGTCAACAAATAGAAAAGTCAGACATCTATTAATTATCATGTTAATCACGGCGCCTTTAGCCCCAACAGCGGGGGCGCTTTTTTACCCCAAATACCATACTCTTACATATTCTTTCGTCATTTAAAAACTGTTATCTTAAACAAAACTGAAAATTGTTAAGAAGACCTTCGTCTCAAAATATCTGCAGTAATGTTAGCGATTCTCATTTGCCACTTAAATCTGCAATATTAAAAAAAACATAAAATATTAGATCAAGAAGCACAGAATCAACTTTGCGCTGCTGCCCGCGTTCGAGTCAAGGATCAGACCAATATACACGTGCATCTTGAAAAGCGAATGTTTTGGAAAGTGCTACGCCACGTTTTTGCGCCATCTAGTGGTTCAGATGAAAATAATATCAAAGGCACCTTTTACCCCAGGGCACCTTTAACCCCGATGTACCCTATTGTTCCCCTGTTCTACCATTCCATCTATCGTTCTATACATCGTTTGTTTATTTGTTGAGTCTGTCTATCTATCTTTCAATCAATTATTTGTTTGTTCATTAGTTTTCTTTCGGTAGTTCTGTCTCTTCATTCATAATTCTATAGTTCTTTGACTCTCGATCTGTCGATTGTTCATTCCATTATTATATGTATCATCCTATCATTCTATACATTGTTTATTCATTTGTTGGTTCTTTCAATAGTTATCTGTCTGTCTGTCATCAATCCTGAAAAACAGAGTTTCTATAAATCTATCAGTAACCCTGAAAAAGACAGAGTATCTATTGATTATTGGTTTATTGATTGACAGCTGTAGTGTACTAAATACTTGAGCTGATTTTGAGCTCGGCTTGTCTGACGTGTTTGACAGCAATAGTATGCTCCGCCAGCATGAACACATGTCAACATAAGTCAACAACTGCTGCAGGACAGCAGGGTTGTGCAACATGGATTTAGAAATAACTCAACAGCTATTATAGTGGAGCCCTCTCCATCACCGGCAGTCATGGTCACGTTTAATGAACTTTAAACTGACTGACATTGTATAGCTGCCACCTGTGGGATTTCTTTTTTTGTTAAGTTACATTAGTTCTGCTGCATCCTGCGTACAAGAAGCACTTAATTTTTGATCTGATGCTATAAAATTGCATGTTATTAATTGAAGCTCAAAGCATATTGTTATATTTCAGGAGCCAAGTAAAGAATGTGAGCCGTACCGCACTAATGAAAACAAGCCTATAGCCCCGTGTGGAGCCATTGCTAACAGCATGTTTAATGGTAAGACCTGGATCTGAATACTTACCATCGTAAGACGGCTTCCTCAAGAGTTTTAATATTGCTTGTCTCTTTCTCTCTTTGCTTCAGACACGCTGGATTTGTTTTACATTGATCCCAATGGAACAAAAACACTAATTCCATTGATGAAAAAAGGGATTGCATGGTGGACGGACAAACATGTGAAGTTCAGGAACCCTGGTGGAAGCAACTCCAATCTTACTGCTGTTTTTATAGGTAGAATAAATATACTTATATCATTCTATATAGAGGATTGCATCTACTCCAATGAATTAGTATAGGTTTTTCCCATATCTCTGCCTCATCTCATCACTCCTCATCTTCCAGAGACAGCGAAGCCGGTCAACTGGCACAAGCCTGTTTATGAGCTGGACATTGACTCCGATAACAACGGCTTCATAAATGAGGATTTCATCGTGTGGATGCGCACAGCTGCTCTCCCCACCTTCAGAAAGCTCTACCGCATCATTCAGAAGAAGACCAACATGGCTCCCACACTTCCCAGAGGCAACTACAGCCTGGAAGTCACCTACAGTATCCTTGCATTGCATGCCTTTAACACATAAAGAAATATTTCCGATTCTACGCAAGATGCTTTTTGTAACATTCTGAAATTATATGCAACCATTCAATCTATAAAATAACAAAAAATATTAAATTAGGATGAAGGATTTCACTAGTGGACTTTGATAAGTATATTCTACTGTTCAACAGTTCAGGGTCAGAATGATTTTTCTTTAAAAATAAATTAATATTAACATTAATTTGATCAAACGTGGCAGTAAAGACATTTTTAATGTTACAAAAGATTTCTATTTTAATAAATGTTCTTTTGAATTTTCTAAAAATGCTGTTTCTACAAAAATATGAAGCAGCACAACTGTTTTAACATTGATAATAAAAAGCTAATCAAAGGTTTTTTGACAATCAGATCAGCTGTTGTAACGGCTGCTGAAAAACCAGCTTTCCCATTATAAAAAATAAATGACATTTTAAAATGTATTAAAATAGAAAGCAGTTTTTTACATGGTAGTATTTTACAATATTACTGTAATTTTGATCAAATAAATACACTTTGATGAGAATAAGAACCTTGCATTAAACAAAATCTTACTGATCACATAAAGTGTCAAAAGTTATGTATATTTGCTCTGAACTAGATAAAAAAAATATTTGTCCAATCTTCGGAGTCATAACTGCTATTGTTGTCTATTAGTCGAACATCAATAAAGTCAAAATGTTGTTAAAATGGTCAATCCATGTTGACCATAGACTTATTTATATTAAATAATCTACTAAATGAATGAAGACTGATATTAGTTTATTTTTGTATGTACCAATATAACAATATTTATTTATTACAACAGTGAAAGAATGAAAGAAAACTGATCAATAGAAATAAATGAATAACTTGAAGATTTGTCAATTATTAATCAATTATTAGTTATTTTCTGAAGTAACAATAATGGTTTTATTGTGCCGTTCCAAAACTCAATTTACAAATAATACATTCAATATATAGAATAGGTCCCATCATTAAATTTAAATTGATGGTTCACACAAAAAAACAACACATTATTCACTCTCATGTCGTTCCAAACCTGTAAGTCTTTCGTTCATCTTTGGAACACAAGTGAAGATATTTTTTATGAAGTCTGAGAGCTCTCTGACCCTATATAGACATCAACGCAACTGATATGTTCAAGGCCCATACAGGTAGTAAGGAAGTAAACCTACGAGAATATTTTTGTCTATAAAGAAAATAAAATTACGATTTTATCTTCTTGTGGACAAAAAGTATTCTCTCAGCTTTGTAAAATTACAATTGAACCACTGATGTCACATGGACTATTGAACTATCCCTTTAAGGAAAGTGCACACACTGGTTGTGATTGGATATATTTGAATAAGTTCTGAATTGATATTATCTCCTCAACCACTTGCCCCTCAGACTACCCCGTGCGCAGCTTTGAGGGCCGGAAGCGAATGATCCTCAGCACCATCTCCTGGATGGGAGGGAAAAACCCCTTCCTGGGCATCGCCTACATAACCGTGGGCTCCATCTGCTTCTTCCTCGGCGTGGTGCTCCTCTTCATTCATCACAAATACGGAAACCGCAACAACAGCTCTGATATTCCCAATTAAGCTTGTCGAGTGCATGCGATCTGTCAGGCGCAGGGCTTGAGTAGCATGCTTCGATTGGCGTTTTAAAGCATTTGACCACTTGATCCTCAGTCTATTTATTACTCAAGATGTTGTCCACTTCAAAGTTTTATTTTGTAATTTTTTCTGATGATGGTTGATGGTTCATTTCAAGCATGGTTTGGCCGTCGATATGCACATATGTCTGAGGTTAGTGTGATATTAAAACATACATCCAGGATAAAGACCAAGTTGTATAAAGTACAGTAAATGAATGTATATTTTTATTTCATTGAAATAGTTTAAATTTTGTCCAAAAGTAATGTTTAAACAGGGCAACATATGACTACTTTTAACAGTTTAACATACAGATAATGATTCACTTTTCCTCGAGGTTCATAAAGGCATATAATGTGGCTCTGTTTACTTCCAAACTTCTTTATTGTGCCAGATTATGGTAGGGATCAATAACAACTATCATGAAACTTTAAGGGTTGTTCAAATCTTTTTTTGTTTCCTGGAGATGCTTGCGCTGTTTAAAGAAGCTTTGCTGTGTGTAAGTCATGGCTTGCAAGGACCAAACGTTTCGTTCTTTGTCTATTTAATTGAAACTGTCTTGGGCTCGTTTTGGCTGTCATGTCTTTTTTAAGTGTTGCAGCATGTCTGCCTCTTAACAAATACGCACTTTAGAATGTAACAAGCCATACACTTTTAGCCAGTTTTTAGGAGTGTGTGTTTTGTTGGGTGAATAAAATGTCTAATTGCTGAACTTACTGAGAATTACTGTGTGATGAAGTATCCTTTGCACTCTTCTGTAGCAGGTGATACCAAAGACAACACTGAAAACAAAATTAGTATAATAAATTAGTTATACTTTTTAAATTTCCTGTATTGAATTTATGAATTTCCTATTTAAACAGGACCTTTAGATAGAACATATCAAAAGGCTCATCTTACTTAAAAAAATAAATTATATATATATATACATAACTTCGATATTTTCATTAAATTAAATAACTGCATGCAGGTTTGGAATGATCCTCTGCAGTGAATGGGTGCCGTCAGAATGAGAGTTTAAACAGCAGATAAAAACATCACAATAATCCACATCACTCCAGTCCATCAATTAACATCTTGTGAAGTAAAAAAAAACTAACTAAAAATAAGTATATTTGCAAGAAACAAATCCATCATTGGCATGTTTTTAACTCCATAATCCATAACACTGCTTTCTCCAATGAAAATGTCACCTGAATCAGGAGAGAAATATGCTAAGACGAAGAACTCTTTACAAGTAAAATCAGTCCAAAACAGTTCTCAGCAAATATGTCTGTGAATTCTGATGTGAAAGGAAAACAGGTGAGGAACTTTTTCACGAGCGTTATTATGGGTTATGGTATTTAATTTTAGTGGTTTAAAATTGAAATGTTTTAATGATGGATTTGTTTATTACAAACCCGCAGCTTTTCACTTCACAAGATATTAATTGCTGGACAGGAGTGGTGTGGATTATTGTGAATGGTTTTATCAGCAATTTAAACTTTCATTCTGACGGCACCCATTCACTGCAGAGGATTCATTGGTGAGCATGTGATGTAATGCTAAACTTCTCCAAAACTGTTCAGATGAAGAAACAAACTCATATTTCGGCTGGCCTGAGAGAGTACATTTTCAGTCATTTGTAATTTTTTGGTGAATTATTCCTTTAAAAAATGAATTTTTAGTGGTGATATTTTAGAAGATGCGTCCTGATCTGTTTTGATCTCTAATGAAATGGTCTTTAGTACCCCAGTGATCCATGATAATACATTTGTTTTTTTTAAAACCAAAGCTGGGATAATTGTTAAAAAGTCAATGTCACAAGAAAGCATGTGATGAATAAATGAAAATAGCACTATTTTATGTCATTTGATCAAGAAAGAGGAATATTTACTCTTCTTTTGTGATCAGTGAGACTCACTGAATGTGAATGCATGTATAGCAGAAGGTATACACTATCTGCTTATTATGATGAGCAGCACTTCAAGAGCTATTTTCTGTTAGAAGTCTTCAAACTAAAACCCAAACTGGATCAGTAAAAACACCAGCAATCAAGGCATCTGTAAAGCTGTGAATCTGATAGCCTCCGGCTTCTTCATTCGACCATAAACAGCATCTGTTCTCTCCTGCTGTCGGTATGTTGGACTGCATGAAAGAGCAGCTGTAGAACGGACCACGGCTGACCTCACACGACATCAGCAGCGATTGAGATGTGCTGTGTGAGATAATGATGTGCACTGCAGCTCATGTGACTCGAACGCTGTGTTCCTGTTTCTCTGTTCTCTTGTCAATTAGTGGCAGACTTAGCAAGTTCAGTTAATGATCTTGGGTGTCAGAGAGAGTTAGACTTCCCAGAAGATTTAAATGCAGTCTAGAATTTGAAAAGTTGCATCTGTTTAGAAAATGACTCCGCAAGTGTACATACAGTATGTCTCAGTGTGATGTCTGTTAGCTCTTTCATCTGCTGATGTTAAAATATCAAACAATTTGTATGTTGTATACAGGTCCATATATAATTGAACACAGGCACAATTTTTATTATTTTAGCTGCTGACTAAAACATATTCAAGTTACTGTTATTTAATGAATATGGGTTTAAATAGCACACTCTGAGTTTTAATTTGAGGGTATTCTCATTAAAATTGGAGGAAAGGTTAAGGAATTACATCTCTTTAATATCTACCTTCCCCTCCCCTTTTTTTTCAAGGCACCATAAGTAGTTGGACAATTGACGGTTTCATGGACAGTCGTGGGCTATTCACGTATAGCAGGTACAAGTTCTGGAGTTGATTCTAAATGTGCCGTTTGCATTTGGAAGCCGTTGCTGTGAACCCACATCATGCGGTCAAAGGATCTCTCCATTCAAGTGAAATGGACAATTGTTAGGCTTCAAAAACTAAACCAATCCATCCGAGAGATAGCAGGGACACTAGGAGTGGCCAAATCAACAGTTTAGTACAAACGAGAAAAACTGAATGCACTGGTGAGCTCAGCAACATAAAAAGGCTGCTGATAAAAAGGATCATCTCCTTGGTAAAGAAAACCCCTTTCACAACATCCAGCCAAGTGAAGAACCAGGAGGTAGACGTGTCACAGTCTACAATCAAGAGAAGACTTCACAAGAGCAAATACAGAGAGTTCAACACAAGCTGCATACAAGGCCAGATTAGACTTGCCAAAAAACATCGAAAAAAAGCCAGACCACCTCTGGAAAAGCATTCATTGGATGGCTGAAATTAAGGTCAACCTGTACCAGAATGCGGAAAAAAAACGTATGGAGAAGGCTTGGAACAGCTTATGATCAACAGCATACAACATCATCTGTGAAACATGGTGGAGCAGTGTGAAGGCATGAGCATGGCTTCCAGCGGCACTGGGGTTTACTTGTGTTTAGTGATGATGTGACAGAAGATAGAAGCAGCCAGATTAATTCTGAAGTGTATAGGGATATACTGTCTGCCCAGAATGAGTCAAAGGCAGCAAAGTTAATTGGATGACGAAATCCTAATCAGCCAAACACCTCTGGTGTGACTTCAAATGCAGACCTTGAGCCAAAAACTCATCACCATATACCAATGACTTTTACAAACACAATATGGACAAAAGTATTGGGACACCCCCTTCTTTAGAACAGGAAAAGGCACTTACAAAACAAAAATGGAATAATAATTCATTAATGAACAATTGTATTTCCACCTCTGTTGCAACAGTTTTGAAGTGTATGAAATGACTGTTCCCATATGTACAAGTCATTGGTGTTTGTGATGAATTTTGGCTCAAGGTCTGCATTTAAAGTCACACCAGAAGTGTTCAACTGGGATTAGGACTTGTCTTTCTGCAGACCAGTCAAGTTCTTCCACACTGACTCAATCATCATTTCTCTTTGATCCTTGTATTATACACAGAGGCACTGTCATGTTAGAATAGAAAAGGGTCCTGTCCAAACTGTTACTATAAAATTAGAAGCACACAATTCCCTAGAATATCATTATATGCCTAAACATTAAGATTTGTACTCATGGAAATTACTAAAGAAGTCAAACCTTTCATTAGAAGGGGGTGACTCAATACTTTAGGCAATATAGTGTGTGCATGTGTGTGTGTGTGTATGTGTATATACAGTATATATATATATATATATATTTATACAGGTGCTGGTCATATAATTAGAATATCATCAAAAAGTTGTTAAAATGTGTGTGTGTGTGTGTGTGTGTGTGTGTGTGTGTGTGTGTGTGTGTGTGTGTGTGTGTGTGTGTGTGTGTGTGTGTGTGTGTGTGTGTGTGTGTGTGTGTGTGTGTGTGTGTGTGTGTGTGTTAGTGTGTGCATGTTTATGTGGTTTATGAGGACACAAATTTGTAGATTCCCCGTAAACCATAAAAACCAACATGTGTGTGTGTGTGCATGCGTCTGTGTGTTTGTGTGTGTGTGTGTGTGTGTGTGTGTAAACATACAGTGACTTCCAAATACAACACTGAAAATCTGGGATTCAAAATCTAATTTAAACTATTTACTCTAATGTAAATAGACAACTATTTACTAACTAACAAACTAAATAAATAAATACAAATCACCCTCATGTATGTCGTTCTTCTGTGTACAAAATAACAAAAGATTATACTTTAAGAGAAATGTTTTTTGTTTTGTCTTTGTATTTTATTAGAAGATATCTCGAGAAATGTTTCTGTTTTTTGTTGTTGTTTTCACTTGGTTTTTGTTAACATATTTTAATGCAATGTTTTCCCCCCCAATATAATGCAGTGAGTGAGGTTTTGTAATTGAAAGATATTTTAAGAAATGTCTTAGTGTTTGTTTGTTTTTGTCAACAATGAAAGTCTGTGAGGTTTTATTTTGAGAAATGTTTTAGTGTTTTGTTTTGTATTTAGTTAGAAGATATCTTGAGAAATATTTCAGTGTTTTTATTTATTTTGTTAGTAAATACTTAATTGTTTTGTAAATTATATGTTTTTTTATATAATTTGATTTAATGTTTTTTATTAGGGGTTTTGTTAGTTTGTTTGTTTTGTATTTTGTGCAAAGATATGTTTCAATATTGTTTGGACCCCAGTGACTTAAATTATCTTCTTTAAATGAATCACTGATTTTAAGAGATTTTAAGAGATCAGATGATAAAATGGGTGGAACTCCTATGTTTAACCTAAATCAATAAGCAAAAACGGCAATATGCTAAAAAAATACTCAGAAGACCTTAGCAACCACATAGTAAGCCCTAGAAACCACCCACTGCACTCTACAGATGAATCAGTGTGGGAATTACATAATATTATTATTATTTAATTCATATAAAAAACAGTGGCAGCCCTTATATATTTTATCCTGACAACAACTCCCTTAAAAAGACTTGTGTTTTTCTATCGCCCTATCAATTGTTCCCCCAAAAGCTCCTGGTTCTCATGTCTGTGTTTTACTAATGAAGAGGGAACAGATTGTGGCTGGTGCGAATCGTCTGCTATCGTAATGAGAGAGGCATCAGAATTCAGCTCCAGTGGGGCCTGATTTTGGCATATATACAGACCATCTGATACACCCTCATGTCTGCTGCTGTGAGCACATCCTCCTTTCATTTGGATGCGATGCTACAGGATTTCTCACATTGAGTCTCAGTACAATATCAGTAAGCACTGCCTCTGTTTTTATCCTATTTTCTGCTCCAACAGGATACGAGCATCAGTTCAGCTACTGCAATACTTCTCTAATTTAGATCTTCTGAAACACTTTTTGATAAACATTACATTCTCCCTCTTGCAATTTGTCCATGATTAAATAAGCACTTAGCATAACATTTGACCCAAATGGCTCTCTGGGGTGACCTTTTAGCTTTCCAGACTATGTCTGCAGTGCTGTTTGTGTCATGACCTTGGAGGCTTTAATGGTAGAGTGCCGCTGAAAGACAGACCGCAGCGAGTAAAACTGAACAGCGACTAATGACCCTGTTTGGCTTTAAGAACTCCTGTTCAGCTCCAGGTCTGTAATCACAGTGCCCTGCCATTTGATCTCTCTTCAGAGAGAAGATGGAAGGTCAGCCTTTCACTGTAATTGCAACGATTTCTATTGCCAGCAAGAACATTTCATAGAAGCTTTGCTATGTATAAATGAACTGCTGGTGGTCAGTAAATGACCGGGGCATAAAAAAAAAATATATATTTTCGGTCTTTATGAGTTTGTAAATATTTAATGACGTAGGGCTGTCACGTTATGAGATTTTTCACTACACGATTATCGTGACCTCAAGAATTTGCGATACGGATATATCGTGATATCTGGAAATTTTGAAAAAGTAAAATAAATAAATCATGCTATCAGTCAAATTATTCTTTTTTTGACCAATGAATCACACCATTGCATGCAAAAGGAACAATTACACTACAGAAGAGACTAAAATGCTAACCATTTTTAGTTCAGCACAATGTCAAAATAAGACAATATATGAGAATAAATAATGTTTTATATTTTTACTAAAAACTTATGTTATAGCATTGATCGATTGCTTGAAAGAACTTTCTTCAGTGAACTGATTTTATTTTATTTTATAGTATTCTATACAGTGATAAAGGCTATGTCGATAAGCATTTCAATATAAATATACATTATCCATATGAAATACCTGAGATGGCTTGAAGAACAGATAAACCAAATATTGTTATAATCATATGCTGATTCTCAAAGCATTTCAACCATATATGTAGATGCCATATTCGACCGCTCCAGAAACGTTTACGCGTCCGCCATCTTGGAACAATCTATGTCGTCACTCCCAATAACAATCAATGAGTTTCAAAATGCACCAACATTGTGCAGAATCTGCATAATAACTTTTCAGAAGTAAGAATGTTTTGGTTTGTGTTTTTAATATGTATCAACTTAATATTACAGTTTTGTTTTATAAAGTACTTTTTATATGCCTAGTTAGCTAACGGCTTTATCTTGTTATATTGTGTTAGTTTAGCATAAGCATCTTCTGAAGACTACTGAATGCTACTATGCATTTTCATACATGCATATATACAGTTGCAGTGCAGATGCAAAGTCAACTTGCACTCAAGTGTTTGCAGACCGTGCCAAAATGGCAGATGGCTTATGTATCGCGACCCATAGAAACAGTCGCTAATGAGTCATCTACGTATACCTATCTATGATTTGAACAGACACTGGCTGCATCCGAAAACTTAGGTAGCTAACTTGCTGCCTTATGAGGCAATGACTTTGCAGGCAGCGTTTTTTCCTCGAAGGCACCTCATGAAACTGATTTCGGACAGGCTTCTGAGGCAGCGTAACGGTTTAATGATCTACAACAAAATAGAACGCGTTTTGGTGAAAACTAAATGAATATTGTATTACTATAATACCAATTTCTCGCTAGAAATAACATAAAAAGTGCAAAAAGTTAATCAGAAATATACATTTATACACAAACTAACCACCAAACACAACTTTCAGACGCCATCTTTGTTTTTTAGTTCAACCGTCATGGAATAGAACGCACAGGATTGTGGGATATCAAAGTACATGTAGATGTATCAAATACATCTATGCTGCCTTCAAAAATCGATCAGATGAAAGTATATCATGAGAAGTGAAGCTAACTTTGGATTCGGACGCCCCTTGATGCCTCCGATGGCAGCATTTTTCAGTTTTTGGATGCAGCCAAAACGTTTCTTTCAGCATTTTATTGTTTGATTACTCCTATGCTTGTGGACTTTCTGTGTGAGGGCGCCCTCCGGTGTCGAGTATGAATGAAACAAATCACACATGAGAGTTTAACGCTCTATAATGGCGCTGACGCTCGATTATTATGTTTCAAATTATTGTATATGTACTATTCATGTTCAAATATCACCAACACCGGTATTTTGTGACACCTTAATTAAAACAAAAATGATACGTCATAATTTAAATATCACGATAATCATCATTAAAGGCATATTGTGATGCCCTAATGACAAGCAATATTAAATATATCTAAAATCTTTAATTTAATTATTTTAATTTTTCTCAGCACAAAAAAGGACAGATTTTATTCAGCAATGATGCGTTTAATTGATTAAAACAGTAAATCCTTACATTCTTAAAAAGAAAAACTCAAATTAAAATAAATGCTATTTTTGAGAAAAAAAATTATTGAGCAATAAATCAGCCTTTTTAAAATGATTTCTGGAAATAAATGTTTTGATTAATTAATCAGCATATCATGCTTTAATGGGTTTATGATTCTAACTTACAGTAATTTTGTTCCTCTTTAGTCTTTAGCCTCATGTTGATTCACTTAATTTAAATAGATCTTCATTAAAGACCCGTTTACAAAAAAACACAGCTTTTAGTTGTTAAAGAAAATGTGATATTTAATATCACAAAATATATGACCTAATAATCAAAGTCTGTTTCTCTGAGATTAAAGCAAAATAAGGCATCAAACTTTAATGGAAAACTGTGTGTGTGTGTGGGGTGTGTGTGTGTGTGTGTGTGTGTGTGTGTGTGTGTGTGTGTGTGTGTGTGTGTGGAGGGGGGGGGGGGGGGTCAGGCAACAAGGTCAACACTTTCTGCCTCGACCCACAAGGCCACGCGTGTCAATTACTTTTGAATGTCCAAAATTAATGAAAGCCTCGCTGGGTTTGAGGCCATGCGTGAATATCCTGTTATTGGACCTAAAAGATTTTCTCATATATTTTCAGTGATATACAGTAACTATAGTTTCGGAGTCTTTATCTGTGATTGGTTGGCATGTAGACAGGATATGGAGGGGCTTTGACAGCTGTGAAGAAATGTGGTAACTATAAAACCCCTGCAAAGCCATAGCAACACAATCTCATCCCTGCAGACCCCTCAGTATCTCATTCTTCAACTGAAACAGCCATTTGTGAAGGGCTGAGCTGGACAATATACAAATCTGTTTTCCAAATTACTTCTTCAGCGTTGTGAGTGCAAACATGCATTTAATGTAGACTTAATTTAATCTAGCATTCGGCAAAATACTGCATAGTTTGATTGGACGCACAACCTCATGTCAACAGCAAAACACATGGAACATAAAGGAGTGTCCAAGGCGAAGAGAAAGACATCTCATTAACATTTCTAGTTTAAATTACATGTGATAAGTGCAAATTAACTTTGGTTTCATATAGTTTTGAAAAATAGTTATACCATTTTAATACCATTCTTAAAATGTTTACTTTAAGAACACTAAACAAGCAAGTGTTGAAACCATCTATTAACAAGAAGCATCATGTTTTATTTAAACCTGTTTTAGAGGGCACAAATTATTTTGATATTTTTTTTGTCATGAAATATCGATTCATCTATAATTATATTTTGTTTGGGGGGGGGGGGGGGTCGTTCCGCCACAGGACATATTACAAGCTGAACTAAGCTGGCCTTGTCAAAAAATATAAATTCTGCATGTTTTTGAATGTTATTTGCACCTGATGACTTTTGGCAGACAACAGTCTTTCAAATACTGTTTTAATAAATTATAATAAGTGAGGTTTAAAAAGTATTAAGTATTATAAACGATTAATCCAAAATGCCGAAAAGAACGCACGTCACACCTCTGTTCTTGAGATATCTTTCACCCTTTTGTTTTTTAAATGTACTATTTTAAGAAATTATAATAAAAAGTTTATGCAATTTTTTTATGAAAGTTTGCTCCTCACTGTGACAAGAGGACAGTATCATAAATAAAAAATAGATCGTAGAAGTGGTGTATTCAAGTCATTAATTGTGTGATTTACGTTTTGTATGTTTTTGAATTAATATATCCAGACAAAAATGAAAAGAAAAAAAATGTCATGATGCCATTGACCCTTTATCATCACAGAACTGTGAACCGTATTTCACGGAAACATTTCAACTATTAAAACATTAACCGAATTCAGTTCATCATTCCAGTGAGGTTGTATTTTGATCCAAAGTCAGTTGACTTGCTCTGAATGACCCCCATGACCCAGCGGAGCAGCTACACTTCAAAGCTTTGAAGGAAACGGACTGATGTTCCTCTCACTGCTGATAAAAGGTGCTTGCTTTTGTTCTGCAGAGCCCCATTGGCTATAGATTTTGAACTGTGTACATATATTAAACAATTTAATCATTTCACCTTCATTCAAAGACCATTCATCATCTATAGTAACAAAGACAGTAAATACTGGTGTGGGACTAATTATTAGAAAACTATTTCTATGAATAAATCACCTTCCAGCAGAAGAGAAGGGACATTTTCAGCATCTTCATCCACTATTTGTAAATCTAAACAGTCTTTACTCCTGTGTCTCTGTGCTAATCGGTGTTGGTGTTTTTCGGCACGTCCTCTTCCATGCAGTTGGTTTGATGTCTGTCCTACCAAAACCACCCATCGGCCTCCTGGGAGTTTGGAGGTCTTCCTGACATCAGATGGAATTTTTCAGTATTGCTGCGCAAAGGACAAAGCTGTACAACCTTCAAATGTTACTCAAAAACAAAAACACATCTAAACTTGGAATTTCAAGGAAGAATGGGATGTGTCACATTGCCTATTAAATCACAGAAGTATGACAGCAGTCACAAAAAACTGCTGTGCAACTCTGTTGAAGCCTAAATAACGTTTACTTTCCTTCTAGCTAAAAGCAGGTACACTAAGAAAAGAAAACTGAAAGAAAACATTTTAGGATTATGCATGATCCTTGCATTGCTCTCTAACCAGATTTTCAAATTTTATGAAAATGAAAAATGTAATGCAAAAATCTAAATATATATTTTTTTGGTGGTTGTCAGTGTTGTCAAATACCAGGGTCATTATAGTAAATGAAAACTAAAGCCAATTTTTTAAAAATAAATAAATATATCAAATACAATAAAAAATATTAATTTAAATAAAATAAATTTTAAATCAAATTAAGAAAATATATATAAAAAAAATATTTCAGCTAGTTGGCAAAGCAACACTGTAAGAACAAATCTGTAAAATTTACGGTAAAAAAAACCGGCAGCTGTGGCTGCTGGAAATCTTCTGTAAAAAAATACGGTAACAACATTTTAGGTTCCCTATCAGTCGGTCACTCTCGACGTCACGTCGGAGGACTGACGAATTGGGATCTCGCTTAGAGAGACCTATCCACTTCGAGTGTAAACTAAACGAGCCAATGCACATTGGCATGCGATTATTGCATCCAGCTGCCGCTGATCACAGCGTGAGCATAAATAGGCAGCAGGTGCAGCGCATATTCAGCTTTTCGCTTCGGAGCCGAGCGGTGTTTATCGTTCTGCTCCACTTACCTATCTGAGAGTGCCTCAAGACTCTGGTGTTGGCGGACGGCGATTCAGCGGTGGTGGTCTCCTTCGTCGAGTGGATTGCACACATCAGGCTGCACTACCCCCTGTTGTGTTGCAGCGACCATCTCCCCTGTGCGCTTCAGCACGCTAAAAGAGCAAACACTTCTCTAAAAGAGTGTTACGGGCGGAACGTCTTTTTTAAGACGCGTCTTTTTGAAGATGCCCTTCCGCCCGTGCGTTTCTGGATGCGGTCGTTACCTGGCGCCGGGTGATGGTCACGATCGCTGCCTCTCGTGTCTGGGCATTGAACACGCAGAGGCGGCTTTTGTGGACGAGTCATGCCCCCATTGCGGGGGGATGACCGTCGCGGGGCTGCGGACCAGGCTTCGTTTCCTGCAAAGGGGCGGGGTACCCGTGCCTCTGCCGAGATCTAGGGTTCCCCCTGGTGGCTACCGGGGGGAGGCTACTTCCGGCAGTAGCCGGGCTGGTCTTACGGTGACAGTGAGGAATTCCCCTAAAACAGCGAGGGCTCCTCCTGTTACCGGCACTTCGCTACCGATGGAGCTGCCTGGGGAACGGGCTGGCCCCTCCCATGGAGGGGGGGTACCGCTTGTATCCTTTGGCGCTCCCCCCGACGATCGGATGTCGATCGCTACATTGGAGGGTGAGTCAGACCAATCCGGAGATGATGGTTCAGTACCGCTGCCACCCTCCGGGTGGTCAGCGGTGCCGGATTCGGATCCGGAAATGGTGGCTATGCTTGCCCGGGCCGCTGAGAGTGTTGGGCTCGAGTGGAGGCCTCCACCGTGTCCCGAACCCTCAAGGCTGGACGATTGGTTTCTCGGGGTGGCCTGCGCTGGTTCTCAGGGCCCCACCCCGGTGCCTTTCTTCCCGGAAGTGCATGATGAGCTCACTGGAACATGGACGGCACCTTTCACTGCCAGAAACCGCTCCAGTGGCTCATCCTCCCTCGTCACCCTTGACGGCGGAGCGGCGCGGGGGTATACGGAGGTCCCGCCGGTGGAGCGATCGGTTGCGATGCAATTGTGTCCAAGGACCGCTTCTACCTGGCGCGGTAATCCGTTGCTCCCCTCCCGGGCCTGTAGGCACTCGTCGGCCCTGACCGGCAGTGCCTATGCGGCCTGCGGAGAAGCTGCTTCAGCCCTACACGCTATGGCGTTGTTGCAGGTTCACCAGGCCAAGGCACTGAGGGACCTGCACGAGGGTGGTCACGACCCAGGAGTTCTCAGTGAGCTTCGGACCGCCACGGACCTCGCGCTACGAGCGACGAAGGTTACGGCGCGGTCTCTGGGCCGTGCGATGTCCACCATGGTGGTCCAGGAACGCCACCTCTGGCTGTGTCTGGCTGACATGAAGGAGGCAGACAAGGCACGGTTCCTGAATGCCCCCGTGTCCCAGACCGGCCTGTTCGGCGACGCGGTGGAGAACTTCGCCCAGCAGTTCTCCGCTGCACAGAAGCAGACTGAGGCAATCCGGCACATCCTGCCCCGGCGTGCAGCTGCTGCCTCCACCCGGCCCCCTGCCGCCGCCCCCGCTCCCGCGCAGCAGACGCAGCAGCCTCCAGCCAAGCAGCGCCGTGGAGCCGGCCGCAGGGCAGCCGCCCCGCCCGTCCAGGCCCCCGCCAAACCAGGCGGCAAGCGTCGAAGCAAGCGGCCCTGAGACGGACGACCCAGGGATGGAGATGTTTGCTCTTCGGGAGATGGTGAACGCACCACTCAAAATTCAAAATGCTCACACCGAAACGCATCTTTGGGTGCGTCCGTCCCCGAGATTGGTTTGCAGCGATCGACCTGAAGGACGCGTACTTCCATGTGTCGATCCTTCCGCGCCACAGGCCATTCCTGCGGTTTGCGTTCGAAGGACGGGCATATCAGTACAAAGTCCTGCCCTTCGGGCTGTCCCTGTCGCCCCGTGTCTTCACGAAAGTAGCGGAGGCAGCCCTTGTTCCCCTGAGAGAACAGGGCGTGCGCATTCTCAACTACCTCGATGACTGGCTTATACTAGCTCAGTCGCAGGACCAGTTATGCGAACACAGGGACATGGTGCTCTCGCACCTCAGCCAGTTGGGCCTTCAGGTCAACTGGGAAAAGAGCAAACTCTACCCGGTGCAGAGGATCTCTTTTCTCGGTATGGAGTTAGACTCGGTCAGTCAGACAGCGCGCCTCACGCAGGAACGCGCTCAGTCGGTGTTGAACTGCTTGAATACATTCAAGAACAGGACGGCGGCACCACTGAAACAGTTTCAGAGGCTCCTGGGGCATATGGCGGCTGCGGCGGCGGTCACGCCGCTGGGGCTGCTCCATATGAGACCGCTTCAACACTGGCTCCATGGCCGAGTCCCGAGGTGGGCGTGGCAGAGCGGCACGCTGAGGGTCCAAGTCACTCCAGCCTGCCGCCAAACCTTCACCCCGTGGTCAGACCTTTCATTCCTTCGGGCAGGAGTGCCCCTGGAACAGGTCTCCAGGCACGCTGTGGTTTACACAGACGCCTCCGCCAAGGGCTGGGGGGCCACGTTCAACGGGCATGCAGTGTCAGGGGTTTGGACGGGTCCCCAACTGCACTGGCACATCAACTGCCTAGAGTTGCTGGCAGTACACCTGGCCTTGAACCGTCTCAAGAGACGCTTACGAGGCGAGCATGTACTAGTCCGTACGGACAACACGGCGACCGTTGCGTACATCAACCGACAAGGTGGTCTACGCTCCCGTCGCATGTCACAACTCGCCCGCCACCTCCTCCTCTGGAGTCGGAAGCATCTGAGGTCGCTTCGCGCCATTCATATCCCGGGCTTGCTCAACCGGACAGCCGACGAGCTGTCACGAGCTGCGCTCCCCGGAGAATGGAGACTCCATCCCCAGACGGTCCAGCTGATTTGGCGACGTTTTGGACTCGCACAGGTAGACCTGTTCGCGTCCCTAGAGACGTCGCATTGCCAGTTGTTCTACTCCCTGACCGATGGAACACTCGGCACGGACGCACTGGCACACAGCTGGCCGCGGGGCCTTCGCAAATATGCATTTCCCCCAGTGAGCCTTCTCGCACAGACTCTGTGCAAGGTCAGAGAGGAAGAGGAGCAGATCCTGCTCGTGGCACCATACTGGCCTACCAGGACTTGGTTCCCAGAGCTGATGCTCCTCGTGACAGCCCCTCCCTGGCAGATTCCTCTGAGGAAGGATCTACTGACTCAGAGACGGGGCACCTTATGGCACCCGCGCCCAGACCTCTGGAAACTTCATGTCTGGTCTCTAGACGGGACGCGGAGGTTCTAGGTGACCTACCCCAAGAGGTAGTTGACACCATCACTTCGGCGAGAGCACCGTCTACGAGACACGCTTACGCCTTGAAGTGGAACCTGTTCGTCGAGTGGTGCTCTTCTCACAGAGAAGACCCCCGGAGATGCCCGATCAGAGTCGTGCTATCCTTCTTGCAGCAAGGGTTGGAGCGAAGGCTGTCTCCCTCCACCCTCAAGGTCTGCGTGGCCGCGATTGCTGCCAACCACGACCCTGTGGAAGGGAAGTCGGTGGGGAAGCATGACTGGGTCGTCAGGTTCCTTAGGGGGGCTAGAAGGCTGAATCCTCCACGTCCCCCCTCTATACCCTCTTGGGACCTGTCCTTAGTGCTTAGAGCACTACAACAGGGCCCGTTTGAGCCCCTGCAGACAGTCGAGCCCAAGTTTCTTTCAATGAAAACTCTGCTCCTGCTTGCACTGGCCTCCATCAAGAGGGTTGGGGACCTGCACGCATTTTCGGTCGATGATTCGTGCCTACAGTTTGGACCGGCGGATTCCCGGATAATCCTGAGGCCCCGGCCCGGCTATGTGCCCAAGGTTCCCACTACTCCATTTAGAGACCAAGTGGTGAGCCTGCAAGCGCTGCCCCCGGAGGAGGCAGACCCAGCCCTGGCTTTGCTTTGTCCCGTCCGAGCATTGAGACACTACGTTGACAGGACGCAAAGCTTCAGGACCTCAGACCAGCTCTTTGTCTGTCACGGAGGCCGGCAGAAAGGGAATGCCGTCTCCAAGCAGAGGATGGCCCACTGGATAGTGGATGCCATCACCCTGGCTTATCAGGCACAGGGTGTGCCTTGCCCGTTCAGGTTGAGAGCTCACTCTACGAGAAGTGTAGCGTCCTCCTGGGCGCTGGCTCGTGGCGCCTCACTGACAGATATTTGTAGAGCTGCGGGCTGGGCGACCCCTAACACATTCGCTAGATTCTATAGCCTTCATGTGGAACCGGTTTCCTCCTGTGTTCTCACCTCAAACGGGTAGAAGCACTGAGGGGCCCCGGTTTCGGGTCGGCTTGCTAAAAACTGCTCCAGAGAGTCCACTGTAGACCCTGTCGAGCTCCTCTATCCCCTCGGCAGCTGGACGTGGCGGAGCGTCCGGCGCCAGGCCCTCACTCGATGAATCCTTGAGAACCGGTAGAGGGCTGGGTTCCATATGTAGAGACCGTTCGGATCCCATATGTGTATTTCCACGGTTAGCCTTAGAGCCCGTGTTTCCCGGCAGACTTCCTGCTACTCCAAGAGGTTACAATCACCTCCAATCTTCCATATGCATCTGACTATTGTCCATATGTGTAACTGCCTCTGAACCTCCCTCGGGAAGGTAAGGGCTTCCGCAGCGTCCCTGTTCTGAGCTGAACGGGTACGTTTTCCCAGTGTTATCCAGTCCTACTGAGTGTGTAGTGCCATAGCAACAGTAACGGATCTTCCTATGGGGGCCCTAACCTGCGCCAAAAAATAACGGCACAGGAGGCCTCCACGGGACACTGGAAGGGGCAGTATCCGTGGCCTTTTGGTAGGGATCCCAATTCGTCGGAGTGACCGACTGATAGGGAACGTCTCGGTTACGTATGTAACCCTCGTTCCCTGAAGGAGGGAACGGAGACGTCACGTCCCGTCGCCACGGCTCCTGTACCACCGCTGAGCGGCCGGGCCCCGGCTCGGCTCCTCAGCGAAAACCTGAATATGCGCTGCACCTGCTGCCTATTTATGCTCACGCTGTGATCAGCGGCAGCTGGATGCAATAATCGCATGCCAATGTGCATTGGCTCATTTAGTTTACACTCGAAGTGGATAGGTCTCTCTAAGCGAGATCCCAATTCGTCGGTCCTCCGACGTGACGTCTCCGTTCCCTCCTTCAGGGAACGAGGGTTACATACGTAACCGAGACGTTTTGCAGTTTGAATTTAAATTTACAGTTAAATACCATTATTTCATTAACTGATATAATGTTAATATACAAACCTATTGAAGTACTGAAATCTGTTTTGTACCGTTGAAATACACCGATATTCACCAAATGCAGGTGGTGATGAGAAAAATCACATGATGAACCAAAGCCCATCACAAGCAGCTTTTAAATAATAACATACATAGAAGGTGCACATGTTATTCACACAAACACTAAACACCATCATGGTGAGACTCATTAAACTGAAATATGCAATAAACATTAATTTAACAACATTGCGTGTATACAACCCTAATAAACATAACTGATAAAAAAAAACTAAACAGAAACAGTTATTTCAAAGAAAAAACATCAAATTCAAACAAAATTCTGGGAATTCTGGGAACATAATTTTAAAATGTTTCCCTGTACATTTTTCAGGAACTTACCGTTAACCATTTCACAGGTTTTTACTGTAGCATGTTCACAGTTTTTTACTGTTAAAATCACGGTAATTTTTTACAGTGAACATTTCCCATTTCAGTTTAACCTGAAGTACCAAAATAACAAAAACTAAATAAAATACATTTTAATAAATAAAACCTATATATCCTTTTTTAAAAACTAACAAAAAATATGAAAACTAATAAAAACACAACAGAATTACTCAAATTAAATATTAGCAAAAATAATAGTATATCAATGATACAAAAATAAAACTGTGCCTGCAGCAGTCCTGTTGTATTTGATGTTCTGTGTGATAAAATGCATGATTTCTACTACAGCATGATTTCACGATTCAGTTAGGTTCATCAACAATTACCCCATCAGCTTCGGTCAGAAATCTTGGTGTAATCTTCGATGGCCAGCTGACCTTCAAAGAGCACATTGCAAAGACTGCTCGATCTTGCAGGTTTGCACTACACAACATCAGAAAGATCAGGCCCTTTCTGACAGAGCATGCTGCACAACTTCTTGTCCAGGCCCTTGTCATTTCTAGACTGGACTACTGCAATGCTCTTCTTGCTGGACTTCCATCAAACACAATCAAACCTCTACAAATGATTCAGAATGCAGCGGCACGACTGGTCTTCAACGAGCCCAAAAGAGCCCATGTTACACCTCTCTTTGTCTCCTTGCTCTGGCTACCAGTTGCAGCTCGCATCCAGTTCAAGACACTGATGCTTGCATATAGAACAACCACAGGCTCAGCACCCACCTACTTCCACTCACTATTACGAATCTACATCCCCTCCAGAATTCTGAGATCTGCTAGTGAGCGACGCCTCGTGGTACCATCATAGAGAGGCTCAAAATCACTCTCCAGAACATTCTCTTTCACCGTTCCTGGCTGGTGGAATGATCTTCCCACCCCCATCCGGAATGCTGGATCCCTGTCAAATGTCAAGCAACAACTGAAAACTCATCTCTTTCAACTCTACTTGACTACATAAAAAAATTAAATAAAAATTATTTCACTTTTTTTCAAAATCTTCATCTTTCTCTTTATCTTTCTCTCCTTCCCTTGCTAGCTTGTACTTATTTGAACAATGCCTGAGACTTGGTGTTATTGGCACTTCCTCTGTATGTTTGCCTCTTCAAGATTAATCGCTTTATGTACTCCCCAATTGTAAGTCGCTTTGGATAAAAGCGTCTGCTAAATGACTAAACGTAAATGTAAATGTAAAATTATATTCGGAAAAAAATAATAAAACAATAAATATAAGCACGAACGTGAACAATGAGTTAGACGTATAAGCAATGGTAATCACTAAATTTGCTTCAGCAAGGCCCACTTAGTAACATCTAAAAATGAACGTTCCCTGGTCTATAAGCAATGTGATACCATTGATTTACATGAAGATTAATATTTCCACCGGTTCTTGCTGTGCTTGGGCTGAAAGCACCACCATAAGGGACTTTGTGGAGAAATGTATTTTCCTCTCATTATTTCTCACCACATTCTCAGAAGCATATTTAACGCAGTTTATGCTGTTTTGCCAGTTCTTGTTACCATGGACACCAGATCTTTTTTCACATATTGGGACAAGACAGTTTGGAAGGTATTGTGAATTATAGCATTATAATGATGGTAACATGCCATACATTAGAGCGTTTGAAATTAAAATACCATGCGTTGTTGTTTGACACAATCACGTTGGCAATATAAGAGATAGTTGTCAAGCTGAACTCTTTATGGAGGGAATCAACTATCCAAGGTCTTGAAAACTTTCTAAGGACAAGCATATTTTTAGGTTCTAAAAATAACGTAATGCATCAGCTTTGCTTCACAGCTCTTCTCAATGTCTAAACTAATCAATAGGACAGTTTAGGAGTGAATCTATAAATACATGGTGTCTGTCTGTCTTCAATGCATAAGGGGTTTTCATCTCCCTGTCCAAACTGTGACATTTACAGAAGTTGCCTCTGGACGTCCCAGAGTAAATGCTGAAAATTTCCCAGCCAGATCCAAAAGGTCAGAGACTATTGATCACAATGATGTATTCCCGCCGCACAGTCTAATCTAATAATGCAGACATGCTTAATGTTACCTGACTATCTACAAGACTTGTGCATCTGTCATAGTGCCGACGTTCATTCTTTTGCGTTTATTTAAGCTATTAAAAAATGAACTAAAAAATTTGATTAATTCCAAAATAACTCGAATACACCTCTTATATGATGTAATGTCGTCAATCTCTAAACTATAAAGTCATTTTGAATCTTTTCGTGGAGGTAAAAGTAAAAAATTTCAAATTTTGAAAAAAAAAATCAAACATAGAAATTAGAAATTAGCCAAAATACATTTTTTTTAATTTGGTAGTAACTATGTCCATAATGTTACAAAAGATTTATATTTCAAATAAATGCTATTTTTATTTTTCTATTCATCAAATCATGCTGAAAAATGTATCATGGTTTCCACAAATATTAAGCACAAGTGTTTTTAACATTGATAATAATACAAAATGTTTCTTGAGCAGTAAATCAGAATATTAGAATGATTTCTGAAGGATCATGTGAGACTGAAGATTGGAGTAATGATACATAATATACATGAATTACATCTTAAAACATATTCAAATAAAAAAACAGTTATTTTTAATTGTAAGAACATTTAAAAATATTTTTTTTTCTTTATTTTTGGTCACAAAAAAATGCAGCCTTTGCAAGCATTTTTACTTATTTATTTATTTATTGTTTAAAATGGGGAAATAATGATTACATTTTTAACTGATGGTTACACCACTTGACATTTTAATAATCATTAAATCAACTTCTGCTATGTTTGCAATCAACCTGAATACAGTCATGCATTCTTAACAACTTGTTACATGTGTTTTGAACTAAAGATTTCTATTTTTTTTGTCATAGTACATCCTCAGCACTCACTGAGCCGCATGTGTGCTGCTGCTGCAGGACCTGTGATCTGATCTGACGCACTGAGCTCAATCTGATCCACGCACCCTTCTGGAGAGGTTGGGGTCACACAGTCCACCACTGCGCTCCAAACCAAACGCATCATGATCCACCACAAACGGGACATTTGGAGCAGAGCACCGCTTCTGAGATTGAGATCTCTGAAATATCCGGACGCAGAGCTCTGAAGAGAAAAATGCATGATCCATGATGAACTGGGATGTGGTGGTTCATGTGTTTCTATAATACTCCTGTAAAACAATGGCTTGCCGGGCTGGATGCTGCTGCTCCAGCATCGGTGCTCTAAATGAAGACAATGCCAGATTTCTCATGCTGGCTTTGCTGATCATCATCTACCTGTTGTGTGGGGCAGCGGTGTTTTCGGCGCTCGAGCATCCGAAGGAGAAGCTCGCCAAGGAGAGATGGGCTCAGAGGATCGAGCAGTTCACCCACAAGTACAACCTGAGTCAAGACGACCTCAAGAACTTCCTGAGGAACTATGAGGAGGCCAATGTGGCGGGAATCCGCGTGGACGCCACCAGACCGAGGTGGGATTTCGCGGGGGCTTTTTATTTCGTCGGAACTGTGGTTTCAACTATCGGTGAGTTGTAGATAACCTCCTAAATCGAACAGCAACGGTCTTATATTTAGAGAAAACACATCAGACCGCAACATATTAGAAGCTGTTAGATATATTATTGTAATTAGTCAGCGGAAGTAGGCTACAGTAATAATGCGCAACGGGTCCTTTTACTTCGGATTCATAACGATATAGTTTTGTTTCAGTGGCATTAATGTGAGCTAGTAACTTATATAAATAATGTAGTGTGTACAAACTAGATTTTAATTAACTCGTTTAATCATTTAATGGATTTGAAACTGCTACTAATTATTGAGACGTGGTGGTGGGGGGGGGGGGTCATGTTTCTGTACATTTACCTGTCATTTGTTTGTACAGAATCTATAATACGACTCTGAGAGGATCTGTTCAAACGAATTCATTTATTTTTTCTCTTCATTATATAAAAATAGCATTGTTAATGTTACATTATCTAAACAACTTGTCTATAACGTTAACTCAAAAGCTCTTTTTGTCATCGACACTGTCAGATATGTGTATAATTAGGCTAGCTAACGTTATATAAAATAGTATTCGTTTCATCTGCTTAAACATGACAAAGCATGGCGAGTTTTATAATTGTTTCTAATGATCTTAATTTTTCAGTCTGATTATATTAATCGCACTAATTATATTGTTTGGGATTTTTTTTAATAACTTCCCTCATCTTCAGTTCGTCCAAAACACAATAAATAAATAAACAAACTAGGCTATATGTGCAAAATACTGTTATTTTTGTCAACACAGTTGCCAACGATTTTCTGTCAGACTTTGTCAACAGCTCAATAGATGGAGCTGAAAATCTCCTTGAACCCATCACGTGTCTCCTTTGTTTATCCACTGAATGCTATGCTTGTCAACATTTATAATGCATACCTGAAACATTATTGCTGAATCTGATGGTGTAGACCCATATTGAGAAAAACACATGTTTGTGAAAATGAATGAAATAAGTGAAAACCTTTTAACTAGTGGTGGGCCGTTATCGGCGTTAACGTGCTGCGTTAACGCGAGACTCTTATCGGGCGATAAAAAAAATATCGCCGTTAATCTATTCTCAAAGTTGGGTTGGGAGCTGGGTCTATACTACGCAAGCTATGATGACTTTCACCCTGATATTTTAGCGCGGATGTATACCTAGCCGAATTGCACTGTAGGGGGCGAGAACGAGTCTTCGAACTAGAGGCTCGCAGTCCGTGATGGACAGATTGTTAACGGCTGGTCTATGTGGTAATACAATCGGGCAGGACATCCAAACGCTCACCTATCATTCATCAACCCCAAATATGGCTTTTCATCTGAAAGATGTATGTAGTAGCAACTTTACATGGCCGCTCAATATGATGTTAACCTAGAGAAATGTGCGCTATTGAAGTGTTTGTGTGGAAGCGCGTTTGCTGCAGGACAGGCTCCGGTGCGCTCACTTGCTCTTAAAATCTCCGTCATTCTTGGTCATACAGATAAAAGTAGCCTAATACATCTTTCGAATCTGTAAAGACTCTACGTTTATTTGTGTGCACTCAGAATAACAACGAAACATTGCGCTTTTAAGCAAACAGGATGCGCTTTAGGTCTCATGTGAACTTGAGCGAGAAACTTCGAAAATCCGTCTTTGAAAAATATATCTATAGAGAGTGAAATGTCTAAAAAATAAAAATAGAAGACGTGTGTGTTAGCATGGATGATTTACATGAAATTTAATCTGTGCAACACTGTGCATAAGATGGCTTTCAGTTCAATATAATAACAAAAAACGTCATTTTGGGTTTTTATTCAACTAATAAGGTGGGCACGCTGTGATCTGTACTATATTTTTACTGTAATTGACAGTTATATAAAAAAAAATAAAAAAACAACAACACGGGAGTGGGAGAGAATGGGAGTCATTCTTCCGGGAGTGGAACGGGATTTTCCTCCAGTTTTTTCGTGGGATTGGGACGGGAAGAGATTAAAGTTTGTGATGCATTTTGGAAACAGGAGATGAGCCCCTGGTCTAATGCGCCACCTGGCTTGAGAAACCCGTTCTCAAAGACTTACTTTTAGTCATCATTTGGGTAGCACACATATTCTGAATGCCTTCGGCAGAATTCAAATGAGCCATTTTAATCTAGATTAATCTAGATTAATTCCAAAATTAATCTAGATTAAAAAAAAATAATCTATGCCCACCACTACTTTTAACATAATAAACAGATACATCTAAAATAATTCAATTCCATCGATTAAACTGGTACATAAACTATTTATTGATGTATTGATGAATTCATTCATTCAGCACCAATTAAACTCACAAGTTATATTTTCTACTTGCTCTTAATCCTTTTAATATTAACCCATGAGATGAATTAGTATATCCATAAAGCAAGTTTTATTAATTCTCAGCATGTGTTTGCAAAAGGGCTAATGAGAAAATGAAATGCATCAGATCTTATTGCCATGCAGTCTGTCATCTGGCAGTTTGTGCATAAAAATGAGATGCTTTCACAGAAACATGCAGAGCAGGGGGCGATTATTTTAGCCTTTTTAATATTAACTCTGTTACCCTCTCCTGCTGTGCTTACAGATTCAATAAGACAGAAAATTCATACAATGAATATGAACAGACGATTATCAATGATGTAATTTGTCTTAGTATTTTGTCTTATGGTTCGGTTTATCTCATGCTCCTAATTTTAGGTTATTAGATGCAAAATATCTTCATAAATATGCCAGTGGATGGTATGCTTTCAGAATTTTTTTTTGTGAAATCTTAACCAAAATAAATTGAGCATGTGAAATAGGTAAAATTGATAATATGAGAAAAAACTATAGTTGTCACCAATGGCAACCTGTTTCTAGTGGTTTGTGAAGAATTAAGGGAAAGTGGGGTTGTCTTAATGGTGGAGGTGATTGGAGCTCAGGGTTCACGTGGGAGTTGGAGCACATGCTGCTCATTAAAGGACAATTACAGCACAGTTTCTAATTAGTCCTAGCCCTGCTTCCTGCAGCAGTATAACACAGCAGCTGCATGTGCTGATCCACTGTAGCACTACAACAGATTGAAGGTCTGGAGTGGTTGATGTTTATTATGTGTGGGGCAACACACTTGATCAATATCAAACATGCCCTTTTGACTTCTATAGGTTATATCAGCTCATCTATAGGAAGGTAGGTTGATGAAATGTATCTACAGCCAGAACCGAATGTGACAAACACTAAAAATATTAGTTTCTAAAATATACATTTTAGAAAACATTAAATGATCAAAAACTATTAAAAAGTAAAAAATATCAAATTATCAAAAATATAAAATATATATAATGAAATTATATTATATATAACAATTATATCTAATATTTTGAATGACTATAAAGAAAATCAGATTTTATAGGCTGGACACATTTAGCTACGACTAGGAATGAATGTAACAAGCACTAAAATGATAACAAAAGTAAAGTTATTTAAAATAAATAATAAATTACAAAAAATACTATAAAATGTAAACATCATAAACTATAAAAAAAATGCATTGTACATAAAAATTATAATTATTTAAAAAGGTACACACACACACACACACACACACATATATATATATACACACATATATTACTGCTGTCAAATGATTAATCGCATCCAAAATATAAGTTTTTGTTAACATAATTTATGTGTTCTGTGTATAATTATTATGTATATATAAATACAAACACATGCATGTATATATTTAAGAAAATGATGTTATGTTTATATATATAAAATATTTTTATATATAATATAAAATATAAGAAGATAAATATATAAATGTATGTAAATATTTCCCAAATAAATGCTGTGGATGCTGTGGATATACATAATAAATATACATAGTACAAAACATATATTATGTAAACAAAAACTTTTATTTTGGATGCGATTAGTCATTTGACAGCACTAATATATATATATATATATATATATATATATATATGTATATATATAAAGACACATATCTATTATTATGACATAAAGAATGTCTTGCAGTCTTGTAACCTGTATTGTATATTTGTGCTTGCCGTGTTTTATAACGTGTAAAAGTCTAACATCTTCCCATTATAAAGCACATCCTCATGTATTTCTTCGTGTGCCACAGGTTTTGGGATGACGACACCCGTCACTATTGCTGGGAAGATATTCTTGATCTTTTATGGGCTTATTGGTTGTGCCGCCACAATTTTGTTCTTTAACCTCTTCCTGGAACGAGTCATCACAGTGATCGCATTCGTGTTGAAGTCCTGCCACGAGCGTAGAGAACGCCGCAAAGCCGGGCCGGCTCAAAACTGGCAGCGTCCCTCCACCGACACCAGAGAGCGGCGCACGGACAGCTGGGCCGGCTGGAAACCGTCAGTGTACTGCGTCATGCTCATCTTAGGAGTCGCCGCCATCGTGGTCTCCTGCTGCGCATCTGCAATGTACTCTGCAGCCGAGGGCTGGGAATACCTAGACGCCCTCTATTTCTGTTTCGTGGCTTTCAGCACCATTGGTTTTGGGGATATGGTGAGCAACCAGCGTGAGATGTACAAAGCTCAACCGGCTTACAGGGTGGGCAACTTCCTTTTCATCCTCACGGGGGTGTGTTGCATCTACTCGCTGTTCAATGTCATTTCCATCGTGATCAAGCAAGTTCTCAACTGGCTTCTGCGGAGGCTGGAAACTCCCTGTCGCTGCCCGGGCCGAGGGAACCACCATCCACGGAGGAACGTGGTCGTCCCCGGCCACATGAGAACCAGACGAGACAACTCCATCGAGACTGACGGAGTCAATGACAGCGAGGCGGACGGACGGCGGATGTCTGGAGAGATGATCTCCATGAAGGACTTTCTGGCCGCTAATAAAGTTAATCTGGCCATCATGCAGAAGCAGCTGTCAGAGATGGCCAACGGACATCCTCGCCAGTTAGGAAGCAGCACACGTCACAACGAGTTCTCCGGAGGGGTCGGAGCGCTGGGAATCATGAACAACCGGCTGGCAGAGACAAGTGTAGATAGATAAATCCAGCGTTTAGAAATGTGAAATAACCAGACGACCTCCACAGCAAAGTGTGAACGCTTTTTCTTTCAAAAAAGACAAGCAAATCTCATACTCTCATCCACTGGGTCTCATTCACTAATAGTTGTGTAGTAATGTTTTTCTGTACATGCACAGACCATGCTTGGAAAATGTGGATGGTGGAGTCACCAACAAGTGTGTACCAGGTTTATTATAGTAAAAAAAAATACTTATTTCAGCTAGTTTTCAAAAGAACCATTTTCGTAATGGCGAAATCACGTGACAATTAAGTCAAATTAAGTCATTTTAAAGAAAATTAAAACAAGAATAAAAAAATTATAACAATGCATGGCCGCTTAGAACTTCCGTAGAAATCAGCAAATTTCATTTTCATTTAGTTTTATTTGATTAATTAACTGATATATATATAAAAATAATAATTAAATTAATACAACTTGAAAATTCAAACAATAACTAATGACAATGACAAAAGCACACAACATAATTACTAAAATTGAAATGAAAATGTAAAACAAAAAAGTAAAAAGTATCTTGATGACTTATGTACTTGTTCTATTAATAATAGACAAAAAATATTAAAATATTTAACATACACTGTGTTCAAATCTTTGGCATGAGTAAGATGTTTTTTTAAGGGAGACTCTTATGCTCATCAAGGCTGTATTTATTTGATCAAAAATACAGATAAAACAGTAATATTGTGAAATATTATTGCAATTTCTAATATTGGTTTCCTATTTGAATATACTTTATTTCCGTGACGCAGTGCTGAATTTTACTGCGGTCCTCAGGGTCACGTGATCCTTCAGAAATCATTCTAATATGCTGATTTATTATGAGTGTTGAAACTATTGTGCTGCTTCATATGTATTTTTTGGGAAAATGTGATACTTTTTCTTTTTTGATTCTTTGATGAATAAAGTTAAAAAAGAACAGCATTTATTAAAAATAGAAATCTTTACTATCACTTTTTATCCGTTTAACACATCCTTGCTGAATGAAAGTATTCATTTCTTAAAAAAACTAAGATTTACTGACCCCAAACTTTTGAATAGTAGTGTATATTGTAACACACACACACACACACACACACACACACACACACACACATATATATATATATATATAAACTGTTATTTTTAACTTTTTATTTTTGAAAGAATCCTGACAAAAGTATCACAGGTCCCAAACATTGATAATAAATCAGCATATTAGAATGATTTCTGAAAGATCATGTGACACTGAAGACTGCAGCAATGATGCTAAAAAAAATTCAGCTTTGATCACAGGAATAAAATATATTCAAATAGACAACTGTTATTTTAAATTGAAAAATGTATTTCACAGTATTTCTGTATTTCTGATACAGTATATATACTTTTTGAGGCCACTAGGAGCCTGTGATTTTTGCATATTAATCATGACTTTCGATTAATAATGTTTGCATGGTTAGTGAATGAGACCCATTTTTGTAAAACATGATATATTGCTGTTGATTTTGGACTTGAGGACATTTCGGCTGCTGTGCTGTGTTTATCATATTTCACACTAATCTCTCTAAATGAGGCTTTGTAAACTTGTAGTGCATTCGTTTGCAAACAAACAGATGCAATGTATTACTAGGCCGTAGTTTTCGTGCATATTTCAGCACTTTCACATTATGATAATATGTTCATTATGCCTAGCTTACGGGGAAGTGTGATATTTATGCATTGGTAGATTGGAACATGAATCATTTGCTTGCATTGCATCAGTTATACTGAGAATCTTTATGGGAACTTTTCTACGAACTTCATCTGCATGAATAATGTCTTAGTTCATTAAGGTTCATATCTTGAACTTTGTGTCTTCCTCATTACACAGTTAAGTCGTATCATACTGTATTTGCTTCGCAGATAGATGTACTGCGAAAGGACATATCGAAAAGGAGCAGTTTGTGACTAAATAAAGAAATAAACCTTGTCCTGAATCATGTTTTTTTATTGTTGTGAGTGTGTTTGTGGCGGGTCTAACATGAAATACTTATAAAGCTAATGGTTTTTTCCACTTAGTGGGAGCACTCAGACGTAAAGATGGAACGGAACGTCTTCAGATCAAATTACCAGATTTACAATATGTCATGATATTAGGAGGTCGCTATGGAAACTAACTCTGTGCGGTGGATACCTCGTACCCACCAGCCTCAGATGTTTAAATGCTGATAGCAGTGAATATGAGATGTTTTGGCTGGTGCTGGGAAGAGTCTGTGAGTGGTCACGACTGCCTTTGTTTCTGGCTCTCCAGGGGCTGGTTGTGTGAAGACCCACAGCAAATCTGCCAAAACATCACAGAGGCAATCGGAGAAAACAGTGTGAAATGAAAAAAGATCAGGTCAAAAATAGCCCATGATGACCTACATTCAGTAAATAACACAACCTGCAATCATACATGACAAAGAAACTGTCAAAGTTCACAAATCTGTGAACCAAAAACATACAGTTCCTATCAGAAAAATTGTTTTTCTTATAATTTTTATTAAAATGGCTCGCATACACACACACACACACACACACACACACACACACACATATATATATATATATATATATACACACTGCTGTTCAAAAGTTTGGGATCAGTAAGATTTTTTTATTGTTATTTTAATGCAGTCTCTTATGCTAATAAAGGCTGCATTTATTTGATAAAAATACAGAAAAAACTGTAATATTGTGAAAAATGATCGCAATTTCTAATATTGGTTTCCTACTTTAATATACTTTTTAAAATATAATACATTTCCATGAATTTTCTGCATCATTACTCCAGTCTTCAGTGTCACATGATCCTTCAGAAATCATGCTGATTTATTATACGTGTTGAAACTGTTGTGCTGCTTAGCCTTATATGCTTTTGGAACCTGTGATTCTTTTTTCTTTGATTCTTTGATGAACAATAAGTTAAAAAGAACAGCATTTATTCACAGGAATAAATTATATTTGAAAGTATATTATGATAGAAAACGGTTATTTTAAATTGCAATAATATTTCAAAATGTAAATGATTTTCTGTATATTTGATTAAATACATCCATCCTTGATGCGCATAATAAACTTCTTTAATAAAAACATTTAAAATCTTACTGATACCAAACTTTTGAACTACAGTGTGTATACAGGTGCATCAAAAAACAATTGAATATCAATATTCAATAAATGACCATCCATACAGTATAAATTGTGGTTTTCTCTTGTTCTTCCAAAACTACAATAACAGTGAACACTGCTGACTTGGCAACTGTCCAGAAGACGATCATTGACACCCTCCACAAAAAGGGTAAGTCACGGAGGGACACTAGAATAGAATTGAATTAAAAAAAGAATAACAAAACTGTAATAGTATTATAAAATAATATAAAATAATGTATAAAATAATGCGAATAGTACTATAAAGTAATACAAAGAACTAGAATAGTATACAAGTCTTACTAACATAACACTGAAAACGTTATTGTGTTATATTTATAGTGAAAAACATGACTTATCAGAATATATGACTACATAATATAATATTTCAGATTATATTTAAGATCATATTAAAAGAGAATAAACTGGAAATAGCGGCAAAGAAGTAAATATACTTGTATGCAAAGCACATTCCACAGACCTACCTTTACAAAATTATGACAAATACAACTTACGTCGACAGATTGAACCAGACACTATAGTTCACTACAGCTAATGTGTGTCAAAAAGCTGACAGTGTTAATAGTTTTAATAAAACATTTAGCATAAGATAAATTACAAAGCTGTCACCAAAGGCCAGACGCCTATAATAAACAAACGCGCTTCGGCATTTCACGTCTTTTGTCCCATCAGTCTATCCGTAGTTACGTTTATTGCCAGCGACGGTGAAAATGGTGAGTGAGCCAGCAGTTTATATACCGACTCATTGTTTAATTTCTTTCCATTGCTCTACGTTAATTCTGTAATTTACAAATATAATATATGAAAGCCGTGTAAACGGGCGTGTGAACGGTGTCTCATAACGCTTTGTTTAATACCCATGTTTAATAAATACATTTATGTAGGATTAACAACACAAGTCATGTCCTCTGAAGAAATATTCGTTGGTCTTAAGAGCGTTAAATCACTCTGCTAACCCGCATACAGCCTAAAACGTGTCAAAACGTTAATACATGTCAGAGACACACGATAATTCCATAATTTACGGTGTATTTTTGCTTGTTTCATTCCTGCAATCCGGTCAAAAACAAGCAGTGCAGCTTGACAGTCGTGACGTTAGCCTTCGCTTTACAGTCAGCCCAGAGTATTCAGTGTTTTTCCATTACATTTGAAGTGGTCAGTCAGTCATTTTGGATATTATTATGGTGTATTTCATTTACACAGAATTGTTTGTGTCTGTGACGTTTAACACAGGTCCTGTTTCTTTAAAATTATGTACAGTCAGTGGTGATGAGTCAGACTTAAACATTATATATATATATGTGTGTGTGTGTGTGTATGTGTATTTATGCGTGTGTGTGCGTGTGTGTGTGTGTGTGTGTGTGTGTGTGTGTGTGTGTGTGTGTTATACAATGGGATCCCACTGGTGTCTGCATTAAAAGTGATTTTATATACACAGAAAGCATATTAAATACAAATAAAGTGTGTACTTTTAATGTTTTACTTTTGTGAAAATAAAATGTCAGAATATGGATGAAATATCATTCCATTGTCATTCAGCACAACAGATATATTTTTGTAAAATTGAAACCACATTCGTATAAAAGATTTTAAATGACTATGAATTAGTATTTTGGGGCTGCTCTGCAATCCTTAAATAGAGTCCTTTAATGTCATCTAATGATTATTGTTATAAATCTGCCTTTTTTGAGTATATTAACTATTGTTACACTGAATGACATTTTTTCTGTAAATCATGGTAAAAATGTGTGATAGTCTTTTTTTCTCAGACGGGACAAATTCTAATGTACAAAAAAAACAAAACATTAAATACTAGACTAACAGATGATATATCGGTGTAGTATATGAACATTAGACATGAATCTTTCTCAACACAGGGCCAGAGTCAAAGCGGAGGACACGGACCAGGAGGAGGAAAGAAAGATGACAAGGTGACCAAAAATACCTGATATTTTAAAACCGCATCAGCCAGAGGTTAGTCCTTATTTAATGATTTAATCTGTCATCATAACAGGACAAGAAGAAGAAATATGAGCCGCCCATTCCAACTAGAGTGGGCAGGAAGAAGAGGAAGTCCAAGGGCCCTGAGGCTGCTAGCAAACTGCCTTTAGGTACAAGAACTTACTTTTGAACTCCACTGTTTTACATCAGATTTTCAGGTAATGTCAGATTCTCCTTTCGTGTAGTCACCCCTCACACACAGTGCAGGCTGAAGCTCCTGAAGCAGGACAGAATTAAAGATTACCTGCTGATGGAAGAGGAGTTCATCAGGAACCAGGAGCAGATGAAACCTCTGGAGGAGAAACAGGAGGTGCACCATCCATCCATCTTCTCTCTCACTCTTCTTTTTGTTTGTGTGTTTGTGCTGATGGTTATGTTTTTTAGGAGGAGAGGTCAAAAGTCGATGACCTCAGGGGAACTCCTATGTCTGTGGGGACCCTGGAGGAGATCATCGATGACAATCATGCCATCGTCTCCACATCTGTGGGCTCGGAGCACTATGTCAGCATTCTGTCGTTCGTCGACAAAGATCTGCTGGAGCCCGGCTGCTCTGTTTTGCTCAACCACAAGGTACAATATCCACCTAACCAGTCAGAATTTAATGGAAATAGGATGAATTTGTCAAAATTAAAGGTATAGTTCACTCAAAATGAAAATTAAGATATTTTTAACAACACCTGAGAGGTATCTTTCCTTCTGTTGAATGTTCAGGTAACTAAAACACAAAAGATCTCAAAAGGTTTTGAATGATAGAGGTTATAAATGAAATGCAGCCATCATTTAAATCAAATGGATTAAAGCACTTGATTCATATGGATTCATTTTACAATGTCTTTATAACCTTATCGGGTCTTTTGAGTTTCGGTTACCTGGTCTTTCAATGGAGGGACCAAAACCTTTCAGGTTTCATTAGAAATATCTTGCAAAATCGTATAAAATATTTAATTCGTGCTTTGTCTTTTGGGTTTGATATGATAAGCAAACGGTGAGTAAATGATGACAAAAGTGTCATTTTTGGGTGACCTATCCCTTTAAAATATGTGACCCTTGACCACAAAACCCGTCTTAAGTCACTGGGGTATATTTGTAGTATCAGCCAAAAATACATTGTATGACCCATAGTTTATACATAGTTTTCCCAGAAATGATAGATTTTTCATTTATGCCAAAAATCATTTGGACATTAAGTAATTAAAGATCATGTTCCATAAAGGTATTTTGTATATTTCTTACCGTAAATATATCAAAACTTATTTTTTGATTAGTAATATGCGTTGCTAAGAACTTAATTTGGACAACTTTAAAGGTTTAAAGTTTAAATGTTTGCTACCTCAGATTCAAGATTTTCAAATAGTTGTATCTCGGTCAAATAATGTCCTATCATAACAAATGTATTTAGCTTTCAGGTGATGTATTTAATCTCAGTTTCGACAAATGGACCCTTATGGTTTTGTTTTCCAGGGTCACATATGTCTTTCTGCAACCGTTTGTATTTGAATGCTGCTCTAATGTAGGCTAAGTCTGGATCCTGAACATTTATAGATTTGCCTATTAAATGATTGAATAACGTGTTGTTTATAGGTGCATGCAGTCATAGGGGTTTTGATGGATGACACAGACCCTCTTGTTACCGTCATGAAGGTAGAAAAGGCTCCACAAGAGACATACGCTGATATTGGTGGACTGGACAATCAGATACAAGAAATTAAGGCAAGATAAAAACAAATCTTTACTGTTTCGCCTGGCAAAAATCATTGACGCTGATTATTTAATTGTGTAATTTTGAAAACAATCAGGTAAAAATGAATCAATGCTGCTTGAATCATGTTTTGACCTATAGGAGTCCGTGGAGCTGCCGCTGACCCATCCAGAGTATTATGAGGAAATGGGGATCAAGCCTCCCAAAGGGGTCATTCTCTACGGCGCCCCTGGAACAGGTGAGTCCAACACCCCTCTGTTTGTTTCATTCATCAAAGATCATGTAATAACCAAAACATATTTTGATGACAATTCACAGACAGAAATAAGGGTGACATCACAAATCTTGATCTATCATACAATTTCCCTGGATGTTAGGTAAAACCCTCCTTGCCAAGGCAGTGGCCAATCAGACGTCTGCTACTTTTTTGCGGGTTGTTGGTTCAGAGCTGATTCAGAAGTATCTCGGCGACGGCCCTAAACTAGTACGTGAGCTCTTCAGGGTGGCAGAGGAACATGCTCCTTCTATCGTCTTCATCGATGAGATTGACGCCATTGGAACTAAGAGGTAGAGCAAAGCGGTTTTGTTTTTAAAAGGGATATTTCACCCAAAAATGTATAAACCCTTAGGCCATCCAAGATCAAGTTGTTTCTTTTTCAAAAGAGATTTGGAGAAATTTAGCATTACATCACAGTGTTTCCCACAGATTTGCACTTTATTTGTGGCTTCATATATATGCAAATTCATTCTCTGCCAGCAGGAGGCACTTAGAGCGGGAGAAATAGAGGTTACATGCAAGATGAAATGAAAATGACATCCAAAATGTTCTGAAGACAGGTTTTCCTTCAGAAATACAGTGATATAAAAACACCCGCTCTGAGTTTCGGTTTTGAAACGTGCAGTGCTCATGTTTATTCAACGCAGTCAAAGCCTTTTGGAAAATCGATTTGTGGCGGTCAGTTTTGATATTGTGGTGGGCCGCCACAAATAAATCAATGTATGGGAAACACTGCATCGCTTACTCACCAATGGATCCTCTGCGGTGAATGGGTGCCGTCAGAATGAGTTCAAACTACTGATAAAAACATCACAATAATCCACACCGCTTCAGACCAGAACAGGAGTTAACATCTTGTGAAGCCAAAAGATGCATGTTTGAAAGAAAACAATCCATCATTAAGACTTCAAACCATTGCTTCTGGTTAAAATACAAGGCCTGTCTGAATCAGGAGAGAAACATGCACAGATAAAGCACAGTTTACAAGCAAAAATGGTCTAAAACAGAGGATGGATTGTTTCACTAGAGGAAGTCGTTTTCTGGATTCTTGATTTACATTTTGTCCAGAAGCGAAAGTTTGGTTGTGTTTTGGATTATTGTGATGTTTTTATCAGCTGTTTGGACTCTCATTCTGACGGCACCCATTCACTGCAGAAGATCCATCAGTGAGCAAGAGATGGATGCTATTTTTCTCCAAAATCTTTTCCGATGAAGAAAAAAACCTGAGTAAACTTTGAGTAGATTTTCATTTTTGGGTGAACCATTCCTTCGATCATATACTCTGATTACTTCTTTGCAGATACGAGTCAAACTCAGGAGGTGAACGTGAAATTCAGAGAACCATGTTGGAGCTCCTCAATCAGCTGGATGGCTTTGATTCGCGTGGAGATGTGAAGGTCATTATGGCTACCAACAGAATAGAGACCCTTGACCCTGCTCTTATTAGACCGGGTAAGATACTACTGCAGACTCGTGCTATGATGTTCAGAGGTTATGTGTGTTTTAGATGAACCCTCAAGGCATTTTTCTCTCTGCAGGTCGCATCGACCGTAAGATTGAGTTCCCATTACCGGATGAGAAAACCAAGAGACGGATCTTCAATATCCACACCAGCAGAATGACTGTGGCTGAGGATGTGACCTTGGACGACCTCATCCTGGCTAAAGATGACCTTTCAGGAGCTGATATTAAGGTATGTTAATGGATTCGGTTCATCTGAAAGTGTTGCAGAAAATCTCTGCTGCCCTCTTGTGTTGATTTAGTTCTTTCTCTCTAATTTTCAGAATGCAGAAGAATTGTTCATATATATCTTAACTCTTGACTTCCTGTCTCCTCAGGCCATCTGTACAGAAGCAGGCCTCATGGCCCTCAGAGAACGCAGGATGAAGGTCACCAACGAGGACTTTAAGAAGTCTAAAGAAAATGTTTTGTATAAGAAGCAGGAGGGCACCCCTGAAGGCCTCTATCTCTAATCTCCACGTTTCATTTACGTATGAGTGCAGCGCTCACGCTTGAGTACACATTTGGCTTAAATTGACGCATGTTTTTGTCTGCCAATTAGTTTTTTTGTAATTGTGATCGGAAAATAAATACTACGGCTGGATCAGAGATGTTTTTTTCTTGTTTATAGCCCTCAGAAGGTGTATCTTAATATGTTTTAAAATGTAATTTATTCCTGTGATGCAAAGCTGAATTTTCAGCATCATTACTCCAGTATTCAGTGTCACACGATCTTCAGAAATCATTTGAATATGCTGATTTACTGCTTAATTAGTATCAATTATTATTGCTGCTCAGTTATTAATGATTCTTAAAATCAGTGTTGAAAACTTTCTGCTGCTTAATATTTTTGTGGAAACTGATTTTTCCACCATTTTCCCACCATGATTTTTTGATGAATAAAGTTCAAAAGAGCAGCATTAATTTGAACTAGAAATCTGTTGTAGTCACTTTTGATCAATTTGATGTGACCTTAATATTTTTAAGCATTAATCTTACTTAACCCAAGCTTTTGAATTGTAGCTTATTCACAGTTTCCACAATGTTTTCAATATTGACGATAATAAGACATTTGTCTTACATTTATCAGACGCTTTTATCCAAAGCAACTTAGTGCATTCGGTCTATACATTTTTTTTGGTCAGTATGTGTTCCCTGGGAATCGAACCCACAACCTTTGCGCTGCTAACGCAATGCTCTAACCTCAGAGCCACAGGAACACTTGAGCACCAAATCAGCATATTAGAATCACCAAAGACGAGTTATTGTTATAATATTTTACAATATTACTATTTTTGTGTGTATTTTGTCATCAAATGAATGAGCAGAAGAAACTTCTTTCAAAAACATTTTCTTTTTAAATGTACAAATGTTTCTAAGCTTCTGAGAGTAGTGTAGATATGTTTATATAAACAATCAGTACGATTTTGAGATATTTTTATCTCCAGAAAAAACTTTTGTGTTTGATCTAGTTTGTTTTCGTTCATTTTAATGTTCTTACATTTAAATTTCAAGGAATTTGACTAAAAACATGTTTTTCCGAATGTAATTATTTTCATCAAACAGTCCCAGCGCCTGCAAAGAAAGCGTATTCTCAGAGAGAGAGATGATTAATTTCCCTGCTAATTACTAAACTAGAGGAGCAGCGTTGTGCGGCCAGTCTTCTCTCTCCCGCTTGACTCGGCAGAGATTGGCATAATTAATGCAGCGTTTTTAGATTGTGCTCATCTCAATCTCTGTTCTCTCTTTCTCTTAATTATTTAAAACAACCTCATCACACATACTTGTATACCTACAGCTCTTGTTTGCCAAAGTTTGATTATTAAATATGGTAGATTATTACATTATTAGAAGTGCTATTGTATATAAAATGCTTAAAATCCACCAAGACGAATGTTTTCCTCCTTGAAGTCCTATTTTGAACCTTCATTCTTCATTGACCCCTGCAGAGCAGCATGAAGGAAATGCTTCCTTGATGTAAAGGAGCAACTGATGAAAGTGAGCAGAAAGCAGTAAGTCTGCGGCCCTTCACAGGAGCCGTGCTGCACTCTTCTTAAATCAATCAGCGCATGCACATCAATGCACATTCAGCAATCCCAGATTAGCTCACGTAGACCGAAAGCTGTGTGCAGACCCCTTAACGGTGTCACTGAGGCTAAGCTTCTTCATGACAGGCCTCATATAAGACACATTATACAGGTTAGTAAAAGAACTCTGTACGATTCAAGAAGCCGGTCCATCTGTGATCTCCCACACTCGAGGACACTAGGTGTCATGTGTGGCAATTTTTGGAAGGGAGCTAACTCAAGGCCATGGCAGGTTAGAAACAAGTCCTGGATCTGGGGGACAATTTCGATCAAGTAGCCTCTTAACTAATACAGTTAATTACTGTAAACTAACATGTGCTTAATAAATTAAATACTAATGGGTGGGATGTAGGACTAGTGATGAAGTTACTGTGTAACACATAGACCATAATTACCTGTATTAGAGATAAATAAATATATATAAACTATACATAGAGACAGAAAGTAGGATTTTATATAATATATTTAAATTATTAAATTTTATTAAAAAAAAAATTTTTTTTTAACTACATTCTATACAAGAGATCATATATGTTATATGTAAATTAAATATACAATTATGTAATTATTAAATTATATATTTGTGTGTGTGTGTGTGCAATTATATTATAGAAAATATATATTATCAACAGCAACAATAATAATTATAATAATTATAAAAAAAAATTAAATGTTGAGTGGTGGCCAATGGGTGCATCGTTCATGGTTTATACAGTAGCCAATAGAAAGTGCTGCACATTCTCTGTGGGAAGGTAAAACCTGATGCGCTTCTTTATACAGAATGCACTGTGGTGTGGAACAATACAAGTAAATGTAGCCAAACACTAACATAGTATAATTCAATGACTTTACCGTTTTCTATATATGTTAAGTTTTACTTTGAGCACCTTGATGGGATTTCTATGCCGCTGCCTGGTGCATTGCAGGTCCAGGGCGGCCAATAATGCCCCCCCTCAACATTGTGTATAATATTGCAGGTCCGCGTCAGCCAATCAGCTGCTCCGTAACAAACCGACGCCGTCAACTCTCCAGCGGAGGGAAATCCACTCGTATCCTTCCGCCTGGAGAAACTAGAGCCACACATCACCGAGTTCATGAAGAGCCTGTTCTTCATAGAAGCAGTAGGAGGAGTTTATTTAATAATTATCTAATAATGTTATTGACTAGCTTGCGCAGGATTTAATTAAAGATGCTCCAAACCGCAGAATCCTATTCGAATGCAAACAAACATAAACATAGGCCCTAAATTAGCTTTAGTGTTTTTGTATGTTATTAATAATCTAATAATGAGGTTCCAAAGACCTCTCCTGGACAATTAATTAATCTCTGGAAATGAACTGTACAAAATTAGCAATTAAGTCAGTAAAAAAACAAACAAAAAAAACTATAATAATAATAAAATAATAAAATCAGTAGCAGTTATTAATATTCTTAAACATAGAGCAGCATTGATTCTTTATTATTATTATGTAATATAAAGCAGTATTGTTCAGCTATATATATATATATATATATTAGAGGTGGGCATAGATTAATTTTTTTAATCTAGATTAATTTTGGAATTAATCTAGATTAATCTAGATTAAAATGGCTCATTTGAATTCTGCCGAAAGCATTCAGAATATGTGTGCTACCCAAATAATGACTAAAAGTAAGTCTTTGAGAACGGGTTTCTCAAGCCAGGTGGCGCATTAGACCAGAGGCTCATCTCCTGTTTCCAAAATGAATCACAAACTTTAATCTCTTCCCGTCCTAATCCCACGAAAAAACTGGAGGAAAATCCCGTTCCACTCCCGGAAGAATGACTCCCATTCCCTCCCACTCCCGTGTTGTTGTTTTTTTTGTTTTTTTGCCGATAACTGTCAATTACAGTAAAAATATAGTACAGATCACAGCGTGCCCACCTTATTAGTTGAATAAAAACCCAAAATGTCGTTTTTTTTTATTATATTGAACTGAAAGCCATTTTATGCACAGTGTTGCACAGATTAAATTTCATGTAAATCATCCATGCTAACACACACGTCTTCTATTTTTATTTTTTAGACATTTCACTCTCTATAGATATATTTTTCAAAGACGGAGTTTCTAGCTCAAGTTCACATGAGACCTAAAGCGCATCCTGTTTGCTTAAAAGCGCAACGTTTCGTTGTTATTCTGAGTGCACACAAATAAACGTAGAGTCTTTACAGATTCGAAAGATGTATTAGGGTACTTTTATCTGTATGACCAAGAATGACGGAGATTTTAAGAGCAAGTGAGCGCACCGGAGCCTGTCCTGCAGAAAACGCGCTTCCACACAAACACTTCAATAGCGCACGTTTCTCTAGGTTAACATCATATTGAGCGGCCATGTAAAGTTGCTACTACATACATCTTTCAGATGAAAAGCCATATTTGAGGTTGATGAATGATAGGTGAGTGTTTGGATGTCCTGATCGATTGTATTACCACATAGACCAGCCGTTAACAATCTGTCCATCACGGACTGCGAGCCTCTAGTTCGAAGACTCGTTCTCGCCCCCTACAGTGCAATTCGGCTAGGTATACATCCGCGCTAAATATCAGGGTGAAAGTCATCATAGCTTGCGTAGTATAGACCCAGCTCCCAACCCAACTTTGAGAATAGATTAACGGCGATATTTTTTTTATCGCCGATAAGAGTCTCGCGTTAACGCAGCACGTTAACGCCGATAACGGCCCACCACTAATATATATATAATGAAAATGCCCCAAAACCATTTTTTTTTCAGTGGGGAAATTTCTGTTCATCTTCTGGGTTGCAAAATGATGTGTATAAATAGACTGCATTAATTATTAGGTGCCTCAGACTGGACAATGCATAATTCATTCATCTATGACACGAAATCACAAAATGTGCAATCAGTCCATCAATCTGTATGATTGAGTGTCAATTCATCAACAGTTATTCACATCTCCACATTCTTTAAACCAGGGGGCAGGACATGCTAATAATCTGCAAAGATGTATTGTTTGGCACAGACTTGTATTAATCCAACATCCTAATGCTGAAATATTTCAGAAAGACATAACCACTGTTTACTGCATCGGTGTTGTTCGGTCTGCCTGCGCTCTAACGGCGCGTCTGATTGGCTGAAGGCCGCTCCGCACGCGCTGAGTCAGGAAGTGAGCGGCGGATGAATACATGTGCGCTTCTCACCGAGTCCACAGCCAGAGCCGCGCCAGTGTACGCTCATCCCGGAGAGACCTGCGTTTAGCCTAGTCTGGAGATTATCACGCTTTATTCCTCACAATCATGGTACGTAATAATTTATTTAATATACTATCAATGCATTACTCTTCCAAACAGAATCTCAACAAGTCCGTTCGCATCAAATTCGCCTCGTTTACTTAAAATATGCTTTTGATATAAGCGTTACAGTTTGTAGATGAAACTTCTCGAGATAATTTACCTCAACGATACGCATGTTTTAAACATTTCGCTTTATTTAGTTAACGTTACCTGCGATAGTTCAGCGATGCTACAGTCAGAGTGAAACCTGAATCTACAACTGCGCAATTCTTACATCCTTTATCTTACATACGGGTTACACACATCAAATGATGTGGAATACATCCCATATGTTATTATTTTGTATTTATATCTTACTATATGATAAAAAAATATATAATTTAGATCAACATGACAACACACTGAAACATGAACTTGTGATATTTTAATTAGACATACTGCTTATGCCAATATCTGGGGTGTAGAGGGTCATAAGGATGTTTATGCCAATTTTCGTGAAATATGATGGATGAGACATGAAGAAGATGATTGTATATCTGTCTGAGATGAGGATGTGGCTCCGCCAGCATCTGTTGCATCATCTACCTCCATTTAACCCCCCATCCAAAGACTGAATTACACCAGTGTTTCCCATCTAAAACCACTTTACTCATATGTAAAGGCCTCACTAATGACAGGCAGATGTATTTTAACCAAACCACAATGTTACATGGACTGAAATGGTGTAGGTTTATGGTAATGGCCGCCCAGTTTCCTGTATTTTGTCTGTAGTCACTGTAGCTTATGCAAATAAAAGGTGTGTTGTTGTAAATGTCTGTCATCTGCCTTTTGTGTTTGTTGAATCTGAAAGGTGTTGTTCGGCGTTTCGTGTGTGTGTGATGTAGTTGTGGTCCATAGTAAACCAAAACCTGTTGGAGGTTTTTTTTAGCTTCCCTGTAGGAACCGGAAATCACCAGCTATGTATATTCAATATCGAAGTTGTTTCTCTTAAGCAGCAAAGATATTTTTTTACATGTGTGTCTTGTCTAGACCCCAAAAAAAAGTTGTGTTGAAGCAATTTTCGCTCAGAAATTGCTGGTAAATTTCACTATGAATTACACAGAAATGGCAAATGTCATTGAATTGAACATAAAATAATTTGTTACATGGCAAAATTCTTCCAAGATCTAAGATGAGCTATGCTGTTTGAGTTTATTTAATAGCTTTATACTTGCACTGTATCAACACAGTTGTGTCAATTGTGTCCATATTAATTTCTTCTCTAAGAGAAATGTAACTGAGAGCGACTATTAGTCTTCTAAACTATGAAAGATCGAACTCTGAGCAATGACATTTTCCTCTGGGCTTTTGTGCGTGTAGTTTAGTGTTTGTGGACTGGCAGTAGATATGAGTGGTTTGATCTCTGTATTGGGTTTGTGTCTGTGTTAATAGTGAGGAACAGCATCTGGTAGGAGACCGCTGTCCTGGGTGAAGTTGTGATGTAATGTTCCCTGAAGCTCACATGTTATGTGTTGGGACTCTTGAGGATGTGTATACTGTCCTACATTCATTTGCTTGAACATTTTGAATAAGCGCTTCAGCCGAACACATCTCACCGCAGGGTGACGGTAGTGTCACTGCACGGTACAGCTGGAGAGGGATTCGGTCGTGCGGTTTCTGTAGCCTGTGGAGTTGTAGAGATCTTATTGTATCCAGGTGTGCGATAGAAAATAGAGGAGGAACAGTTCAAATTTCACACAGTTTGGTTTACTTCTTAGTTTTGTGGTCACATTTTCTGTACATGCTCAAAATGTTGCTATTAAAGGTGCAGTAATTTGGAAATGTTATGTTGAAATTGTTTAATTAGCTTATGTTTTGCAACTGTGAAACCAATACGATTTCCAATATTTGTTACTTGGAGCCAACTTTGCCTAATTCTTTTACGAAAATTACAGATAATGTTGACATAAATGAAAAATTATGAACAATTAAATACTGAATTGTCAATAAATGATGTGTACGTAATGTGTAGTACATAATTGATTTATAGAAATAAACTATTTATAAAGTTATAAGTATATGTGTAAAAATGTCAGAACGTGTAATAGTAACTAAATTGTGTGGGTATATAATATATAAATGTAATATCGAAAGATAAAAATGGTATGCAGTTATAAATATCTATATATAGGTACAACATTGTATACAACAATTTTGACAAACTGAAAACTTAAATGTAATTGTCACTAAATTGTATGGGCATTTATGTAAATATAATATTGGAATAAACATTGTATATATATATATTGTAAATGTATAGGTACGAAAATGACAGACTGCAATTTTGACAAACTGAACATTATGAACAAATGTTTGCAGATGAAGGATGCATTGAGGTTTGAAAGGGGAATTATCACTTCTGTTAATCACATAGCTATGGCACAACTGATAAAACAGCCACATTTTTGCAGAATATGGCCTGGTCAACATATCAGTATATGACAAACAGTTCAGTAGTCAAAGATCATGAAGACAGCTGCTCTGGCAAAGACTAGAAAGTGCTATCAGTTCCACTTCTATTAACTGTAGGTCTGATTTAAGATGAACGGGTTTAGAAAAAGCACTAAAGCAGCATGTTGTTGAACGTTTCGGGAATTGCCGGGTCTCAGAGCAACTGCTTAATTGTGCGTGTTTGTGATATATCTTTATCGACCTACAGCCACTACTTTCGATTTATTGCTCATTATAAAAGAGAAGTGTTTCAGTCTTCCGCGGCTCATGCTGGATGTCAGGGAGTCCCAGAGCAGCTGCGTCTGTTCCTCTGCTGCAGCGCCCCATCCCCCAGGATGAGCTTTGGAAGCGGGGTGATGAAGGTTGCCTGGGTACTGGGCACATGGGCATGAATGAGGAATTAAATGAGCTATACAACTGGCAACAGGAAGACCCACTTATCCAACAAACCAGTGCTCTTTGTTCATTATATCTGCCAGTGACTATTGGATCCAGTGCTTGTGCATTAGAAAGGCTCTTAAGTCAATGATCTCAGCTGCATGTTAAATGCCTTTTCAAGTGAGCATGGCTGCTTAATGCAGAAAGGAAGTAGAATAATTAGTGTGATTGAAGGGATGGTTGTGTATTCCTCTGTCTTTGGCCCATTAGCCCCAGTCCTCCCCTTTTATAATGTGGGTTATTTGTTTTCCTAGCAGCTTTCATCCACTTTAGCAAGCTCTCGAGACTCATAAAATAAGCTTTTTTTCTCCTCGCTGTCAGTGTCCTGCAATCTGATGCCACTGTATGAACTAAAGTGTTTTTGTTTGGATGTCACATGAAGTATTAATACAAATTAAACCAATTTTTATTTACGTTACTCTTAAAAATAAAGGTTCTTTATTGGAATTGATGGTTCTATGAAGAACCTTTAACATCCATAGTACCTTTCAGATGCATAAAAGGTTCTTTACATTTTTAAAAGAAAAAAATGGTTATTTTAATAACCGTTAACTAAAAGGTTCTTTGAGGAAGCAAAAATGGTTCTTCTCTATGGCATCTCTGCAAAAACCCCTGATTGAACCTTTATTTGTAAGGGTGTAGAAACTTTCAGATGCACAGAATGTTCTTTATAGAAGAAAAAGCTTCTTCGAGTTATTAAAATGTTTTTCACACTAAGAAAAAATGGTTCTTCTAAGAACTGCTCACTGAAATGTTCTTTGGGGAACCAAAAATGGTGGTTCCTATAACCATAGAACCATGGTGACGCCATAGAACCATTTCAGATTTGCCTAAGAACCTTTCAGTGACTGCTTCCTAAAAAGAAAAAAAATGTGTGTGTGAAGCCTTCTTCCTTTTCCACTTTAAAGAATCTTAATGGAAAGGTTCCATAGATCTTAAAAGTTCTCGATGGAACCATTGATGCCAATAAAGAACCTTTATTTTTTAAGAGTATACTTCATGCTACAAGTGTCACATTATCAGTGTTTTTTTTTATATAATGGCAAATATCAGACTCTTCTTGGTGTATTGAGATGCATTACATTGTTTTTAAATACTAAAACAGAAATGTTTTTTTTGCCTATTTAGTAAGCAGCATTTCTTTTCTTTTTGATTTCTAGGCCGACCAGTTAACAGAGGAGCAGATTGCAGGTGAGAGTGTGCATGCATGTAATTAGATCACATTGATTTGAATACTTTGAAGCAGACACTAAATACAGTTACCGCCATTTTCTTATCTCAGAGTTCAAGGAGGCTTTCTCCTTATTCGACAAGGATGGTGACGGCACCATCACGACCAAAGAGCTGGGCACAGTGATGCGGTCGCTGGGTCAGAACCCCACGGAGGCAGAGCTGCAGGACATGATCAATGAGGTGGACGCTGATGGTGAGTGGCTTTGAAAGTAACAATAAATCACAGCTGAATGAAATTGATCACCGGTCTCTTTTGAAATTTGAACAAAATATCTTAAAGGACACTCCCCACAAACTCATACTATGGGTTGAACCAGTGTCGGTGTGGTGTCAGATTGCTCAGACAAACAGAGAATGTTTATTCAGGCAATCAGTCTACGAATGGATTATTTATAATTGAGTCAGTGACTCAGTGAACTCTTGATTTATTTAAAGATACGATTATAAATGCAATTTACAAAGCGGCATCAAGTAAAAAATCTTAGGGTGATGCAACTGCTATCATAATGAAGAAAAGCTTATGTAGTTTGGCAAGATATTCTACTATTATTCCATAGAAAAGAAATGTATCAATAAAACAGCTTATTAATATCTTTCTATCTATTAGGGATGTCACAATTGTCAATATCGGACCGTTCGGTATGACATCCACGGTTCAATATGCACTTGTACATTTTGGTTATCCGGTTTGCATTTAAATAATATCCGTGTGTGTGCGCACGTTTGTGTGTGTGCGCACATTTGTGTGTGTGCGCACGTGTGTGTGTGTGTGCACGTGTGTGTGTGCGCACGTGTGTGTGTGTGCTTGTCCATGAGTTCACGTGCTGAGATGAGGAAACACCTCCCTGTTTATATTTGAAAACACAAGCCGAGCATCTTCCCTTGTAATGATTTGCATTGATAAGCCTTTCTAAACATGTTGTCCAACAAAAGAGAACATCATAACTTGTTTTTACTACACAACATCAGTCGAGTGTTTGAAATAAATTATTTTTGTGATCTAATGTGTGGCTTCTTATCACAGTATGAGGCAGAAAATATATTATAAACTGTAATAAAGGCGATTAGAAGGGCTTACAAATATTCTTAATCGTTATGAAAACACCAGAGTTGGCTTGAAGAACACCGATAAACCATATATTGTCGCAGGCGAGTGTTTATTGTCTTTACATTTCATCATTCAAAATGTTTAACCTTATTTCTTGTTTTTATTAAGTTACAGCGATAGCGATGTCTTTATTCATATTAGGGATTTCCTGGAACATCATCAGTGTTACTTCTGTGATGCATATGTGGATTTTCTGCGCGAGGGCATCCTCTGGCGTCCAGTAAGAATGAAACACGCATTACATGTGTTTGTAGCGCTTAATAATTCCCAGTCCATCCTATTTTGGGTACAAATCAGAAAAAAAAATACCTGTCTCAAAAGAAATGTTAAGCAGATATATAATAATCCATGCTTTTCCAGTGTGCAGAGGTACACAAGTTTTTTGTTGTTAATTTGTTGCAAAACGACCCCCTGATGTGCCAAGCTATCAGAACCGAACCGAAAACCGTGGTTAAAAACAGAAGTTCGTATTGAATCGTGGACTAACTGTATTTTTGCATCCCTTCTATCCATCTATCTATCTGAAGTCTTGGGGGAAATCATGGCCTAATGGTTAGAGAGTCGGACTCGTAACGCAAATGTTGCGATTTGTTTTGTTGGTGGGAGGAGTGAATGTACACAGCACTATATTCCACCTTCAATACCCCAACTGAGGTGCCTTGAGTAAGGCATCGAACCCCCAACTGCTCCCCGGGCGCCGCAGCATAAACGGCTGCCCACTGCTGTGTGTGTGCATTTAGGATGGTTTAAATGCAGAGCACAAATTCCGAGTGTGGGTTACCATACTTGGCCACATGTCACAGATAGATAGATAGATAGATAGATTATATATAACCAGCCTGCAAAAACATATAGAGAGGACATCTGCAAGATCTTCATGACTAAATGTCTAAGTCTATATATATCCAGATAATTTGACCCATTTATGTCAAGGTTGGTTTGGGTTGAAAAATGTTATGTGTCATGCGGTGCGACACCACAAAACCTTTTTATGTTTGAGCGAATCATTTATGGTCTATGAGAGAATTTTACATAATTAAACTTTTTTTTATTTTTTTTATAATAATTGCATTTGGAAATTAAAGGAGGACTTGATGTTACGTGATGGTTACACCACATGACATTTCATGAAATGTAGATTAGAGTCATTAGGCTAAAAGTTTTCTTGAAGATGTTTTTCAAAGTCGTGACATGTTTTAAGATCTATAAACAATTTTAATTTTCCTTATCATGCATGTTGTTTCTTTGTTATTTAACCAGTTGTCTCAGCATATTAAACTGGCATAGCAAGTACTGTAAAAATGACACCCTTCACCTTTAATTAATAGATGCTGTTGAAAAGATGGGTTTTCAGTTTTTTTCCCCCACACGCCTGTCATTGGAATAAGTACAGCCTGTCTGTGAGACCATTTAATCTCATTCACTCGTCGCGGTGACATAACAGTGTCCGATGGTGCGACGATCCACTCACTCAACACTCTCTCAGCAAAGAGTGACACCAGAAAACTCTCCAATCAGCCTCCTGTCACAGACGCCTCAGGCAGACATACAGCCGCACCACAAGCCGACATGGTGTGTGGGAATATCGGGAGGTCAGATTGCGAGTCGTTCTGCCGGTCTTCTTCGATCAGCGAATCGATAGAGCTGTGAGATGAAGCCTGCCTCTCTCCTGCCGTGACGTGATCTAGGTCAGACGGCAATAATGAGAGTAGTGGAAAATAAAAGTAATTGCATAATCCACTGTTTGCATTCGTCATCTCGTTCCCACACACTTATTGAACTCAGTTGCCGGGAAACCGGGGAAGAACTTATTTTGAGAATCGACACTGGAAGTGACCTGGAAATGGCTGATTTCAGCACAATGGTGTGTTGCTGAGTGGTTCTTCTAGTAATGAATTGTGTTTCCCTTAGATACCTGTGAAAGACTGCGCTAATATGACTCAACATCCTGTAGTGATCAAAGGTCTTGCATTTTTATCTGCCACGCTAGGAATGTGGCTCGTTGTTCATTGAATAGGAGTTTTACTCGCAGGTTGTCTTACTGTATTACACCACACACCATTAAATCACCATCTGCTCCAACCCATAGGAACGTAGCGTTCAACCCAGTGTCAAAGCTCAATGTCCCTTTTATGCTGGCTAGTCCTAGACCTGTGGCTCCACACATCCAGTTGGTAATCCAGCCTGGTCTTTATTACCGCATGTTTGACCTATTTTTGACCTTAGCAAACGTTAAACGTGGTTTAGCACTTTTATGATCAGCTGTTGCTAGTCCGCGCCAGCTGTAGGAATCTAGCCGTGTTTCTTATTTCAGTCACCCTCTTGGCTTTTATTTTTCACGGCTGTCCCTCGAGGACTATCATCTCCTGCTAATCCAGAGTGAGTCACATGGTTTTTGATCTCTTTTAGCGAATCCCAACCTCTTCCCTTTGATGGCTCATTGGTAAACTGTGAGTATCCTGGGGAGCTTCCTTGGCGAATGACCCTGAGATGGGGTGGAGGTGTCACCGCCCAAAACATGAAGATCTTAACTACAATCTTAGGCTAGATTTACTAATGTTGGGGGAAAATGGTTATGAAAATGTGCATTAGTTGCAGTTTTCCTTTCAGATGCCAAATTTATAGGAGGAGATTAAAATTAATCATGCAAAATGACTAGAGTCTTTACTACAGTTTGCGAACAAACCAAAAGCAAGAATAAAAAGCAGTACATATCGAATGAAGCACTGGAATTTAGGTATTCGTGTCATGAGGCGATGTCCCGGTAAAATTAATTCTGACGCGGATCGATCCATTTGGCTGTATTGTTATGTAAATAACACCTATATAGTTCATAAAGATCATTTTCCCTATTTTTTCTATTGCACTATATATTCTCACCCTTTTGGTGAGTAGTTTGTGAATCATTTGCACTGCTTGCATTTTTGTTGCACAAGACAACTTGCTGCACTGTTTGTGTTTGTAGTTCATACTCAGATATAAAATATTTTTCTTCTGGATTTTTTTTTAATTTTTTCTGCATTTTGTTATTATATAATACGGTTTCCATTTTCTTTACTCCCTAAATGTTTTTTGGATACATCTACATTGTTATTAAATTAAATAGACCTGTTTTTCACTGAAACGCACCTATAACAATATTGTAATAAATGGCTATCACTTGCTAGGGGTATGTTATATGTTGACAATTTTACTTGGAAGTGTAAAACACACAGATACAACTTTTTAAAGAAAAAAATCCAAACTTCAGGATTTTCTGTTTGAGTACACAGTAAAAAAAAAACACCCAATTAATGCTTGCGTTTTTCTTAAAATTCTGGAAATTTGTTAATTCTTAGAGAAAACAAAGGCACAATTGGGACTTTATATTAGCTTGAATGAAATTTCTAGTTCTCTTGTTTATAATGATATATGGCACTTGATGCTGAATGCTAGAATAGGTCTGAAAAAAACAAAGAAAAGTACAGTCGTGTCAGGAGCTTCAAAAATGTTCTATAAGTTTAAGGGTTAATACAGGTCTTCTGAAGCGAAGCGATGCGTTTGTGTAAAAAAATTCTGTATTTAAATCTTTATAAACCGTAATCTCTAGCCTCCTCTAACTGTCGTACGTGTGTTCACGAGAGGGTGGCTTTTCAGCAGATCAACTGCATCTGTGTTTCATTTGTGCATTGTCAGTAGATCAACGACGGAATTTTTCCCATTGGCCCGTTTGTATGATTTGGGGACTCACGCTAATTTGCCTTATTTTGTAAAGCTGGCCCTTTAACTTAAATATGAATACCTTTTCAGCCTTAGAGTTTAAAATAAAAAGGTTAGGTAAAGTTCGACATAGTGTAAATTAAAGTTATATTTATTAGAAAAAAACTGCATCGTAAGAAATTGTCACATTAATGAGAAACATTCAAAGTTGTCTATTTCTCACAATTTTAAGATGTAAAGTCATCATTTTTACTTTTTATTAATCTAAAGTGGAAACGGTTTATTTGAAAGTATCTGAGGTGATCGTTTCTGTCCATACTTCCGTTTTCAATAAAATCTCTCTTTCCATTTTCTTAGGAAATGGAACCATAGATTTCCCAGAGTTCTTGACGATGATGGCCAGGAAAATGAAGGACACAGACAGCGAGGAAGAGATTCGCGAGGCTTTTCGGGTATTTGACAAGGTATGTTTGAGCTGTAACTACTTCACTTGACTGTTTATTACAGAAAAAAATGGACACATAATTTAGTCACAGCTGTGATGCCGAGATTTTCCCGCCCTTTTTGTGGCTGACATTGAGTTTTTCTCTTCAGGATGGTAATGGCTACATCAGTGCTGCAGAGTTGCGTCACGTCATGACAAACCTCGGCGAGAAGCTGACAGATGAAGAGGTTGATGAGATGATCAGAGAAGCCGACATAGATGGTGATGGTCAGGTGAACTATGAAGGTAAGTTGCTTACTTTTTAGTGTATTTTCTCCATTTACAGTAGTCTTATTTTATCTCAAAGGCACCATCTGGTAACTCAACTATAATATACCTACAGATATATCACATAAAGAGGATATAGTAAGTGTTATTATTAAAATAAATTTTAACAAAAACAACAGAATTAATCAATTTTTCTGACAAAACGGTCAAAAAGACTCGAATCAGTGTTAATGATTCATTTACTCTATTCAATTGTTTTATTATTTTTAACTTCTTGTTTTTATTGCTGTGAATGATTATTTCACATTCTTTTATGTAAAGCACTTTGAATTACCAATGTGTGTGAAATGTGCTATATAAATAAACTTGCCTTGCCTTGCCTTACTCAGTGAATTGGTCAGTTCATAGTCTTAAATACCATTAGATTCTCATCTCTGGTACTGTATTCATGTCCATGCTGGAATGACCATAGTGTCTTATCTGCATCGAAAATGGCTCGCATTTCCCAGAATGCACCATATTTGTACAGAGCACATGTAAAAGGTGCCTTTTTTGTTTTGCTGAAAACGTAGCCTCTTGATTAGATGCAAATGGGACGCTAATTAACGTGAAAATTCTGCCTTCACCTCTTGATTAAAAAATGAATAAACCATTGTACAATTTAGCAGTTGGCTGCACAGCGTGGCATTCGGCCAAAAGCAACTAATCTAATTTTCTCTCCATCTCTTCTCTCAGAATTTGTACAGATGATGACCGCAAAGTGAAACCGCCTCCTCCTGCCGTGCCCTCTTAGAAGAGAAGAAAAAAATCAGTCAAATGTTTTACTTACCTCTTTGAAAAAAAAAAAAAAGTTTATTTATTCATAATGTTTCTGTTTAAAATTAATTGAATGTTAAAATAAAGTATCCTTCTGTCCTCACAGAAAATAATGGAAAAGTCAAATATCTGCATGAAATGGTTAGTGATCCTGTCCCCAAAGATCAGTCTAGCATCAATTATTCGAGAAAAAGAACCTGTAACTTCCTTCAAACTGAAGACAAACAGCATTTGGTGAACTCCTAAAGTTCCATCTGCTCTTGATAATGTTTGGGCTGGCCATCCTCCTTTTGTTCTCTCGTTTTTTCTGTTCTTCATGCATGCAGCTTGAGCCCGGAGCTCATTCTCCAGCCAATCAGAGCGTGCTGAGTCCACTGAAGTGTTGTATCGTGGGGTTTTGTAATTTAAGAGGAACCACAAGTAGAAAGAAAGCTTGTGAAATCAAGTTTCTAGTGGAATGGGGCTTTAATGTATTGTGGGGGATAAAAAGTAAAAATCAAAAACAAGCAAAAAAAATCAAAAACAACAAAAAGTAGAAAATGTTTGGCATGATTTTGTTTTTGTTTGAGTTTTATTTTTATTGTTTAGTTTTGTTTTAATGACTTTATTTTCCCGGACGGCCGTCTCGCACCAGGATGGAGATGATGTTTGGAGGAGTGTGGCTGAGCCTTCACTTTTCTGTCCTCTGTTTCAGTGAATTCTCCCCTGCACCGCTTCTGCTGCGGGAGTTTGCACTCTTCAGTTTGCATTCATTCCAAGTTGTACATGCTACTGTTTTAATATTTTCTTCGAATAAAGTGACCATGTACTTTACGTTCTGTTGTTCCTTCTGTGTGTTCGTTAAGTGAGGTAAGGTCTGGGTTTTCTTCTCGGCTCTCGGTTTGCATTAATTCATCCCGATGGAGCTCAGATAGATCAGTGACCGCACTAGACCACCTGTGTTCTAGCTAAATTACAGCTTCCTGTTGAGACGAAGCCATCAAACATTTAATAACCCAATCAACCAGCTCGAGTGTCGCTTTACACCTCGGTTCTCTCCGCTTCAGATATTTGTGTATATAGGGGATTTTCTTCAGAATTGACCTGCATAATGCAAAGCTCCTAGTCTTAACCGCCGCCCACCCAAGACGCAGGAGAGATTGTCACTCATCAGACCCGCACATTTTGACATCTGAGCTGCCCCTGGAGTTGAATTAGGTGTATCAATATTTCACGTGAAAATGAGGCAGCACTGGTGCCGTAGCAGTAAGAGGAGAGCAGGATTTACCGGCCTGCCCTCCACGGCCCAACATCACTGAACCCAAAACACTATCAGATTACACAAAACCACGCCTCCTGCATGTTCAGACCACAGCTTTTTTACTTAAGCTGTTTTGTCTAACATTTCATTTCAAAATCTAGAACCTTAAAACATCTCAAACGAGTTTTCCTTTGATATATTTTGTTATTAAAAGATTACTTAAACACAAGATGACTTGAACAACTCAATTTGGAAACTAAATAACTAGGGCGATTATTATTATTTTTTTAAAGGTGTGGATCTCCATTGAAGAAAATGTTAATAATAATATGTGAAAAATGTAATTTTATAGGGGTGTTTATCTCCAATGAAAACAATACTACAAATACAAAAATAGCATTTTATTCAATAACCATTATAATTTTTTCAGTTACCAGAGTTAAAAAAAAAAAACTTGCATTTTTGACCCTTCCTACATGACTATAAAAAATATAAATGTGATGTTTTTTATTATTAATATATATTTATTCCTATTAACTAATCCTGTCAAACTCAATTGCGAGTTTATATCATGCAATTTCAAGAAAAAAGTCAGAATTGTGAGATACAAAATCGCAATAAATTTGTTTTATTTTTTGAGTGGCGGAAACGGGCTTCCATACATCAGCTTCAAAATACCGGTAAATTCAGTGACATCATTAACCAGAAATGACCTCTATACGGCTGCTGTTAAATAGAGGGTTATATGCGGTCAGTGTTTTTGTTGATGTTTTAATTTTTGTGTCAAACACTCACATTTACGCTGCTTCTTTTGGCCCAGAGAAATCCTATTTCTTTCGCTTCCTTAAACAGCACAGAGTAAATCTGCCTCAGAATGTTATGATTGGCCCAGAGTTGCTCGTCTTACATCAGCGCGTTCTGAACTCGTATACGTGCTTTTACTGGTAATCTCGTTCTGCGTTCACTCAGAGCACATTACTGGTATGTTACCACCAGGGGCGTAGCCACGGGTGTGCCAGAGTGTGCCGGTGCCACCCACAGTGGCAGCTGGCACACCTAAAAACAGATGCAGAATTATAATTTTTTTAATCGTAATAAACATGGGCAGCGCAAAGGAGGGGCTAGCAGATGCTTCAGCACCCCTAAGAAAGACCAAAGCACCGCCATTGCACCCATAAGAAATTAAATACATTAAAAACATTTTACTTATTATTACGCATTCATAACTCTGCATTGCAATATAACGTGACATGATTAGCAGGCGCACTTTTCGAATTGACAGCATTTTATTTAAAAAAAAAGATCGGTTCTTTGTGCCAAGAAGGCCAGTCCCCGACTAAAGATTTCTCTAGTCACAGATAAATTGATTAATATAATAACTTAGGCTACTAACCATCCTTTAATATATAGGCGTAGCCTATTCCGCGCCCAAGCGCACGTCTAAAGCTTGCAACGGCAAAAGTAGGCTAATGATTATGAATGTTGGGGGAAAGGTAAAATAAAACATTTTAATTATTCGTTAATAAACTAGTGATTTCTTCTCAGTCAGTGTCGGCTGAAAAGATAAAGTTGCAGAATGCGACGCTGACTTTAATAAAGAAATGCACGTTTTCATTCCGACTACGTAATTCAAGATTTTTATTTTTGGTTCGTTCGTTCGTTTAATAAAGCAGCCGGTTCATTGCTGTGACGCGCTCCATTTCACGGAGACTGCATGAGACGGCAGAAAGCGCATCTTGTTTCTCTATGTATTCTTTCTCTGTGTAGCCTACATAAATAAAAGCACATATATATATATATATATGAACTTGCTGTTGAATTTTGTATTTTTGAAAGTTCAATAAAAAAACTTGACGGACGGATTCATTACCCCGCTTTGTACCGGGACCTCACAATTTACAGATTAAGCAGTGCTTACAATATTTGTTAATTTAAAATTTAATTTAAAATTTAAATAATTTTCACAAAAAAATAAATAATAATAACATAATTGAACCATTCAAGGCCAGACCACGCCGTCTCGCCCTTTGAGCAGCTAACAGGCACCATTAAATGTACTGTGCTAAGGAGGAATTATTTAAAAGCATTTTGTTTTATTTAGTACAGCAGCTACAGCTGTTTTTACATAATAGATTTGTACATAGCCTAGTCACTGAAGTCAATGATTATTCTTTGATAAAGTAAATGTGCTTTGCTCACTGTATAATTTGTTCGTTGTTTGAATAACCGTGGAAATGCGGTGTTATAATTAGACTTAAAATGTATTTTTATTAAATCTGTGATCATCAGGTTAGGAGTTTAGTCTTATTAAAATATGTGATAAATTGTACTTGCCTAAAAGGGGTTTATGATGTGTGTAGTTAATGATTAGGCTACAGTGAGCGCGTTTGACTAGAGCGCAGTTAAAGAGCTGTTGTAGGTTATACTGTATGTGATTGTCGGTGACCCTCTTGAGCGAGAAAGCTTCGGAAAATTGAAAAAAACAACAACAACAAAAATATAGCTGCAAGCAGCGATAACCAGGGTTCAAGAATTTTAAGGCCTAAGGTGGTATGCTTTTAGGGTCTAGGCCAACATTGGATGCATAGCTGACAGTGAAACTCATCGAAAATGGACAATAGGCTCACAGAAACACAGAAACACACACACACACACACACACACACACGCACGCATGCACGCACGCACGCACACACACACAAATAGAAATGAAATGGTTAAACTATCATATTAATAATCATTAAGCTTGCTTACATAGATACACACACAGACACACTCATATACGGACATACATGCACACATATTTTGTTGCAGATATAGATATTTGAAATAAATGACAGGTGACAATACTCTTTGCAAGTCTTCTCTTTTTAAGAGTTTATATCAGGGATCTCCAACCCAGCACCTGGAGAGCTACCATCCTGCAGATTTCAGTTACAACCCTGCTCCAACACACCTGTCTGAAATTAACAAGTAGCCTTGAAGACTGTGATTAGCTGGTTCGGGTGTGTTTGATTGGGGTTGGAGCTGAAATCTGTAGGACGGTAGCTCTCCAGGAGCAGGGTTGGAGACCCCTGGTAGGCCAATGTGAAATGCAGGGCTGACAATAGAACACATTCACAATGGAGAATTCATTAAAACTGTCTCTCTCTCTGTCACACACACACACACACACTCACTTTGTTGCAGATATAAAATAGTGATTTTCAAAGACATCCAAAACAGAGAATAGGTTAACAGACATATGTAGCCTACACAAAAATGAAATGGTTAAACTAACATATTAATACCCAATAAGCATGCTTGTTTTTTTGTTTTTTTTGCGCATTAATCTGACAATAAATGTGGCACACCCAGTTTTTCTGATGCACACCCAGAGTCTCCTTTCTGGCTACGCTCCTGGTTACAACATACAACAGTAAAGACTGTATTTGTGAAAGGGGCTAATCATTTTATTTTGAGATATTGTCCAGCCCTAACTGGGTCAAAATGACGGGCCTCTTATAGTCTGTTTGTGTTTGTTTTGAGGTCATCCATGTCAGCGGCTTTAAAACTGTTGGTCACAAAGAGGAAATGAGTGGTTCATTGCAAAGTATGAGGATGTCATGTAAGAAATATGAAAAACACAAGTTTGTTGGTGGGCATAACTACATTTTTTTCACATAACGCTCAAGTATGTCACAGATCACATCAGTGTGTCTTGCAGTGCTTTTTCCGTTGGCTGAAAGGTCTTTTTAATGGAGCGTTCTATGGTTTGAATCGATTATTACAGGTTCCGCATCCTGTTTTAGGTTACAGATGGCAGTTTTGTCACTCGTAATTACGGTGATTGTAACATATGGAGGTCACCTCAATAAAAGCAGTAGCACTTGGCTAGTTATGTGATCTCAACATCGCATATAGACTGAGTCGGTAACGTTTATTGTTGCAATTGATGTGCAACATCCCTTGATGAAAGATCACAGTAACCTTTAAAAGCTGTTCCTGTGGTAATGACTTCCTCCTCATGTCTGGTATCAGATCAGTGTTTCTGAAGCTTTCTATTCAAAACTGCCAGTTTCTTCTGTATTATGACGACAACCAGCTACATGAGAAAATGTATAAAGATAAGAGAAACAGATACAGTCCTCTGAATTTGACATCAGATTCCACTCCACACTGTATGCCACTCATCTGCTGTGCTTGAATATTTGGACACTTGAAGACACACTTAAAGAGACCGTAATGCTCAAATTTACCCCAAAAATATATTTTGAAGAATGTTGGTAGCTAAATTGTTTTCGGCACCATTAAATTCCCTGTTGACATTATATATATATATATATATATATTAAAAGTCAAAGGGCCTTGATACTGTTTGGTTACCAACATTCTTCAAATAATCTATTTTGTGGTCTACAGAAGAAAGAAAGTCATGGAGGTTTGGAACGACACGAGGGTGAATAAATGATGACAGTTTTCATTTTTGGGTGAATTATCCCTATGTAAAAGTATGAATTTAAAAGGCACCTATAATGCTCCTTTTGAAAATATGTAATACTGGTCTTGGGTGTCCCCAGAATGAGTGTCTGTGAAGTTTAAGCTCAAAATACCCCACAGATAATTTATTATAACATCTGGAAAATCCCCCTTTTGGGGCATGTCTAAAAAAGAGCTGTTTTGATGTGTACCACTTTAAATGCAAATGAGCTTCATATTCCCACCCTGTGTATATGTCTCTGCTGTGCATACCTACAGCAATAAACAGCTGGTAGAAGCAACATAACTGACCAGTGTTCAGACTGTACATTAGGGAAACCAAACACACCAAAAGTGGGGCGAAAAGCTCGATGTTACAGAGGTTCAATAGTCCGAGCTGCGTGACCGACTCGACAGGTGTTTGCTAGCGCCACCGAACGAACAGCGCGACACTGATCAATTAAAACACTTCAATAATGTACACACACAAACGCTGCCAGCATACATTTATGTCCAAACAGCATGTACAAGTGGATTTTGCATAATAGGTGCCCTTTAATTCCAATGCATGTCAAAACATCAAACTAAAAGCCCATTCACATGAAGAATCATAACTAAAAAGATAATTATAACAATATCAACACCTACACCGGCATACAATAACGATCTGTTTATTATAAGCTTGCGTTGCAGTTTTTCGTCTGTCGCTTTAAATGCACAAGTTCTTTAAATCTGCAGTCCATAGCTTTTTTTGATTAAAAAGTATCCAAAATCAATATTTGAGCAAGTACATAACCAGCCAGTGTTCAAAACTATTCACAACGGTTAGCTTATATTAATGTTTTCTAATTTGAGTGTACAGGTAGGTTTTGGCTGGAAATTCGAGCATGGTATTGCGTCACTACATCACGTCTATTAACATAAAGAAGTTGTCCCGGCTACTGGGCTATCCCACGTGAGGATCCTGCAGGGGGCAGACTGTTTAGCTTTTTCTCACAGCAGCTGGAATAATTACATTTATCATTTTGATGCCGGATTGTGATCCAGAAAGGATTATGTGTTTATGAAACACGTGTGAAGGAAATAAAATTATATTCCCGTTTTAAACGTGCTTCCGATTACAGATAGCCTGGGATTACACTAGATTTGTATTTTAAAGAAAACCTTTTCGAAGGGAGCATAATTTGCTTTTGCGGTTAAAATAATTTCTTAAAAAGAAATTCGAATTGCATGACAATTAGATTAGACTGTACAGGAATGGAAATATACATGTTAATACGTGTTCCTGTGTGGCTCAGTGGTAGAGCATTGCGTCAGCAGCGCAAAAGGTTGTGGGTTCGATTCCCAGGGAACACACATACTAATGAAAATGTATAACCTGAATGCAATTGTAAGTCGCTTTGGATAAAAGCGTCTGATAAATGTAAATGTACACACTATACCCATGAAGTTGTTAACATTAATCATTTGAGAATAAAGTATGACAATAATAATAATAATTTGCACGGTTTGATGTGATATGAGCTAACCGATCGTTAGATTTAATCACTATTGGTAGCGTGATTTATTGTAATGCTTTTTTCCTCCGTTGGTCAGAACAAATGTGACAGACTTGCTACTTACTTGTTCAGATGACAATATACGGTGAAAATTCTGATTTGGGTCATATATCCAAGATGTAGGCTAGAATCTGTGATTACTAATTGTTTGATTCACATTCACCTCAAAACATTAGAGTCATCCGCGCTGAAGCCTTGCCAGAGAACAGCCCACGTAATAAAGATAATTCCACACCTGGCTGCAATACCAGGTTTTTAACAGAGATGGCGACAAAGAGGATAAATGTACGGACTGCAGCTTTAAAGAAGGCTGGATTCTGATTGGCTGTCAATGAAAAAGGAAAATATAAATCTGAAAGTGAATCCATTTATATAATTTATTTGTGTTGTTTTCATAGTTATGGTTTGAACTCAGCGATACTTCTAAATTTAGAATAATTTCTCAAACTATATATTTCTCATTATAGTTATAGTTTATCGGTGTGAACGGGCGATAAGTGTTGTCTTTGAATGAACTATCTTCATTTTTCTTATGCATTATAGAATCTGTATATTTGCTGAGAGCAGGGAGGAAGCTATAGAAACTGTCAGAGAGAAACCCACAGACACACTGAGACATTAACAGCATAAGGATTAAGAAGCCTGGAGACAGTTTCTTACATAACACTGCTGACAGGGTGTGCGTGCGTGCGTGTGTGTGTCCTGTGTGTATTTGCATACAGTATGGCAGAGTTCAGCGCAGTAAACCCACCATGAAAAGTTGTGCACAAAAGCCTTAAAACACATAATGCATAAAAACATTTCAGACAGATTTTGTAATAGATTGCTTCATAAAACGTTTCTTCATGCATCAGCCTTGCAAGGTGCAGAGGAGGGGTTTCCCCGTGAAGCACAACCACAGGATGAACACATGCACTGAGTATGTATGAGTTTACACATTTATATTATATTCAAAATAATACTACATTTTCGTTATATATAAAACAATAATATGTAATACATGGTACAGATACATGATAATTACAGTATTTTTGATCAAATAAATTCAGCCTTGGTAAACATAAGAGACTGCTTTCAAAAACATAAAAAATATCTATATTTTGTATTTTTAATGAGTCACAATGCTGTCAAAATGATGCCTTTAAAGATGATTTTGAGAATATTTGATTAGGTTGCTCAGTAGTGTACATTTCTGTCTGAGAAAATGCAGAGTGACAGGGATACAGTGAAAGGAAGAACGAATGAAAGCAAGAAACAGCCCTGAGGGTTTCCTCCTGATGTGGAAAAGCCTGGGATCCTTCTGCAATGTGCCGCACCTCCTCCTGCCTGCAGTGCTCTCCGCTTGGATTTTCTCCCCTCTTTCTGAAGCTGACAGTCCTCCCCCTCCCACATCTGCAGTTTTCCTCCTGAACTTAGGCTCTGTGTCATAAAGGATAGTAAAGGATGTTGTCCTCTGCTGAACACACACACACACGCACACAAAATCCACTGCAGAGGATTCATGCAGCACAGAAAAGCTGGGATACTCCGGTTCATTTTTTGTTCTGCTATCTCCAGCTTTTTTATTTAACACTGTGATAAATGTAAAGCGCTATATAAGTGCATCATTCATTTATTCATTCATTCAGTCAGAATTGAATTAATTATTAACAGAATATCTGATCTAAAGCGTTTGCGGGATGGTTTTCCCAGCTTCTGGGATTTAAAGGTCTGTTGGTTGCTCCAGTGCTGTTTGAGGAATGTAGGTCAGAGAGCTGCTGCAGTGCTCTTCACACTCAAACACATGCAAAACACAGACACAAAGTGTGTTTGAAATAAATAAATAAGTCACATGCTCATTGTAGATAAATAAAAGTGTACATGCTGAATGTGCAATAGGTCTCGATTATTATTATTACTATTAATATTATTATGATCATTATTATTATTTGACCCTGTAACTCTAACACTCTATTGCAATCCTATTTTATCTATTTGTTTTATTTTTTATTTAAAAAACAAAACAACACTTTAGCCTTTAAGACTCGCACTCTATTTGTTTTCTAACTGCTTATTGTCTTCAAACAAGCCTTCAACACTAGATTTCTCTAATCTTTTTCTATTATATCTATTTGTTTTCTTTGTATTTATTAAAAAATCCTTGCTACATATACTCTGTTGGGCAGGGGTATAGAATTAGGGGGGCGGGGATGCCAGGGAAGTGCCCCTACCAATATCCAGCGACTGCCAAACTGTTCCCAGAATAATTTTGATCAAACAATTAAATATATGTATGTTTTTGTAATTTCAGATGCATCTGAAACATCATACCATTGATATTACCAAAGAAGTTAAAGTAAATACGTTAGAAAACTTTCAAGGACCTGCATTTAATACAAGGGCAGAACGTAGTCACACACTGGATGAGAAGCACAGCCACGTTTATAACTCACAGGTATTGCACCCAATTCAAGACAGCAGTCCAAAACAGTTATCGACAGTTAATATAGAAGTTCACTTCAGGAATGAACAAAGTTGCATCGATGAGTTTGAAGTGGTGTTTGACAAAACAGAGCAAACGGAGAGAGAAAGCGCAATTCATGGCTATTATTAGTTCCCTATATAAAGCATATGGACAGAAAAAGTTTGTGCGGAAAGATACACAATCTTCCAGCCTAGGATAAAGTCATTATGAACATTAACAATAATTTGGGACAAATATAATATGATTGAATGGAAGAAATATGTAATTGGTACTTTGTGGTGCAGCAGGATTTGGAACAGCGTCCTGAGTTGCCGCAGACAGTCTTTAACTTTAAATTAATGTTGTTCAAATGAATGTACAAATCAAACTGTTAGCTGAAATATCCACACAATAAAAAAAACAACATTGAAATAAGAGTGTGCGGTTTATCTGTCAATCACATGCGCAAGAAAGTTGTGTTCGTTATTACAGCAACAGAGTATTCTTTCAGAATCATCCTGGGTCCAATTCCATTAATATTAAAATAAAGTGATGCTGATAAAGACACCCAGCACTCTGAGGCTGATGTTGTTGGTTTACAAAATAACAATTGTTTAATTATTATCTGTTGAACATACAAAAAAAAAACCTGTTTAGGAGTTATTAATATGTTGGCAAACATAAGCTATAAATGAAGACTTTAGGTGACATGGAACTGTGGTCAAAGGTCTATCAACACTGCAAAACTAAAACTGATTGGGTGTTTGGTGTTGGTGGTGGTGTTGGTGTTTGGTGGTGGTGGTGGGTTACTTGGGTTTTGTCAAAAGCAAACCTACACCCTTGGTGTTAGGCTAACCGAGACTTGTCATAGAACTTGCTTGTTATTGCTCTTTTGTTGATTCTGATTGCTTCAATTGTCCTCATTTGTAAGTCACTTTGGATAAAAGCGTCTGCTAAATGTAAATGTGAACGTAAGTCTCTGTATTGTTCGTTTCATATGGTTTAAAAAAATGTTTACATTATTTCAATTCAGTGGCTCTATAAATGTAATTTGGTGGAACCGTAAATCATAACATAAAAATTTGTAAATATATTTTCATAAATATATTGCATATTTAATATATATATATATATATATATATATATATATATATACACATACATATACAGTCATGGCCAAAAATATCAGTACCCTTGGTAAATATGATCAAAGAAGGCTGTGAAAATTAATCTGCATCGTTAATCTTTTTGATCTTTTATTTAAAAAAATCACAAAATCTAACCTTTCATTGGATAGTAAGAAAAATGTCACATTATGAAATAAATGTTTTTTCTCAAATACACGTTGGACACAATTGGAGGTTGTGAGGATGTTAATGAATGAATGAATGAATGAATGAATGATGCATTTATATAGCGCTTTTTGTGTATTGCTGTACACCCAAAGCGCTTTACAATCATGTGGGGGTGTCTCTCCTCAACCACCACCAGGTTAACACAATTGGCACGGTGAGGAGAGTTTGAGAGGCTAAAGACTCTCCAAGGACCACAGCTGGCGAATTGCTGAAAATAGTTGAGTCTCAGGGTCAGAAAACCTTTAAAAAATTGTCAAACAGCACCTACATCATGTTGTTTGGGAGGGTTTCAAGAAAAATTCTCCTAGCTCATCCAAAAACAAACTCCAGCATATTCAGTTATCAGACACGACTGGAACTTCAAATGGGACTGGCTTCTATGGTCAGATCAAACAAAAAAGGAGTTTTTTAGCAGCAAACACTCAAGATGGGTTTGGTGAATACTTCTGCTATGGCCATTCCAGTCCTCAGACCTGAACCCTGTAGAAAATGAGTGAGGTAAACTGAAGAGAAGCACAAACATAGAGCTGGGAATCTGAAGGATCTGGAGATATTCTGGATTAAGGAATGGTCTCTGATCTCTTGTCAGGTGTTCTCTAACCTCATCAGATATTATAGGAGAAAATTTAGATCTGTTAAACTGGCAAATGGAGGTTTCAAAACGTATTGAATAAAAGGGTGCCGTTAATTGTTGCCAATGTGTATTAGAAAAACATTTATTACATAATGTTATTTCCCCCATTTTTAATTCTTATTATTCAATGAAAGGTTAGATTTTTGTGAATTTTATCAATAAAAGATCAAAATAATTAACAATGGAGATCAATTTTCACAGCCTTCTTTGATCATATTTACCAAGGGTGCCAATAATTTTGGGCATGACTATATATATATATATATATATATATATATACACATATATATATATTGCGATTCAAATAAACTGTATTCTATTTTAATATATTTTTAAATGTAATTTATTTCTGTGATGCAAAGCTGAATTTTCAGCATCATTACTCCAGTCTTCAGTGTCACATGATCCTTCAGAAATCATTTGGATCTCAAGCAACATTTTTAATAATCTGTGATGAAAAGAGTTGTGCTGCTTAATATTGTTGTGGAAACTGTAATACCTTTTATTTTTTCATGATCCTTTGTTGAATAGAAAGTTCATATGAGCAGCATTTATTTGAAATATAAATAGTTTGTATTATTAAAAATGTTTTTACAGTCACTTTTGATCATTCCAATGCATCCCTGCTGAATAACATTTATTTCTTTAAAGAAAAAAAAAAAACTGACCCCAAATTTGTTTATTGTTCATACAATTAATGCTTTGTATGGCAAAAGGAGAATCTCATGGTTCGGAACAACATGAGGGTGAGTAAATGTGGAATTGTTTTAACTTATGGAAAGAATTTCAGAAAATTTAATTCAAAACTACATTAATACATTGTAAAAAAAACATGCTGTAGGATTGACTGTTCACACCGAAATTGCTAGTTAATCTCACAAATAATTACAAAGAAATGGCAAGTAACAGAAATTCGGAAGTAGAAAGACTGAATTGGTATTTTCTTGTAAAACACACTCCACTAATCTTCTTTTTCACAATGCACTTCTCACTTCTGTGTGACCCAATGTAAGGATGGCTGTCACTGCTCAAAAAGGAAGTCTAAGTGAGATGACAGTTACGCCTGCTGCTGAAAGACGACAAAAAGTCAAGCAGACAGCCACAGAGACACTGCTGACACTTCGAGTGACTCTCCTGCTGCAGTGACCGCTGTAGAGGTGAGAGCTCATAAACCTCTGTGCGGCCCACTAGAGAGAAAGTGCTGAGCTGGGATCCTCCTGTCAGGGATTTCCTCGCTCTGATGTAGGCTACTCCCCCCCATCCCACAACCTAATCTTGGATTTATGCCACCTGAGCGGGGAATGCTGGGACTCAATGCTGCGGCCTGCATAAGCGACTGCAGAGCCTTTGGCCATTAGCGTGAGGGAGTAGTCAGAATGGCAATGCTTTGCAGTGGCAATAAAATTGTAATGGTATGCAGCGTACTGTCACGTGACACGTGAGTGAGATGGAGCAGCGAGGAATTGCTGTTTATGATGGCCAGATGCAATTTCCTCTGTACGGTTATAAACCAGACGGAGCGAAATCCAACCAGTCAATTTATGTAAGCGTTCTGCAGTCTAATCAAACTCGGAGTCTTTCCAATCGCTGGTTTATAGTCTTCAGAAGCGCTCTGCCCATTTTCCTGCCAGTTTGGCTTGTATTGATGGCATCTGCAGATCTGAGCACTGAGGCATACAGAGCTGACGCTGCCTTTTGACAGAGCGACGGCCTGACGCTTTTTCTGCAGTGCGAAAGGGAGGAAAAGTTGCTCTTGTGTCTTAATAATGACTAAAGATGATTCCGTGGGGTAGTAAATACTACAGAAAAACAAATATAATTTCTACATGAAAAAGTTAGTTCAGTAAAAAATAAAATAAGGAAATTCTATAGGCTGTTGGTACTCAATTCAAGCTTGTTGAAGTTAAAGGGATAGTTCATCCAAAAATGAACATTCTGTCATTAATTTCTCACCCTCGTGTCGTTCCAAACCTGTAAGACCTTCGTTCATCTTCAAAACTCAAATTAAGATATTTTTTGATAAAATCTGAAAGCTTTTTGACCCTCCCATAGACAGCAACGCAACTGAAATGTTACCAGGTCCAGTGAGGACAAATGCAGTGAGGACATCGGTAAAATAGTCCACGTTCTGGGGTACTCTCCAAAAGGGCAGAAGATGGTAACTCTGGGAGAACAATTGCTGAATAAATTATGCTAATATTGTTTTCTTTGCGCACAAACAGTATTCTTGTAGCTTCTTAAAATTAAGGTTGAACCCCGGATGTCACATGGACTATCTCAAATCAAATCAAATCACTTTTATTGTCACATCACCGCAGCACAAGTGCCTTGGTGAGTGAAATTCTTACGAGCGTGCTCCAGACAGTGCAAAACAAAAACAAAGAAAACAACAACAATTTACATATGGACAGTACATATTTACAGACTGTAGAGAAGACAATGTGCAAAATACACATACATATACTCAGTACACACAGTGTACTATAAAGACATACTTATTTATCAATACACATTATACACCATATGTACACATCTACATTATGTACACATCTATGCATAGTAACATGTGAAGGTGCAACAGATTATAAATTTACAGCAGATGGTTGTGCAACAGATAGTTGTGCAAAGGTGCAACAGATTATGCATATGCAATGTCGTGGATGTGCTTTGTATGGTGTCCAGTGATAGCAGATGTGTTAGTGCAGTGTGTGCGTGTAGTCCAGTTGAACTGCGTTAAAGTGCAGTGCATGGCATGTTGTGTGAGTGGGAGTGTGATGTAGGGTGAGTTATTTATGACTGTTCATTAGCCTGATAGCCTGAGGGAAAAAGCTGTCCCTCAGTCGGCTAGTGCGGGATCGGATGCTGCGGAGACGTCTCCCTGAGGGCATCGGAGAGAGCAGTCTGTGGGACGGGTGGCTGGAGTCTTTGATAATCCTCCGGGCTTTTCTTGTACACCGCCTGGTGTAGATGTCCTGGAGGGAGGGAAGCTCACCTCCAACAATGTGGCGGGAAGTTCGCACGACCCTTTGCAGAGCCCTGCGGTTTCCAAACCAGGCGGTGATGCAGCCGGTCAGGATGCTCTCCACAGTGCAGGTGTAGAAGGACCTGAGGATGCTGGGGCTCGTTCCAAACTTCCTCAGCCTTCTCAGGAAGAAGAGGCGCTGATGTGCCTTCTTCAGCACTGTGTCTGTGTGAGCAGACCATGTGAGATCCTCGGTGATGTGAACGCCGAGGAACTTAAAGCTGTTTACCCGCTCCACAGGTGTCTTGTCGATGGTGATGGGTGTGTGTTCTCTGCTCTGTCTCCTGTAATCCACCACCAGCTCCTTGATCTTGTCGATGTTGAGTGAGAGGTGGTTCTCCTGACACCATTTAGTCAGGGTACTCACCTCCTCTCTGTAGGACATCTCATCGTTGTCGGTGATCAGGCCTATCACCGTTGTGTCATCAGCAAATTTGACGATGACGTTGGAGCTGTGTGTAGCTGTACAGTCATGTGTGTACAGGGAGTACAGGAGTGGGCTGAGGACGCAGCCCTGCGGTGCACCAGTGTTGAGGATCAGGGGAGATGATGTGTTGTTGCCCATTCTGACCACCTGACTTCTGCCTGTCAGGAAGTCCAGGATCCAGCTGCACAGAGATCTGTTCAGGCCCAGAGTCTGAAGCTTCGCAACCAGTGTGGCAGGCACTATGGTGTTAAATGCCGAACTATAATCCACGAACAGCATCCTCACATAGGTGTTCTTATTTTCCAGGTGGGAGAGAGCAATGTGCAGGGTGAAGGCAATAGCATCGTCTGTGGAACGGTTACTGCGGTATGCAAATTGTAGTGGGTCCAGTGAAGCAGGCAGCACAGAGCAGATGTGTTCTCCGATGAGCTTCTCAAAACACTTGCTGAAGATGGGTGTCAGAGCAACGGGCCTCCAGTCATTCGAGCATGTGATTTTATTTTTCTTAGGTATGGGCACAATGGTTGATTTTTTTGAAGCATGCGGGAACCACAGACAGAGAGAGGGACAGATTGAAAATGTCTGTAAAAACCCCGGCTAGTTAAAAAGCACATGCTTTGAGCACACGGCCTGGTATGCCATCCGGGCCCACAGCTTTACGGATGTTCACCCGTTTGAAGGCTCGGGTTACATCCGCAACAGAAAGGGAGAGTGGACTCACCTCTTCTGCTGCAGCCGTGTGAGCCCTCTCTGTGTGGGCGGTGTTATCATCCTCGAAACGAGCATAAAAGGTGTTGAGCTCGTCCGGTAGAGAGGCGGCAATGTTCACAGTAGCTGGTTTATTCACTTTAAAGCCTGGGATGTTGTTAATGCCCTGCCACATGCTTCTTGGGTTGTTGTTGTTGAAATGTTCTTCAACTTTGTTTTTATATTGTCGTTTGGCTGCTTTGATGGATCTCCTGAGATCATAACTGGCTTGTTTCCGATCATCAGTGTTTCCGGATTTAAAGGCAGATGTCCGCGCTGACAAGGCTGATCGAACGTCGCTGTTAATCCACGGTTTTTGGTTGGGGTAGATGCGGATGGTTTTGTTCGGAACTACATCATCTATACACTTCCTGATGAAACATGTTACAGAATCTGAATACGCCTCTATGTCATCATCAGACGCTGCCTGGAACATGTCCCAGTCCACGTGATCAAAACAGTCCTGTAGTATAGCGTCCGATTGGTCCGACCAGCATTGGACTGTTCTGAGGGCGGGTGCTTCTCGTTTCAGTTTCTGCCTATAAGCAGGCAGAAGCAGAATGGAAGAGTGATCCGATTTGCCGAAAGGTGGGCAGGGGAGGGACTTGTATGCGTCCCGGAAAGAAGTGTAACAACGGTCGAGTATACGATCCCCACGCGTGTTGATGGTGACGTGTTGAAAGTATTTTGGAGCTATTGTTCTGAAGTTGGCTTTATTAAAGTCCCCGTGATAATAAAAGTGCTGGGTGCGTGGTTTCCTGCTCACTTATATTCCCGTACAGTTCCCTGAGTGCCTGGTCTGTGTTGGCTTGGGGGCGATATAAACCTCCTTGCTACGTTTCTGTGCGTTGATCATGGTAATATCCTTGCTGTCTATGGAGGGTCAGAAAGCTTTCAGATTTGGTCAAAAATATCTTAATTTGAGTTCTGAAGATGAATGAAGGCCTTACAGGTTTGGAACGACATGAGGGTGAATAATTAATGACAGAAATGAAATTTTTGTGTGAACTATCCCTTTAATTCTATGTGAAATTAAATATACTTATTACTGTATTTACTCAATTGCTTTATGAATGTTAAGTTCAATAGTAAGTAGATTGTACAGAGCAGTAGCATTAAATTGTACTTAAAATTTGTTAGACGAAAAAGACTTTTAAAGTTAAATTCTACAAGTAATTTTTTTTCAGTGTATTTAGACAATGTGTCAACAGTACAGAAAATTCCTGATGTTTACCAGAGAGAAAGAAAGTTACAAGTGTAAGTTCAGCGATGACCCTAAGAAGGCTTTTTTAAGCATTAGAGGCATAAATACAACAAGATCTCACAGGAAAATGTGACTATTGTACAGGTTGGTGATTTCATGAATTCATATGAAGTGAATCATATTAAAACAAGATTTTTAGAAAAAGTAAACAAAGTGCTTTTAGGGTTAGGGTTGTACTTTTCTACAAATCACACATTTTCTAACAAATTCATATGAAGACAAAAAATTAGGAAACCAATTCACTAAAGCATAACATAGTTATAATATACAATTGCCAAGAGTTTGTGTTGTAGGAACTAGACAAACTAACCTACAAAAGTGTAATGCCCAGTTGTTACCCACATTTTGACCACAATTTACCTTAAAATTATAACACAAAACACGTACCAACATATTAACCCTTTCTGCAGCATGAGAGGAAGTAAATCATCTCCATTCAACACTGATCCCCAAATTTTGAATATGGCAATTTATAATATGACCATAAAAGACACACAAGACACATAAACAGTTCACCATAAAAATTGTTCAAGTTCACCATTGTAAATATATTCAGCAGTACACTTTACCCATATTTCAAAGACAATACAATTAATGATCAAACTATTGTCACACTTTATTTTAAGGTCCAATTATCGCTATTAACAAACCATAAACTATGACTTTTGCCTTAATAAACTGCTAATTTGCTGCTTAATAATTAATAAGGTGGTTGTTAAGATATTGGGTAGGATTAGGGATGTAGAATATGTGCTTTATTAGGCAAGGCAAGGCAAGTTTATTTGTATAGCACATTTCATACACAGTGGTAATTCAAAGTGCTTTACATAAAAGAAAGTGAAATAATCATTCAGAGCAATAAAAACAAGGAGTTAAAAATAATAAAATAAGGAAATTTAAAATGATATAGACATTGATTTAAAATGAAATTTAAAACAGTTTAATAGAAAAGGATTATACATAAAATAATGCAGTCAGTTCGGACGTAGCACAGTGCTCATTCAACAAATGCACAGCTAAATAGATGAGTTTTGAGACCGGATTTAAATGTTGCTAATGTTTTTGCACATTTGATCTCTTCTGGAAGCTGGTTCCAGCTGCGGGTGGCATAATAGCTAAAAGCGGACTCCCCTTGTTTTGTGTGAACCCTTGGTATTTCTAACTGACTCGATCCTAATGATCTGAGTGGTCTGTTAGGTTTATATTCAGTGAGCATATCTGACATATATTTAGGTCCTAGGCCATTGAGCGACTTATAAACGAGTAGAAGTACTTTAAAATCGATCCTAAATGTAACTGGAAGCCAGTGTAAGGACCTGAGGACTGGTGTGATATGCTCATATTTTCTGGTTCTAGTCAGAATCCTGGCAGCAGCGTTCTGGATGAGCTGCAGCTGTCTAATGGTCTTCTTTGGAAGGCCGGTGAGGAGACCATTACAATAATCCACCCTGCTGGTGATAAAGGCATGAACAAGTTTCTCCAAGTCATGACTGGAAACAAAACATTTAATTCTTGCAATGTTTTTGAGATGATAGTATGCTGATTTAGTTACTGCTTTGACGTGACTACTAAAACTAAGGTCTGTCTCCAGAATCACCCCAAGATTTCTGACTTGATTTTTAGTTGTTTGACCACTAGAGTCAAGGTATGCATTCACCTTGAGAACTTCCTCTTTGTTTCCAAATGCAATGACTTCAGTTTTCTCCTTGTTTAACTGAAGAAAGTTTTGGCACATCCAACTGTTAATTTCATCAATGCATTGGCAGAGAGAGTCAATGGGGCTATAGTCATTTGGAGATAAGGCTAGGTAGATCTGGGTATCATCAGCATAGCTGTGATAGGCAATTTGGTTCTTCCTCATTATCTGACTTAGTGGGAGCATATACAGGCTAAACAAGAGTGGTGCAAGAATAGAGCCTTGTGGGACTCCGCATGTCATGGACGTCCACTTAGACTTATGCTCTCCTATACTCACATAATAACCTCTCCCTTCTAAGTATGACCTGAACATTTGAGTGCCATCCCAGAAAGCCCGACCCAGTTTTCCAGTCTCTCTAGAAGTATGTTATGATCGACAGTGTCAAACGCAGCACTAAGATCTAGTAGTACCAGCACTGATATTTTGCCAGAATCAGAATTAAAGCGAATATCATTTATTAACTTAATGAGTGCTGTCTCTGTGCTGTGATGCACGCGGAAACCAGATTGAAAATTATCCAGGTATCCATTTGAGTTTAAGTAGTTGTTCAGCTGATTAAAAACTACCTTTTCAATAATCTTACCTATGAAAGGAAGATTTGATATTGGTCTATAGTTGCTCAACACAGTGTTATCAAGATTGCGCTTTTTCAGAAGGGGCTTAACAACTGCAGTTTTCAGGGAGTTTGGAAAAGTCCCAGAAAGAAGTGAGGTGTTCACCACTTCTAAGAGATCTGCTTCCAAACAGTTAAGCACACTTTTGAAAAAAGATGTGGGAAGTGTGTCAAGATAGCAGGTTGACAATTTAAGATGCTGTACTATTTCTTCCAAAATTTTGCTATCAATTGTTTTAAAACCAGACATAGTCACTTCTTTTTGAGATTGCTGTCGAATCTGTGTGACCTCTGTATTACAGGAAGATGTGCCAATCTCCTTCCTGATATTACCGATCTTCTCTGAAAAGAAGGAAGCAAACTCATTGCATTTGCGGTCAGACAGCATTTCACTGGGAATCTGACTTGGGGGGTTTGTCAGTCTCTCAACAGTAGCAAAAAGAGTGCGAGTGTTGTTTAAGTTACTGTTTATAAGGTTTGAGAAGAAGGTCTGTCTAGCTGTGGCTAGTTCCAAATTGAAAGCATGAAGGCTGTCTTTATAGATGCTATAGTGTATTTCTAGTTTCGTCTTCCGCCACATCCGCTCAGCCTTTCTGCATTGTCTTTTCATATTCTGAACTGCTGTTGATTTTCTCCAAAATGATTTTTGTCTGCCATTCTTCTTGCTGACCTTTATCGGTGCAATATCATCAATAACATTCTTAACTTTTGAGTCAAATGAATCCAGGAGAAGATCAACAGTATTACAACTATTACATAGACAATATGTTAATAATATGCATGATAATAAGAACTTATTAAATGCTAAATGACACAAAGACACACTTATGCCCTACACAAGTTAAATAGTACTTGTTTAAATTTCAACTTTAATATCAATCAAAATGATTATACATTTTCATTTTATTGTAAATAATATGCAATTGTCTGAAAACTTTACATTTAGTTTTCACTCAAAGTGTATTATTTCTGTAAGTATTCTAGTTCCAATGTTATATTTATTTATGTATTCATTCATTCTCTATTTTATTTGGTGTTTATTTAATGTATATTGATAGACAATCACATAATCATAGATCTGAGTTTTAGTCTATTTATCAAAGCCCAAAATGTTGGTGGTTACAGAAATAAAATAAATAAATAACAATAATAAATAAATAATAATAATAATTAAATAATTAAAAATCAAATTTATTTGACCTCCTGACGCTAAACTAATTTTCTGGAAGTACGCCACCTCCTTTCACTGACCATTTGTCAAGCAAAAAAATACAAATAAAATAAATACATAATTTTAATACACAGTGTTCCTGTGGCTCAGTGGTTAGAGCATTGTGTTAGCAGCACAAAGGTGGTGGGTTCGACTCCCAGGGAACACATGAACTGACAATATAAATGTACAGCCTGAATGCACTGTAAGTCGCTTTGGATAAAAGCGTCTGCTAATATGTAAATGTAAAATTTCTGGCCCAGTTTGGTACTCGATTCATGGAAAGTGCCTTTTACATGATATTCCATTGTGGAAACAACGAGGACACACAAGCTTTGAAAGGCAAATTCGTCTGGATGGCTGAGGCAAAAGCATTGACTTAATGACTTAATTTCCACATAAAACACTGGAAACTGAAACTAAGTTGGAAGATTGTGTTGCAGAATACGGTCATCCTAAGTGTGCAGAAATTAAATGTACTTAAACAACCGAGTATCAGCAGATGCACCTTGCTTATTTATATCAACAAACCAAATGGGGTCACAATATTCCTGCATGCAAAATATGCTTAGTTTGATTCATCTAAATAAAATTGAACTCAAGCAGAATATGATTTTATTTTCATTCGACTGCAATTTTACACAAAAAAAACTAATTTCTCATTCAGATAATTTTCCTCTCCAATCCTCCAGCAATGACAATAAAGAAGTTAATTTATATTCTCTAAAATCACAGATACAGTGCAATTCAGAGCCAAAGTGTTGCCACTGAATCTCTTCTGCATCCTGAAAACTTGAAAAGTAGAAACAAACGTTTACTATTTGACTTTCAGGCAAAGTGGCATGGAAATGTAAAGCATCCCTTCCTGTACCAGACCTTTGTTTTGTGCCCAGCGTCTCATTTCTGCAGTTTTGAAAGCACCTGAACACGCTCTCCGGCTTATAACTAAAATAAGCCGCTGTAGCGAGAACTCGACTTAACTCAGAGAGACAAGCAACCGAGGGAAAACCCGAGCTAGCAGACTGTAACACACACCACAGTCTAACATTTCTGCTATAGTGCGCTAGTCAGATTTCCTTCAGCCATTTGTCTTCCAGAACTTACGAGTTACACATAGATTAGTGACACTGTTGCGTGCTATAGCCTGCTATTGGGGCTAATAACTGAATGGCCTAATCAACTAATGAGTCACTGGATCCCAAAAGATAAGAATTTATAGGTAGCCGGTTGATGCAATCTGCTCAATAATGCAGGAGTAGGAGCTTTAAGCTACAGACGTGTACATTTAAAGAGCTATATTTACAGTAAGTGTACGCTTTATCTCACCTGAGACCACTGAGATGGAGATGAGTGACTCTCCATGTTACATTCACTTGTTCTAGAGGCTGTACGCTTAGTATGAAAATAGAAAGACTACCATTAGTATGTTCAACTGTGTCCAGCAGTGTGTCATTTCTGACCAGTGGCGGAGCTTGTGGGTGCAAGTGAGAAAGTCTCTGTGTCACAGTGCTGCAGATAACGAATAAAGAGTTTATTCTATGTGAGTAGATATAGCTATTCTATTGGTTTTGAAAAACGTTTATGCATTTTTACTTTTATGCAAAGCCTTTTTAACATTTTCCATCAACCATCAAGTAAAAATGAATAACATATGTTATTCATTTTTACTTGATGGCTGATGGAAAATTGTATAAAAATGTTGCAAAAAAGTGAAAAACACGATGATTACATGTGAGCTTACAAATACTTTTAAAATATTTCACTAATTGACTTTTTGTGAATTTTTATTTGATTTGTTATATAAGCAGTTTATTATTATTATTATTATTAATTCATACATATCATGATGTTTTAGGGGGCGCCAGCTGCATCACATGACACTAACCATGACTGTGCATATTGGTGGCACCACTTGACGTTTTTATTTGTTTATTTTATAAAAGCAGTAAAAAAAAACGATTATGCCAAACTACATTAAAGTACAGCTACGTAATAACTACTTAATAATAACAGTACAAATGTATCACCCTGAAATTACAAGAAAACTGTAATATTCAAATATTATCACAATTAATTTTACAGATACAGATCTACATGCTACAGATGTACCAGAGACTGATGGAGGACATTCTGAGTAGCCTTTCACAACTATATAATACATGCATTAAGTTCCTGGAACACAGACATCTTTCTCTATTCTATCCAGCGTTGTGTTTTTTCACAACAAATATGGATTTTCCTGTAAGCCTAACATATCCTAAAAATAGAATCCATAAGCATTCACACCAGTTTCACTCTCTCAAAGCATTTCCCATTCAAAAAGGCACGTGGAGATCTTCCTCTATTCAGCTGCAGGTTTGAGTAAACACAAAGCTCTGATCCATGTCTTTGAGCGTGTGCTTCACGGCAGCAGACTGCCCCGCAGGCCAGCCGACACTCAAACAACCAGGAGAAGAAGGAGAGAGTGAGGGATGCTGTTTCTTTATTCCTCTCTTCTTTTCTGTCAGGGTTAGGTAAGAGTCTGAGGCACATGCAGGGATGTGCGGATGCCGCCGGAGGCTACAGCTGGCTGTATGGGACGGGGGTGGGTGCTAACAGCTAATCTACTGTATAAACAGTTAAACCCTCAGTTTTTCGGTAGAGATAAACAATGATACAGCAGAATAAAAATGGGACATATACAGAGGGGTCATGTAGAAAATTATAATCTAAATTTAACCTGGTAATAAACAACATTTTAGGATTAACCAAAGAAGTTGTAAGCAACTAAAATGAATAATAAATAAATGTATTAATTTTATTCATATTACTATTTATAATAAATACATATTCTTCTCAAGAAAAAGTACAATTAAAGTATTTTTCCTTTATCGTACTATGAGATTACATTGATTTCTGTGCATTTTATGTGCGTTCTGATCACTAAACTCAAATATAAAACATGAAATACTACGGATACTGAGTATAGTTTATGCATACCGTGCATTTTTATTGCAATTGGAGGTTAACATTTTGCAATTCTTACTTTATTAGTTTTTTTCAGAATTTGTTGAGTTTATATCTTTCCATTTTTGAAAAAAAAATATATATTTATGTGAAAGTTAATATAAAACATGCAGTTTTAAGTTGTGAGATGAAGAGTTGCAAATTCATTTTTTTAATTATGTACAAAAAAACAATTGCAAGAAAAATTCATGATTGCGAGAATATAAAACTAGATGTAGAAAGTTATGTCAGCTTTTTATCACTTATGTGATTAAAAGATGCACAGTCAGATTTGTCTTTACAATGTCTGCTCAGTTCGCCTATGTGTCTTGATTCTTTCCCCGCACTAAGTAGTTAATCCACACTTTAAAGACAATTGTTTCACAGGCGAAACCGCTAAGATGGAACAACAACAACAAACTACCACAAATGGCGAGATTAACAGATACTGTAGTATCAGCGATTACAGAGACCTTTTTTATCGCTCATAACTTCTGGAGAGAAATATCGCAGACACTGAACAAGGAAGTGTCACGTATGCAAATAGAGTACAAGGCTGCACTTTTGGCTCATGTCCTGAAAAGGGAAGCCAACACATTTAAACCGCCCCCTAAACCAATAAACCCCACCCTCTCCATGTAAACAAATGGGATGCGAACTAAAAAAATTACACAAAAAATGTGATACTGCAGCTCCACTTCACGATCACTGCGCAAACTCTGGCTCCACGAATGGAACATTTTGACTCCATTTGTCTAGTGGAAGGAAATAGTGAAGTCTTCCATCTTTTTTTTACAGTCATGGTTTGGCTGTACGATAAGTGTTTGCATCAAAACTGAAGTACACTTTGGGTACTTGTTCTTTTGCATTTACCTCGCTGGTTTGCTATCTGTGTCAGGTTTGTCAGCAGTCTATTAATCAGCAGACTGGGGGCCTGTCGAAGCGTCGTGGGGTGTACAGTGCCTTCCCTCTGTCAGGATACAGTTTCAACATTTTCATCATGTTTTGTATTGTTCACGGGCCATGACTCGGCTCATCTGGCCAGTGTGTTTGACCCAGAGTTGAACTAGAGATTAAATGTTAATTAACTCTCTATTTCTGTAACCCATGTATCCCTGCTGAACAACTCAAGCCTTTTTCGAACAGACAAGGCAGTTTATGAATATTCAATGTGGAGTGCTGGTAAGGGGCTTGTCTAAAGTCAGCTTGAACTTTCAGTTCTGTTTCACCATGTAATCTTTGACTGACAGGTTCTTTCAGACACACACAGTTTGATTCATGCATAGCCTTGTGGCAACTCCCCACATGTACTGTTCTTAATACAAGGTAATTATTATTGCCATTTCCTAACCTTGGGTGTTCATTCTTGAGCTGCGTTCTGATTGACAGGGTCCCTACGCAGTGTTCCCTGCCCCCTACTCCACAAGCGCCGTACCTCAGCTGAAATTCACTTCACCTGACAAAATGCGTTCATTTGGAACAACCTGCAGTCATCAAACACAGAAGAAACTTGAGTCATACATATTACAGGAATCTGAGGTTTGATAATAATATACTTCTGTAAGCAAATCTAAATGACCATACTTTAATAAATATACATGTGCAATTAAGTATAAACAAATACATGTGTGTTCATATAAATAATAAGATATTTAATTAATATTAATTATTATTTTTGACAGATTTTTCTTCAGGAGCCAAAGAAATTCATTTTGTGTTGCCTGTATATGCTTTTTTGACTCTCAAAATGACAGGAGCTGCTGATTGGCATTTTATTAATCAAAGTTCCATGGTTTAAGCTAAAAATCTCCTGTTCCACGAACAAAACCTGTGTTTTGAATGGCCTGAGGGTGAGTACATTTACAGCAAATGTAATTTTTTAGGTGGACTATACCTTTAAGGTGGCAGAATACTCTGTGAATCCACTTTGCATTGCATTTCGAAAGGAACGCTTCGTCGAGATCTTCATTTTTGCTATTTGGTTCCTGCTTCCAGTCATTTTTCTAGTGAACTTGAAGATCTTTAACAGGTTCAGATGTGTTTTATTAAAGTGGCAGTGCAGGAAGTATGGTGGAATATCCTAGTCTGACTTTACAATAAATGTTTTAACTGTATGTGTTCATTTTAAACCATTATCATTGTGGGGATATTTGCACAAAGAGGTTTTCTCAGGTCTTTCCTCCGAGGATATATCAGAAATTCTGTCTCCATAAGTATGTATACAATATTTACAGAAGGACATAGGTAACATAAATTATGTAAAAACATAAAATAAACAAATTAAATATCAAACTGAGTGGATTAATAATTTTAGTCATTGATGAGTTGCTGAAATCCAAATAATGTTAAATGGACAAGCTCTGTGTCAAATAATGTAATCCACAAAATATATAATATTATTTAATTTTTTTAATTAATTATGTTATTTTCGTTTTCTTTACACACAAAAAGTATTCTCGTAGCTTTGCAAAACTGAAGTTGACCACTGATGTCAAAAATAAGTTTCATCAAAAATATCTTGATTTTTGTTCTTATGGGTTTTATGGGTTTGGAACGACATGAGGGTGAGAGATTATTGACATAATTTTCATTTTTGGATGAACTAACCCTTTTAATTATAAAAATGTACGCCAAAACAACAACAACAAAAAAAAAACTATTAAATCGATTTACACTCATAAGGATTTCCTCAGAAACGATTCTCATTCAGTGTACATTTCCCTTCTGAGTTGCTTGCTTTGCATTTGCCCTTGAAGACGTGGCCTATTTAACATAGACTGGGACAAACTCAAATAATCTCACTGAGACTCTCTGCATTCACAATTAGGATGAATGAATAATTCTGTGCATGCACGTTCACTGGGCAATAATGCCTGAAAATGAGCAATTAACAAATGAGGTGTTTAGGGCAAGACAGCAAAACACAGCAAACAAAACTCAGCAAAACGTCCTGAATCCTACCAAAAATGAAACTGAGCATGCTCGGTAATAAACAATGCTTGATCTCAGTCACAGTTGCTTAAAGTCAAGCCATCCGAGGCCACATAAGTGCCGTCACGCATCTCTATTCTCTCCTGGAACACAAATGAAACGTTATCAGTCTGGGTCAAAAAGAGTTCACAAGACAGAAGTCTGAGGAATAAAACTTTTCCTGGAGCAAGCAGCTTGTTTAAAATAGATAGGAATGGAAATAATGCTAATGACGTTACATAATTTCCTCTTGAAGATACTTTCCTGATAACACCACAGATAGATGTCCATTAGTGCTAATCTACGGCATTTGAAGAGGTCCGCAAACGGTTGGCCGTGTCCGTTGATGATTTCAATATGATTTCCATATCAATTTCTCTGTACGGCGTAACAGAGACACATGGCTAGCCTGCTTTGAGTCTGGTGGATATCAGGTACGAGGACAGGTGTTGCTTTACATACCACAGTCAACTCGCTGCCTCATTTGTGTGGGAAGACTCAGGACACAAACCTTAAATGTATTGGTTTGGAACATGACTTAATAGGATTTCATTGGAGATAAAATAGCCCATATGTTACACTTGTTTCATATGCTGCTAATTTAGGCATTTTTAGAACATTTTAAGTGAATTTACTTACATTGTTTAAAGGTGAAGTGTAGTTTTCTCAACGTTAAATGACTTGCTTCCAACTCAATGTGCAGATATAACTGAACCATTTGTAGGTTTACAAGGAAAAAGTTTGGCTTTATATCGCTATCAGAAGCAATGGCGCGAGTCTGGGGGCGTGGCTACTGGTTTCTCGACCAATGAAACACTGGGGAAACCTGTGTGCAACAATCATTATTTTTTCAGTTCCATTTCGTTATGCTAGTGGAGCAGAAAGCGCACACGTCAGCTTTAATGATTTTTTGTTGCGTTTGCAGGAAGTCGGTTCTGCACTTGGCTGTGGACACTTTGCTGCTGTAGTGTTTTTACCTCTTTTTGAGCATATCAGTAGGTTGTCGCATTAGTCCAGGTCCCAAACACAAAGGCAAGTTTCAGCGAGCGTCTCTTGAAGGTGTTCATTGTCTTTTGCTCGAGCTCATTAGCTCTGGTCCTTGTGAAGGTGTGTCAGGTTCTTATAAACAATTCATTGAGTCCCACCATTAGTCACCCACTGACTGAAGAGAATGTGCTGGCTGTAAAAACTTAAATATCAGCTGACAAATATTACAAAGACTAAAGACTCCGGTGTCCAGAGAAAGCAGGGCTTGATGATGAGATTACTTGAGGAGAGGCTGCCTCAAAAGTGATGAAAGACCCTGGAAAACAGCAGCAGTACAGCAGACATGCGGTGACCCACAAAACAAACAGCAGTGAGCTTCTACTGCCTCTATACGGTCACACAAAGACACTGCATTTAATAAACATGTTTCAACTGTTAAAAACGTAATTAGACTAATTATTAATATGAAATTCTAAAATATTAGTTTTACTAATAATTAGGACTGTTTCAAATGACTAATCGTGGTTAATATCATTTAAAGTTTTTAAAGAAAATATATAGGCCTCGTGAAATTTCATAAAACTTGATCAGAAGGCATATCTCTTTGGAGATTTCATTCAGAAATCTGTAAATGTCCCAAAGAAGAACATATAATTTACGTGCGAATTCAGATTGCAGAAATTAATTCAAAATGTTGTCATTCACTCGTCCTTTTTGACTTTCGTTCTTCTTTGAAACATAAAAGAATAAGTTATTATAATAAAGTGTGTTTGTGTGGGCCAGTGTTGTTTTGTTCAGTGTTCTTCAGACTATTTTCTTTTTTAGGTGAGCTATATTTGTTAGTCTGTTTAATGCATAGTAACTTTTCTAAATAATATAAACGTGAATCAGTTTTTTTGTTGTAATATCATTAACCCTGACATACTTACTATTGTATTTTTAAATAACGATTTAAATGACCTTTTTTCCATTTAAAAATTTGGCAATATAGTTTTTATATTTTTTTTTTAGTACATCCTTAAACTAAATTAACATGACAAAAGCGTTACCTTGGCAACTATCTGGAATAAAAATGTTATGTCTTTGGATATTTTATTTTAGTGAATATTTAATAATGGTTCAACTATAACAACCCTGATTTGAACGTTGAATTATATCCCATACAAATTAAAAAACACATTTCTGATTTGGTGTTTGCAAATGAAGGTTGGGAAATATTATGACCATGGTTTCTAATACTCCCATCTAGGCCTACAGACTAAATACAAACACAACAAAATATCACCTTCATAACAGAACATGACATTTCCACTGTGAACTGAACACAAACTCCAGTGTCAAATAAAGCAATAAAATCACATGCTGTGAATTCACAGTCCATTCAGACTTCTATATGTGCTGCAAAAATGGTCACATAATACTCCCGATATGATAGACTGATGACGAGATTTTTATTAAAGCTGTGAACTGGATGTGATGGACCGTTGTGGATCTGTGACATCTGGAAGACATGGTTCTTTTGTCAGGATTGGTGTAGTGTTTGGTATCACATCAAATAAAGCCTTTTTAAATCCGTAATAAAATGAAATAAGTAAAATCATGCAACTCGATACACAATTACAAACCACTCTGTGTTAAAACACTGTAAAATGTACGTGGACATTTGATAAATACTACAACATCATTCAGTACAACTGTTAGAGACTTTCACTATTTTTTGTTCAATCAAAAAATACAATATTTACCAAAAATACAGCCAGACATGAATCATATATTTGATCAAAGGCTCAGAATATGCTACATTTGATTGGCTTAACAGAAAATTACAATTGTTACAAAACACATACATGACTTGCACAAGCTCGGTTATGTTAATACTAAACTAAGACATTAAGACACCTAAATACTGCTATATGCGTTTTATAGACTTTTAGAGTGAATTCACAAGTTATTGTCTATTATTTTTAGAGCAAGTAGAAAAATAACTTTATGGACTGTTCTGTTGTTTACAACATTATGCAGCCCAGACACAGAACAGGACACATGGCACTAACTCATTGCAGAACAGTACTGAGACATGCTCCATAAATCATACTCTGTATTTCATAAAGGCATGGAAATTGTGTTCAGTATCAGTCATGCTCTTCTGCTTTGAACAAGGCTTTGCTGGCTAATCCTTGTCATCAAGGCAGACACACACTTTCACTTTTCCTTGGCAACCAGGTGTTTGTTTAGCAGCTCGAACTAAGAAAGTGCAAACGTGTTATACATGCATGTAAGACCAAGTCTATCCAGCATGAACGAGTCGATGTGGTGACAAACGGAGAATGGCGTGGAACGGAGGAGGATCTTTAGGAGTGTTTTATAGTGTATTTGCCTTTCTGGAGCTGAGAGATGTAAAGCTTTGACTTGCTGCCATCCAGACGTTTGTACCAAACCTCATCGTGGTTAATAGTAGTTATCATGGCACTGGAGGAAATAAAAAAGCAAAGCATTACACATGAAAAAAGTGTGTAAAACAAGTGTGATGGTGTAGATCCTAAAATGATAGAATTTTTTGATCTGTACTGCCATTGTGCTCTCCGTCACTTCTCATTTCCATCATCACCAAATATAACCTTCTTTAGATGAACTGAATTGTTCGTTAAAACCTTTGACATCATGGTAACTAGACTATAAAATCATTATTTGTTTTGCTTTCCACGTAATGTTTGTTACACACATTACACATTACTATATTAAAGGGGTCATTTGACGTTGCTAAAAAGAACATTATTTTGTGTATTTGGTGTAATGCAATGTGTTTATGCGGTTTAAGGTAAAAAAAAACAATTTTCCACATACTGTACTTTATTGTTTGTCCTCTATGCTCCACATTTCTGAAATGAAAGATTGTTCTGAGAAGCGAGGCGTGCTCTAATTGGTCAGCTATCCAGTGCGTTGTGATTGGCCGAATACCTCAAGGGTGTGATGGATATGTTACGCCCCTCACTGTATTGTGAGACCCTGTCCCGGCGTTATGACAAAAACAATGTGTTGTATCGGTGAGCATCAGTGTTTCTCAACTGGCCAAAGAAACGACATCAACAGCAAAAAACATTAATGTTTTTCTGATACAAGACTTTTCTTTTAAAAGACGTGCATTAAAGCGTTTGTCACTTGCCTGAGAAAAACGCAGTATCTGCGGTCAGATGAGATGTTGACAGGCTTAATGTCAGTGTCATTATTCTATCGTTATTTCTGTAATGAAATGAAAAGTCTCTCACCTCAGAAAAACGACCTGTCTTGTCAGATGTTATACCGTGTTCATAGTGCGTACTCTGCTATAGCATGATGTAAATACATTGATGTAATGTAAAAATGTAATGTAAAAACATGGCAACATGAACTCTGTAAAATGTGACAAAACCGCCACATTGAAAATGTGTTTTAAAGTTCTTATGTAAAGTGAATGTATACTTTTTAATCATGAAGTAGAAGTTTTTAACAAGTGCATGTGGGGAAAGCCTCAAAATAGACACATTCTGGCAAATGTAACAATTAATACACTTAAATTTTTTTACAACTAAGGCATGAATAAGTATTATAATTATATATTATAATCATATAAAATATTTGTAATCATAGTAAATATGTAATAAGGATTTTTCATGTTTTTGAAAGAAGTATTGTATGCTCACCAAGGCTTTATTAATAGTCAAAAATACAGATAAACAGTAATATTGTGAAATATTATAATTTAAAATATTGTTTATATTTTAAATAGCAATTTATTGCTGTCATAGTAAAGCTGATTTTTTTTAGCATCATTACTCCAGTCTTCAGTGTCACATAATCCTTTAGAAATCATATCATAATAATATGATGATTTGCTGCTCAAGAAACATTTGTTATTATTATTATGAATGTCGGAAACAGTTGGCCAGCTTTATTTTTTTAGTGGAGAAAGTAAAAAATTATGGGGAAAAATCAATGGAAACAAAATGTGTCCTTGATGAATAAAAGTATTAATTTAAAAATAACCAAGATTTCTTTTTTTAAAGCAAATGAAAAGATAAATTAATCTTGAGGACAGAAAAGTTGCTGAATCACCCATATGCGTAAACACTAGTGCGGTCAAACGATTAATCGCATCCATAATACAAGTTTTTGTTTACATAATACATGTATGTGTACGGTCTATATTTCTCATGTATATATAAATACACACACGCGCACACACAAACACGTGCGCGCGCACACAGACACACACCTGGTGGTGTATTCGTCCTTCCTGCTGATACTTATGGCCTGACCACGGCTGTACCATTTGTTGTCATAGAACAGGCGTCCATCTTCTGATCGGGCAACATGATGGTGTCGTTCTGGTTTCAAAGGAGCTGAGACACACCTACAGTTCAGAGACCTGAAATGCTTTCTCACAACTCACTTAAGACTGTCTTTACAGTCTACACCGGCTGATACAGAGATGTGACACGCAAAAATATAAAAAACGTCTTACCATTAGGCCTGTCATGATAACAACTTTTAGTTGTGCGATATATTGCCCCAGAAATAATTTTGAGACCATTTTATGCCACTGAATACATGTGACCCTGGAGCACAAAACCAGTCTTAAGTCACTGGGGTATATTTGTAGCAATATTCAACAATACATTTTATGGGTCAAAATTATACATTTTTCTTTCATGCCAAAAATCATTAGGATTTAAGTAAAGCTCACGTTTCATCAAGATATTTAGTAAATTTCCTACCAAAAATATATCCAAACTAAATTTTTAATTAGTAATATGCATTTCTAAGAACTTTATTTGGACAGCTTTAAAGGCGATTTAAATTTATTATCTCAATATTTCGTTTTTTTCGCACCCTCAGATTCCAGATTTTCAAATAGTTGTATCTCGGCCAAATATTGTCCTATCGTAACAAACCACACATTAATAGAAAGCTTATTTATTCATTTATCTTTCAAGAAATGTATACTTATGACTGCTTTTGTGGTCCAGGGTTACATATAATCATAATATAACAGCATAATAATGCAAAAAGGCCTACACACTTTCAAATGACAACAACTTTTCAATTCATAAGAATATTTTGGAACATGGAAATTAATGATCAAAATATCAGATACCTTAAAAAAACTTGAATAAATATTAAATAAACATTTTCTCACAAAAAGTGAAAGTAACAAGTAGAAAAAAGAAAATGCGCAAAGAAAGAACTAGTATTTTCCCAGGCCTTCTATTCTCTGTAAATTAAGGGTGCACACTAGGGGTGAGACAAAAAAAATCGATTGACCCAAGTATCGCAATTTCTTTATTTACGATTTTAAAATCCGTTTTTTTATTATACCAGAATCGATATTAATTCATAATAAATACATTGCTTTATTTTAGAGGAAAGTAACCTCTTTTATTTCAGCAGACGGCGATGTGTTGTATCGGTGAGTATCAGTCTTTCCCTTTCAGGGAACTCCGTTGCGTCAGCTTTACGCTTCTGGGAATGCTTTGCGTGATAATTCTTGAAGCACACATGTGAAATCAATCCAAGGTGTAATTGGGATGTCAGAGCGGATGACGTCACGAACCAGGAGGCTATAAAGCCTACCCAAACAAAGCTGTCACTAGCTTTTTATGTCTTCACAAGCGCTCTATGTGAATCTGTCTGTCTATTTGGTGTTGTCTGTCTATTTCAGTTAGTAAGAAAGAAATAAGATAGAAAGAAAGAGATAGTTATGGCGAGCAAGCAACAGCAAGCTTTTAAGATGTGTGTTCATCCCTGCCCGCGTTATTTAACGGGTGGGGATACACACACCCTTTGTTTTGCTTGTTTGGGAGAGGAACACGCACAGTCAGCGCTCGAGAGTAAAACACCACTGCGAGGTGTTTCCCTTACGGACGCTCCGATCCCGCCTGGCGTTCTTTCGCAAGGACGCTCAGGCTCGCGTTCCCCAGGGCTCTGGTCCCGCTGCTGCCGAGGCACAGCGAAGGCTGCGGTCCTGGGGTTCGCAAATGGATCTGTCAGCGGAGGTAGAGACGGGCGCCGCCTTATCTCTGCCTTCACCTGATAGGTTCAGTGCTTCGTATCAGGGTTGGTTTCTTCTGCCCCGATTGAAGCACATACACTGCAGCTATCTGATTCTGAGGAATTAGACCCTGCCAATGCAAGAGATACTGAGGATTCGCCACCTCAGTCTCGTGCTTATGAGGAGCTGTTTGAGGTTGTGATGAAAGCTGTTGAAAAATTAAATATTGATTGGCCAGCAGAAAGGGAAGACGTTCGTTCAAGAGGCAAACTTGATGAACGCTTTTTACCCTATCGTGCACAGCCTCAACGCCGGGGATTACCATTTTTTTCCTGATCTCCACACTGAGGTGTCGAGATCATGGGAAAAAACTGTTTCTTATAGAGTGTATAGTACACAAACATCACACTATTCCTCTATATTAAATAAAAACGAGCACGGTTATGGAGAGATGTCTAAGGTGGAAGAGACGCTCGCGAGCTATCTCTCCCCTGAATAATCCTCGTCCATTAAATCCCCGACACTACCCACTAAACCAGTGAGAATCACATCAGCACTGGTTGGCAAGGCTTATTCAGCGGCTGGTCAGGCAGCAGCTTGTTTACACACTATGTCGCTGTTGCAAGCCTACCAGGCTGAATTATTAATAGAGCTTGATGAGGGCGAGGGTTTTAATCCCAGCTCAGTTTGCGAACTGCGCCGGGCAACAGATTTGTCTTTCAGGGCTGCCAAGGAGACGGCTAAGTCAATCGGCCGGTCTATGGCAGCCCTGGTGGCCACTGAGAGACACTTATGGTTAAACCTGAGTAACATAAAAGGAAAGGATAAGAACTTCCTTATGGATGCTCCCATTTCTCCCTCTGGCCTCTTTGGCGGTGCTGTGAATTCGGTTGTCGAGAGATTTCAGGAATCAGCTAAGCAAGCGGCTGCATTCCAGAAACTCCTCCCCCGCCGTATTCATATCTCCGGGGCTGCTGAGCGGGAGCAGCCCCAAACATCTAAAGCCAGCTCCTCCCACCGTGCCACACAAAAACAGAGTGTGGCTTATCGTGCTCCCCCACAGAAAGGCTGGGGACACGGTAAACACACTAAACCACAGGCCAGTGAGGACTTACCCCCTCGAAGCAGAGCGGTTAACACCTCATTTTACGGTGCCCGTCTCCCTTCGATGTCCTCAGGAGACCGGTCTGCCAACCCTGCCACCTCGTGTGCTTCAGGGCGCAGCGGTCTCTGGCAAGCACATATCCCAAGGTCCACCCGGAAACGTAGTGGCCTCGGGATTCCCGCCCCCTCTGAGGAGGGTTTCGGAACAGTCAGCGCAGATGCCTCCTGCCGGTTCACTGCTTCAGGACGTCGTTCTGACTGCACAAATACATACAAGTCCAGAAACCAGTCTCTAGAGGCTGGTACCTCTAGTAGAATTTTTGGCAGCGTGGAAACTTCTGCCAAATATATCTCATTGGGTCCTGCAGACTATAAGAAAAGGGTATCAGATACAGTTCGGGTCTCGCCCGCCCAGGTTCATAGGGGTTTTGTCCACCGAGGTGGCCCCCCAGCAGGTTCTGGCAATGGAACAAGAAATAAAAGCTCTGTTGGAGAAAGAGGCCATAGAATATGTACCTCACTCCAACAGGGAAACCGGATTTTACAGCCGGAATTTCATAGTTCCAAAGAAGGATGGAGGGTTGCGTCCCATTTTAGACCTTCGAGTTCTGAATGTTTCCATCCTGAAACTCAAGTTCAAAATGTTAACTTTGAGACAAATCGTGTCACAGATCAGATCCGAGAACTGGTTTGTCACGATAGATCTCAAGGACGCATACTTTCACATATCCATCCTTCCGTATCACAGGAAGTTCCTGAGGTTCGCTTTTGGGGGCAAAGCATACCAGTATCGGGTTCTTCCGTTTGGCCTAGCATTATCACCTTTCACGAAATGCGTAGATGCAGCCCTGGTGCCTCTTCGCCTTCAGGGTATTTCGCATTATGAACTACATCGACGATTGGTTGATTCTAGCTCAGTCGCATCAGTTGGCAGTTCGGCATCGAGATGTCGTTCTTGCCCACATGAAAAAATTGGGGTTACGGCTAAACGCCAAGAAAAGTGTGCTTTCTCCATTACAGAGGACCACTTTCCTGGGCGTGATATGGGACTCAACGTCGATGCAGGCGCGCCTGTCACTGGCACGTATAGAGTCCATCCTATCGGCTGTGAAAAGAGTAAGGCTAGGCCAGTCACTCACTGTCAGACAGTTTCAGAGACTGTTGGGTCTTATGGCAGCAGCATCCAACGTGATACCTGTTGGACTGTTGCACATGAGACCCATCCAGTGGTGGCTCAATACCAAAGGGTTTTCCCCGAGGGGCAACCCCTTTCGCATGATCAAGGTCACGCAGCGATGCCTTCGTGCCTTGGTAATGTGGAAGAAACCTTGGTTCCTGTCCCAGGGTCCCATGTTGGGAGCTTCATGTCGTCGCAAGACGCTAATGACAGATGCTTCTCTCACAGGCTGGGGAGCGATCTTAGAGGGACGCTCAAGTCAAGGTCTGTGGAAGGACCATCATCTCTCATGGCACATCAACCATCTGGAGATGTTGGCTGTGTTTCTTGCTCTCAAGAATTTCCTAGCTGATCTCAGGGGACACCATGTGCTTGTCCGCTCAGACAACATAGGTCTCCTACATAAATCACCAGGGGGGTTTGCGGTCACGTCCACTTTGCAAACTGGCGTGCCAAATCCTCCTGTGGTCCCAAGGGAAGTTGTTGTCTCTGCGAGCAACTTGCATCCCTGGGGTCCACAATATAGGAGCAGACGTCCTGTCGAGACAGGGGCTGAGGCCCGGGGAATGGAGGCTCCACCCCGAGGTGGTGGAGCTGATATGGAAGAAGTTCGGCCAGGCACAAGTGGATCTGTTTGCATCTCGAGAGACGTCTCACTGCCCACTCTGGTTCTCCCTCACGCATCCAGCTCCTCTCGGACTGGATGCGATGACACAGACGTGGCCGAGGCTTCGTCTGTATGCATTTCCCCCGATCGCTCTCCTCCCGGGAGCACTGAAGAGAGTTCGCCGGGACCGGGTCCCACTACTTCTTATTGCCCCGCGGTGGCCGGGCAGAGTATGGTTCCCAAATCTATTCTACCTTCTCGACGGGCCTCCTCTGGAGCTCCCCGTCAGGAGGGACCTTCTGTCCCAAGCGGGGGGGGGGGGGGGGGGGCTCGATATTTCACCCCCATCCAGAACTATTGAAACTGTGAGCTTGGCCTCTGAGGGGTCTCTCAACCGAGGTTGTTGAGACCATTCTCCACTCCAGATCTCCATCCACGAGGAAACTGTATACCCTGAAGTGGAAGGTTTTCTCTTTCTTGGTGTAGTGGCCATCAGCTGGACCCAGTTAACTGCCCTGTTGGTACAGTGCTGGAGTTTTTGCAAGATCGGTTCACTGCAGGGCTAGCCCCGTCCACTCTGAAGGTTTATGTGGCGGCCATAAGTGCTTACCACATTCCTTTGGGTGGTATGTCTGTGGGGAATGACCCCCTGATATCTCGTATCCTCCGTGGTACGCTGAGGCTGAGGCCTGCAGCTCGCACCAGGGTGCCAACATGGGACCTGGCCATTGTCCTGCAAGGCCTTTCCCTGGCTCCCTTTGAGCCTTTAGAGGAGGTGCCGGCCAAGTTTTTGACCTTAAAAGCGTTGTTTTCCTCCTTGCTATTTCATCTCTTAAGAGGATAGGAGATTTACAAGCACTGACAGTTGCACCCTCATGTCTGGAATTTGCACCTGACATGGTTAAAGTATTTCTTCATCCTAGACCAGGTTACATTCCTAAAGTCCCCACTAATGTGGCGAGGTCGATTATGCTGCAAGCCTTCTGTCCTCCCCCTTTTCAAGATGCGGACCAGGAAAGGCACAATTTGCTTTGCCCAGTACGGGCATTAGATGCTTACGTCCACAGGGCTACCCTGTGGCGCAAGAATGAACAGGTGTTCATATGCTTTGGACCTCCTAACCAGGGGTCCCCTGCATCTAAGCAAAGAATGAGCAAGTAGGTGGTCGAGGCCATCTCACTTGCTTATAAGTCGGCCGGTCAACCTTCTCCTATGGCTGTACTCACTCACTGTATGGGTGTCCCACTCGACTAGGAGTATGGCTGCCTCGAAGGCCCTGATAGCAGGAGTTACTCTCCAAGAGGTTTGTGATGCGGCAGGCTGGTCCTCACCGCACACATTCGTCAGATTTTATTCTTTGGACCTGGACTCTACCCCAGGTTCCCAAGTGCTCTCGTCCTAGTGCTGCTCGGTAGATTCACACAGGACAGGCACTCGTCGCTATGGTGATGTTATACTACGTTCCCAGAAGCGTAAAGCTGACGCAACGGAGTTCCCTGAAAGGGAACGTTCGGTTACGACTGTAACCTCGGTTCCCTGAAGGGGAACGAACGTTGCGTCCCTGGCCATATCTCCTTCGTGCCTGTAAGCGACTTGCTCAGACTTTTAAGCTAGTGACAGCTTTGTTTGGGTAGGATTTATAGCCTCCTGGTTCATGACGTCACCCGCTCTGACGTCCCAATTACACCTTGGATTGATTTCACATGTGTGCTTCAAGACTTATCACGCAAAGCGTTCCCAGAAGCGTAAAGCTGACGCAACGTTCGTTCCCCTTCAGGGAACCGAGGTTACAGTCGTAATCGAACGTTCTCAACTGGCCAAAGAAACGACATCAACAAAAAACATTAATGTTTTTTTGAAGCAAGACTTTTCTTTTAAAAGATATGCATGAAAGCGTTTGTCACTTGCCTGAGAAAAACGCAGCACGGTCAGACGAGATGTTGACAGGCTTAATGTCAGTGTCATTATTCTATCGTTATTTCTGTAATGAAATAAAAAGTCTCTCACCTCAGAAAAACGAACTATCCTGCCCTGTCAGATGTTATATCGTGTTCATAGCGCACTCTTCTATAGCACACCCGTGGACGCAAAGTGCAGAAACTACGAGCATGCAACGCGTGAAATAAAAGTACAGTACCAAGAAATCACGTAACTGTACTACGTGTGTTAGCTGGGAAATATTTGCATGAAGATATGATATTCATTCTATTCCGGAGTAGTTTCACCTTTCATTAACAGTTCGTGTTAGTATTGTATATTCACCATGGTAACTGTTGCTTCCATAACCCCAAAATACCATGTTTTTTCACTTGGTGTCATTTTGTATATATTTCAATGAATGTGGTGGTTCAAACCAACTTAACTGTATTAACAAAAACTAGTTTGGGCTGCTATTTAATAGCCTAGCCTTATAGGCTGTTTATTCAGTATTAATCATATTCTTAACAGTCTTAATTTTTGTGAAATAAATTTGCTTTGAATTTGATTTCAAACTCTATATACAGGGTTCGTACACATTTCTACCAACAAATTTCCATGACTTTTCCATGACTTTTGAGACAATATTCATGACCTAATTTTACATTATTTTACAATAAGAATAAAAATCTGTTCAAATTATCATAGCATTTTAACTAAAATTAATGACTATTAATACTATTGTTTGCTTTTTTGTTTTAGTACAAGCTGAAACTACGCCAGATGTGAAGGTCCTTGCAGTCCGAAATGTTCTCACGCAAAAACGCATGCAAAGATTTCTGTCTCGGTGTGTAAGGACCTTTACTCCACACAGAGAACATATCACATCACTATTATCATCTATTTAACTCAGTTAAATGCAGGGCCAGAATTTCGTTTTGGAAACTTTTCTCTTTTGCAAGTGTTTACATTAAGAAAAAAATACAATGCTTACAAGGATACTCGCCAGCAGTGTTCGAATACCGTGGACTTTGGGGAGCCCATTTCTTTCTTTTTTTATAACGGGGGGATTTTGTGCGCTTGCGATGGGCTTACAAAGATACATAAAAGCTATGGTGGGGGGGGGGGGGGGGGGTGCAATTATATATATATGTAGGGCCCTATGAAATCCGTTTTAATTTTTCCCAAATTCCATTTTTTTCTAAATTCATTTTTTTCGTTTCAATTTTTCTAGATTCCGTTTTTTTCCGTTTTCATTTTATGGACTCCTTTTTAATGACCAAATTAAATTGTATTTATCAAAAAGCATGTCTAATTAATTAAAATCATGAAACTTATACAATTTAACACTAATTTATTAAAAGTGTAACAAAAATGACATGTTTAGGGCCGTATGAAATGTTATTTTTTTTCTCACCTTATGTTTTATTGTTGCCAAATTCTGTTTTAGCTCATCTGATTATTTGAATGCATACAAACATTTTTTTTTTACTCTTACAGTAGCCTTATGAATAGTTTTTTGTGTATTTCAATTTGACTGGTTATCAGATTAAGGCATGAAACATCGATTTAATTTATATTTTAATGAATGAAAATTAAACATTTACATGTTGACAAATAAAGGGGATTTAGCCTACTATTAAAAATAAAATATTTTGTGATTATGTCTTAATAAAATAAAGTGTATTATTTTTCAACAGTAGTAGTAGACGTGTTTTTGAAGTAGAACTAAATTCACAGTTTCATTGTTTGTAGGGACAAACAGATGCAGATAATTAAAACATGCAATTCTCTTTCTCTGTCACTCTCAAAATGGGCATATTTGAGAAACAAGTCGAGTAGTTTGCTTCACTGAATATAATTGTCGGTCATTTAACATTTCTTTCGTAAAACAGTTGACTAAACATCTTACCTCGCTCTCTTTTATTAATCTGACGCTTTGTCGCGCGCTCAGAATCTGTGAACGCTAAACTCCGCCTACTTTGATTTGACATTGACGAGCGCTGTTTGCCCGCTGAGGCAGAGCAGACTTTTAAAGCTTTTCTTGTCATCCTAACAAGAGCGCTGCGTAATCGAGGACAGCAGATGCTCATGTAGGCCTAATTATCTTTATTGAAGTGAGTTAGGTTTAAATCGCCGTCAAGCATTAATTAACGATTTTTGTTGTTGCAATTTTACACATAATAATCCACGATGATCACAGTAGCCTACACAAAACGGAAATTACACGACAAAAATCACGTTTTCAGGGGAGCCCATGTATTATTAAGGGGAGCCCATAGTTCGCACCCTGCTCACCAGGATGGCCATTTTAACGTTATTTTGTGTGTAATTTTACCGCTTAAACACAACAAGCTGCACTTTTAGAGCCCCGTATTTCAGCCTCGACTTTTAGTTTATGGCTTCGGGACAATTTTCACGTCAGACGCGGGCCGGGCATCGGGCTTGTTTTAGGATTCCTCCTTATTTTTGTATTTTAGAAATCCATAAATTATGGTGATAAAGGATTAGCCGCTCGTGGAAACAATACCGCGACTGACAAGAGCAGCTCGACCTGTCTAATAGCACACATTTGTCTAGGTTAAACGTTTAAACTAACATTGTGATATGCTTTTTTAAGTATTTTATATATAGATTTTATTTTAGTCAAGTGGTGATTTAAGAAGGCTAAATTGATCAAACATAATAGGCAAACTCACTGTCTGCAGCTGGCCGATTGCTCAAAAGCTACTTTAAAAACAAAAACTTGAATTTAATAAACAAATAAATGTTCCAAACATATTTCTAAATTAACTTAATAAAGAAACGAAATACGCTTTGCCATTAAAACCGAAACTGAACTATTTTAATGGCTAGAACAGCAGCTGTGTAATGGGGAAGAGAGAAAGAAAGACATGGGCTCCAGTCGGACTCGAGAAGGTAATTCTGATAATTTGCTGAACAAGGATTGGACTGGGGCGTATGTTTGAGGCCCGTGCAGGATTTTACTGAGCTTGTTTGGATACCAAAGTCAATTTGGTACTCGCAAGGCGGCTTTATACGGACGCCATTTGGACATGACTGAGTGCAGCGGAAACCGCCTCTGGAGCGCGCGAGTACAGAACGGCTTAAAAAGACGTGCAAACAAATAATAGGCTACATTTTAGTGACAATGCAACAATGACCCGATTAGGCAGGTGACAATTCTGTCAACTGTACCAAAATGCCAGAGAAAGACTTGTATCGCACCGTGCAGCTCTTTAGTGCAGACAAGATGCGCTGATTACGTGTTTTCAGAGAAAGTCAAAGAGAGAAAACACAGCTGATGAATCCGTTTTCAAATGACCGATTTGTTATTCTGTGTGGATCTATTTACTCTTCAGCCTACAAGCTATAGGCTGTTGAATAAATGTGTGAATATCCATCATTTTAAAGTCGAAAGCTGCGGGAAAGAGTAGAAATATGCGATATAGCCAATGTGCAATCCCGTACCGAAATTCAGGGCCTGAATAAACATAATTGTATTATACAGAGATTTGTAAAATAGATTTCCATGACTTTTCCAAAACTTTTTGGGTTTATTCATTTTTCCAAAACTTTTCCAGGCCTGGAAATTGTGGTTTTAAAATTCCATGACTTTTCCAGGTTTTTCATGACCGTACGAACCCTGTATATATAATATGGTAAGTGGGTTTATTTAACGCAGTCCAGTATTTAAAAGAATGGCTTTCGACTTAAGTTTGACGTTAAAGAAAGCTTTCACGGACTATTCATTTTATTTTATTTTATTAATGGAGCTAGTTTGATGGGCAATTTATTTCAAAAAGTATTTTTCTTTTGGAATTGTTGTGGCTGTTTGTTCATGTTTACTGAAAACTGAATTAAACAGGAGAAATGACTGCTAAGATGCGGGTTTTTTTTATTATTGTGCCAGTCTGTATATTATGTGTATCATTCAACTTTTTCCCCTGGTCCAGAGTTAAAAACAAAAAATAAAAAAAATCGCAACATTGAATCGCAATACTTGTAGAATCAAAAAAAAACAAAAAAAAAACAGCAATACATATCGTATCGGCACCCAAGTATCATGATAATATCGAATCGGGAGGTAGGTGTATCGTCCCATCCCTAGTGCACACTATTGCTGAAAAACACAATTACTACTTAGCAGTCAGATGTCCGCATGCACAAAGGCACAGATCCCTAAACAAGGCCATATCTGCAGATGCAACTTTTTCTGAAGAAGCACTTTGTAAATTTGAACTAGCACCTCATGACTACACCACGTTATGTACGAGAAGCTCAAAAGACATAGGTGCAAGTGGAATGCAAAAAACATGGTGACATTCATTTTTATGTAAATATGATGGCCAATATATTGCATCACCAAAAATGATTAAGGATATATTGTGCGATAAGTCGATATATTGATTATTGCGACAGGCCTACTTACCATCTACTTTTACTCTATGAGGACCCATTGAAGCCATTGCCTATGGAAAACCAAGTAGTTTATTAATGATAGAAAACTAATAGCTCACTTTCAAATATTTAAATAAATGAATAAAAATTAGTTTTTTTCTGGATACATCGGGATTTGTCTTTATAGCAATGATCTTCAACACGATGTCAGCCTATTTCTGGCTTATATCAAAAATGTCTAATTTTCAGACATTTATTATTACTATTATTTTATGTTAAGATTTGTAACATGTACAAACTGATATAAGATTGATATAAGAAATCTAAATAAATAAACAGTTGAAGTGAAATAACCTTTCTTATGGCAGTCCAGTCTTCAAGTATATCCAGGTCTTGCAACATGTAAACAATGTATGGTCGTGGGACGGCTCAGGAAACCAATATTACAGCAATAAGGCAGCTGCCTTAAAAACATAGAAAAACACTCGCAGATGACTTCAGATGTGCAGCACTAGCTACTTTATAAAGGATATCTGACACAACGACAGGTTTCTTCTTCTTCTTTCCAGGACTGAGGGGATCCTTCTTTTTATTCTTCCTAGACTGCAGACCATCTTTCCACAGTTCTGGTGCAAGAGCACATCAATTCATTACATAAGCGAATCAAATATTTACATTTACAGTTTACACAGTACAAGTTACCATCTGTATTTTACCTGAAGTTATATCTATACTGTGTCTGTCCTCCTCCAGTCGTCTGATCTTCTCTTCCAGTTCACTCTGAACCGTGTCAAAAAGCAGGAGCTTCTCACTCTGTGGAAACACATCGTGAATATTGTATATTAACATTAAACCTCAGTGATAAATTGAACAAATTGAGGAAGCAGGGCAGTGTGTAACCAGGAGAAGATGTGTGGGGTCACCACAAATGTTGCCCTGGGCTCTTTTTTACCTCCCAGTGCTGGCTGGCTGCTTGCATCTCACAGTCGTATTTGTTTCTAACAGATTCCAAGCAGAGCTCACGATAGATCCCTGAAATAATACATATGAGCAAAAAGTGTCACAATAAAGCGTCACAATTCCATCAGAAAATCAGACAAACTGATGAATGTAGAAAGAGGACAACATCATAATATACACTTGCTAAAAATGCACCACTGTGTGCTGGGGCTAAAACAAAGCTCTGCTATAAATAGGCTATTAACACCCGGATTTATTTGTCTTTATAGCATGGGTCTTCGTCACAATGTTTGCAAAATTTTTATCCAAATTGTATATTATTATTATAAATATTACTATAAATGTTCTTATTCTTCTTATTATTATTATTACTACTACTAATAATAAGAATCTTTTTTTTTATTGTGTGAAAAAAATTCATTTGTTATGTCTAATTTACTATTATTATTAGGTCAATTATTTGATATTGGATTCATTTATTTGTGAAAAATTGATATATAAGATTTTTTTTAAAGAAATGCATACTTTTATATAGCAAGTATGCATTAAAATGATCAGAAGTGATAGTAAACACACTTATGATATTACAAAAGATTTATAATTACATTATTATAGATTTTTTTCAGTTATACATTTTATTTATATAATTTTTATTAAAACATAATTATTAGATTAAATAAATTATACTATTTCAGGTTCCCACAAAAACATTAAGCAGCACAACTGTTTTTCTTTTGATAATTTCAAATCAGCAAATTATAATTATTTATGAAGAAAAATCAGCTTCACATCACAGGAATAATACTTTTTTTTAAATGTAAAAGTGTAAAGAAATGTAAAAATCTAAAATATGGAAAGTATAATAATATTTTACAACATTACTGTTATTACTGTATTTTTGTATCAAATAAATTCAGCCTTGATGAACCTAAGAGACTTTCAAAACCCAATATTTTACCAACATCTACAACCAGTTAACCAAGGTTAGATGTTAGATGCAGATACAAAATATAGGCTAATGTTTAATGCAAGCATCATGACAGTATTTAAATATATTAATATGATACTACAATAATATTATAGGCCAAGCTTTAAATGCAATAATCCTGACCTGAAACAGGTTGAAGGTCCCTGCTTTATAGTATAATATAACAAAAAAACACGATGACTGAATTCCTGTAAACTACAGAGTTTAAATACTTCAGCAATGCCTTTACACAAACAGTATGTTTGTCTGGAGCTGACCTGCGACCTTGGTTCGGATGTGCATGTTCTCCTGAAGGTTGGCCAGGGGTTCGAGGTATTCCAGAGCACTGCCAGCTATCACTTCTTGCAATTTAAGCTCCACCTGACTCAGCCGCTCTTTATACAACCTAAAGAGAGGAATCATAACATACCGTCCAGTCTTCACATGAAATACAGTATCTCACTGATTCTCACAGAAGTGAGTACACCCTTCACATTTTTGTAAATATTTTATTTTATCTTTTCATGTGACAAAACTGAAGAAATTACACTTTGCTATAATGTAAAATGAGAGTACAGCTTGTATAACAATGCAAATTTGCTCTCCCCTCAAAACAACTCAACACACAGCCATTAATATCTAAACCGCTGGCCACAAAAGTGAGTACACCCTTAAGTGAAAATGTCCAAATTGGGCCCAAAGTGTCACTATTTTGTGTGGCCACCATTATTTTCCAGCACAGCCTTAACCCACTTGGGCAAGGAGTTCCCCAGAGCTTCACTGGTTACCACTGGAGTCTTCTTCCACTCCTCCATGACGACATTACAGAGCTAGTGGATGTTAGAGACCGTGCGCTCCTCCACCTTCCGTTTGAGGATGCCCCACAAATTACCTTTACCCTCAGCTTCTTTAGCAAGGCAGTGGTCATCTTGGAGGTCTTTTTGGGGTCATTATCATGTTGGAATACTGCCCTGCAGCCCAGTCTCCGAATGGAGGGGATAATGCTCTGCTTCAGTATGTCACAGTACATGTTACCATTCATGGTTCCCTCAATGAGCTGTAGCTCCCCAGTGCCGACAGCACTCATACAGCCCCAGATCATGACACTCCCACCATCATGCTTGACTGTAGACAAGACACACTTGTCTTTGTACTCATCGCCTGGTAACCGCCACACACACTTGACACCATCTGAACCAAATAAGTTTATCTTGGTCTCATCAGACCACAGGACATGGTTCCAGTAATCCATGTCCTTAGTCTGCTTGTCTTCAGCAAACTTGTCTGCTTGTTTGCGAGCTTTCTTGTGCATTATCTTCAGAAGAAGGCTTCCTTCTGGGACAACAGCCATGCAGACCAATTTGATGCAGTGTGCATCAACCTGTTTGATGGTCTGAGCACTGACAAGCTGACCCCCCACCCCTTCAACCTCTGCAACAAATGCTGACAGCACTCATCTATTTCCCAAACACAACCTCTGGATATGACGCTGAGCATGAGCACTCAACTTCTTTGGTCGACCATGGCGAGGCCTGTTCTGAGTGGGACCTGTCCTGTTAAACCGCTGTTATGGTCTTGGCCACCGTGCAGCAGCTCAGTTTCAGGGTCTTGGCAATCTTCTTATAGTCTACGCCATCTTTATGTAGAGCAACAATTATTTTTTTCAGATCCTCAGAGAGTTTTTTGCCATGAGGTGCCATGTTGAACTTCCAGTGACCAATACGAGAGAGTGGGAGCAATAACACCAAATTTAACACACCTGCTCCCCGTTCACACCAGAGACCTTGTAACACTAACGAGTCACATGACACCGGGGAGCGAAAATGGCTAATTGGGACATTGGACATTTTCACTAAGGGTGTACTCACTTTTGTGGCCAGCGGTTTAGACATTAATGGATGTGTGTTGAGTTATTTGAGGGGACAACAAATTTACACTGTTATACAAGCTGTACACTCACTACTTTACATTGTACATCTTCCGGTGGCGCTGCTGAGTTCAGATGCCTGTGAATTAGCTCCGCTCAGAACTGTGCTTTTTATGTGTTTTTTTTTAACTTTTTTTACTTCTCTTTTTGATACGTGTATCGTCTGCAATGATTATGTACGACAGAAGAACACTTTTGGACATTGGACAGCGCTACACTAACCTGATTAAGGATACTTTATACACGGACCCAGCGTGGCCATTGGAGATACTTCGGAACAACGAGTTGAACAATGACCACCTGAATAACCGCAGGAGGCGAAAGAAACATTGCGGGAGACGCGCTGGAATACGCAACAGACTGAGGAAAAGGGCTCACAGTCCTCCTCTACCGAGTATTCTGCTCGCTAATGTCCAATCCTTGGAGAATAAGATGGACGATCTTAGAGCCAGGATAAGTTTCCAACGGGACATTAGGGACTGCAACATCCTTTGTTTGACCGAAACATGGCTCGCGCCGACGGTCCCGGACACCGCTGTAACGCCGTCTGATAACTTCTCTGTTTTACGGATGGACAGAACAGCCGAGGCCAGAAAAACCAAAGGTGGTGGAGTGTGTTTCTTTATTAACAAGAAATGGTGTGACCCCAGGAATATCTCCATTCTGTCGCGTTCCTGCTCGCCTCATCTGGAACATCTCTCCATTATCTGCTGCCCATTCTATCTGCCCCGGGAATTTACATCGATCATCAGTACTGCCGTTTACATTCCACCACAAGCTGACACTAGCTTGGCTTTGTCCAAACTCCACGATGAGCTCAGCGGATATAACAACATACATCCTGACGCTGCCTTCATCATCGCCGGGGACTTTAACAAAGCCAATCTCAAGAAAGTCCTGCCGAACTTTCATCAGCATATATCCTGTCCAACCAGAGGACTGAACACACTCGATCATTGCTACACTCCGCTCAAAAATGCCTACAAACCCCACTCACTGCCGGCTTTTGGCAAATCAGATCATGCCGCCATTTTCCTCACACCGGAATACAAACAAAGGATCGCTCATGAACCGCCGGTGGAGAGGGAAGTGACGCGCTGGTCCTCCCACTCTGAAGCTACGCTACAGGCGTCTCTTGATGACGTCGACTGGGACATGTTCCGGGCGAGTTCATCTGACGTCAGCGAATTCACGGATGTAGCATTAAGCTTCGTAAACATGCTAACCGAGCAAACCACTGAAACGGTAACAATAAGGACATTTTCTAATCAGAAACCGTGGGTGGACAGATCAATCCGTGATGCGGTTAACCATCGCACTGCCGCATACAACGCCGGTCTTTTGTCAGGAAACATGAGCAAGTACAAAGCTTCGTGCTACGCTCTCCGGCGTGCAATAAGAGCCGTTAAGCGCCGGTACAGGGAGAAAATTGAGTCACATTTCCAGCTCAATGACTCTCGACGCATGTGGCAGGGACTGAAGACCATATGTTCCTCTGGAAATAACTCCCCGCAGAGGTGAGAGCAGATCCGTTGCTGGCCGAAGAGCTAAACACCTTCTACGGCCGCTTTGAATGTAATGGCGGCGCGACTCTGCCGATCAGCACGTCAAAAAGCAGCAGACAGAGCAGCGATGATTATGCTATCACCTTTTCAGAGGACGACGTTCGGAGGGAACTAAAGAGAGTGAACGTCAGGAAAGCAGCAGGACCTGATGGGATTACTGGTCGTGTTCTGAGGTCCTGTGCTGATCAGCTTGCTGGATTGTTTACTTCCATCTTTAATGAGTCCCTCGCTACCTCTGTTGTTCCCACCTCTTTTAAAAAATCTATCATCATCCCTGTGCCTAAGAACAGTAAACCCTCTTGCCTGAATGACTATCGTCCAGTTGCCCTCACATCGACAGTCATGAAGGTTTTTGAGAGACTTTTAAAGAAACACATTTGCTCCTCCATCCCTGCTACTTTGGACCCTCTTCAGTTTGCCTATCAGCCAAATAGGTCTACTGATGATGCCATCTCCCAGGTACTGCACTCCTCCCTCACTCACATCGACAGCAAAAATGGCAACTATGTTAGGCTGCTATTCATTGACTATAGCTCAGCTTTCAACACTATAGTCCCCACCAAGCTAGCTGTCAAACTCTCAGACCTCGGCCTAAACACTTCACTCTGTGACTGGATTCAAGATTTCCTCACCGCCAGACCACAAGTGGTGAAAGTCGGCCAGTTCACCTCCAACTCCATCACCCTGAACATAGGTGCCCCACAGGGCTGTGTCCTGAGCCCCCTGCTCTACTCTCTATACACCCACGACTGCGTGTCCTCTCACAGCTCCACTTCTATTGTCAAATTTGCGGATGATACTGTGGTTCTGGGCCTCATTAACAACGATGACGAGGCCGCATACTTGGATGAGGTGGAGAGACTCACATCATGGTGCCAGGACAACTGTCTCTCTCTGAACGTGAGCAAAACTAAAGAGCTGATTGTAGACTTCAGGAAGAGACAGCAGCAGCCCTACACTCCTCTTATGATCAGTGGGACCCCTGTGGAGAGGGTGAGCAGCTTCAAGTACCTCGGTGTAATCATCTCCGAGGACCTGACATGGACTACACACATTCAGACTCAGGTTAAGAAAGCCAGGCAAAGACTGTACCATCTGCGACAGCTGAGGAAATTCAGGGTCTCACCAGCTATCCTGAAAACTTTCTATTCAGGGGCCATAGAAAGTGTATTGACTCAGTGCATCTCAGTGTGGTATGGTAATTCCTCAAACCAGGACTGCAAAGCTCTACAGAGAGTCGTGCACTTAGCTGAGCGCATCTCAGGGTCTACTCTCCCCTCTCTGCAGGTCATCTACCTCAAACGCTGCAAAAGCTGAGCTGCTAAAATCATCAAAGACTCGAATCACCCCGGTAACCATCTTTTCCGTTTACTGCCATCTGGCAAGCGCTTCAGGAGCATGATGGCAAAAACTGAGAGACTGAGGAGGAGCTTCTTCCCTCAGGCTATCAGGCTCCTCAACACAAACCCAGTCTCATAACATTTACAAGATTGTTACTGAAAAACATCCATACTCTCATCACCCGTATTTTTGTGTACATACCCTGAACAACCCATCTGCACATCCCTCCTATTCATATCACTATTTATTAAGTCCCAGTACATTGTTTTTTGCACATTCTATTGTTTTGCACATCTTATTATTTTGCACTTTTTATATTGCACATTTTACTCTTATTTCTCTTTTTTTACCATATATATGCTCTTGTGTTGTGTTACTTTTATATAATTCTTATTTTGTATTCTTTTGCACTGTCCACTGAGCGGACCTGATTTGATTACATTTCACTTCTGATTATGCCCTGTATAATTTATTATGTGACAAATAAAGAAACCTTGACCTTGTAGCAAAGTGTAATTTCGTCATTGTTGTCACATGAAAAGATATAAAACATTTATAACAAAAATATATACTCACTTCTATGAGATACTGTATGTGACCCTGGACCACAAAACCACTATACATCATCTGAAAGCAGAATAAATTAGCTTTCATTTGAAGTGTAGTTTGTTAGGATAGGACAATATTTGGCAGAGATACAACTATTTGCAAATCTAGAACCTGAGGGAGCAAAATATCAAAATATTGAGAAAATTGTTTTTAAAGTTGTCCAAATGAAGTCCTTAGCATTGGATATTAGTAATCAAAAAATACGTTTTGATATTTTACGGTGGGATATTTACAAAATATCTTCATGGAACATGATCTTAATATCCTAATAGTTTTTGGCATAAAAGAAATTCGATCATTTGACCCATACAATTTATTGTTGGCTATTGCTACAAACACACCCCTGCTACTCAAGACTGGTTTTGTGCTCCAGGGTCACATATTGCAGGTTTTCATGAAATCACTTACTGATCCTTCAGGTCTGTGAACTGCTTCTCAAGATTTGTCATCTCATCTAAACACTCCATTCGCCTTCTTTCACAGTCTTCATCATCCATGTCTGCAAGAACATCAGCATCATCATTATTTATTACTCTCCCACACACAACAAAAAGCTGTGTTTTTTGTTGTTCTCTTGGAGTGTCTGTCTGTTATGTTAACGTTACCTGAAGTGTCTCCATCCTCAGACGCGGTTGAGCTCACAGAGTCCTCTTCGTCGGAGCTGCTGGCCTCTTGTTCGGGATAGTCCACGTCCATTTCTTCGTGGTTATTCTCTTTTCTATCACGCGGGTGAACTGGCATTCTATTTGAAATTATTAATACAGTAAACAACCCACTGAGACGAAGACGACACCACCGGCCGGCGAAGAAAATCACGTTTCAAACATGGACTCATGGATGACCAATCATCAGGCTGCTAGACACGTGACTTCTTTAAACCTGTAAATTCATTGGTCAGATTCTGTTTACACACAATTCGCTGCATGATGGGATCTGTAGTACTTTAATTTGAATGCGTATTTTGCAAAGGCCTACCAAGCATCATATCACACACACACACACACACACGCACACACACACACACACACACACACACACACACACAAATAGTTTTATAGATATTCGTGTTATTTTCAGTCAGGCAACAATGCGTTAGTAGATTTAAACATACATTTACATTTACTCATTTAGCAGATGCTTTTATCCAAAGCGACTTACAAATATGGACAATTGAAGCAATCAGAATCAACAAAAGAGCAATAATAATCAAGTGCTGTGACAAGTCTCAGCCTAACGCAGTATATGTAGCAAGTCTTTTTTAAATTATATAATAGTTAAAAATAAAACAGATAGAAAGTATAGAAAAAGAATATAGAAAATTGTCAGAAGTCTTTTTTGTTGTTTTTTGTTTTTTTGTGTTTGTGTTCTATTTTTTTTACAGAAAACAAATAGAGAGCAATTCTTAAAGGATCATGTTTTTTTTATAAAAAAGAACACAAATAGAAAAAATAGAATTAGAGTTAGAGGGTCAAATAAAGATAACATACTTAAAACAAATGTAATTTAAGTTGATCATACGTCCTCTTTGAAAATATCCTGGCCAGAATTTCTAAATTGCCACGAATATCCGGGTTTGGATTTGTTTTCGTATTGTTTAAATGTTTGCTGAAGTAATGACTGAAAGCAGTTTGACCAATAGCGTGCAGGCATTGTACATAATCGACCAATCGTGGCCTGCAAGAGGGTGGGATCTACAGAGAACGGTCACGGCAAAGTAAAATATGCGTACTAATGTGTATGAGGACTGTAGAGTACAAGTCAATAGGAAAACAAAGCCAAAACTTGGACATTTTAAGCAACTGAGAAATCACCGCCAGGACATATCTGGAAAAATAAGGCTTTTATTCAAGTGCCCTGAGATGTGAATGTGGTTAAATGGAAAACAGCGCCTTCTAGAGGAAGAAACGTTTGTCTCACGCACAACCTGACTGTCAACCAACAGAGAGCGCTGTCTGCAAACGTTTTACATTCACAAGTCATTCATTCACGTTTCTCACATTGAGACAAATCAGGCAACCAGTGCACTGCAAAGTCCTCACAATGTAAACCGCCATTTTAAAGTTTCAATCAAATCAAAATCACTCACTCATTCGTTTCTGTTACTTATTTTCATCATGTAGCTAAAATATGATATGGCCTTATCAGAGTGATATGGAGAAGCCCACATTGGCCTTGAATATGAATTCTGAAAGTTCAAGAAGATGATAAAGATGTAGTTTTGAAGAGGCGTCAGCATGACTTGTAATAAGGGTAAATGGCCTCCTCCGCTAACAAGCCACAATCCCACCTGCATGTGCTTAAACATGCTGACCAAAGTCAGTTCTGAACAGTTTTATTATTAGTATATTTCACTACTGTTGAAACAAATCTTGAAAGTGCATCTTTTAAATGTTAAGGAATAGATGCATTTTTGCAACATTTGAAAAAGATTCACTCACATCTCGAAAGATTGACATCAACATCCAACAATGCCTTCCCAAAGTGCTTCATCTACAGGTCAGAAATCAAAGCTAGAAAGAAACCTGGTCAATAACGCACAAAATATTGCAAATATATGTTTCAATTTATATTTAATTTGACCACATGCAGATCATGATCTAAAGCAGTGGTTCTCAGACTGGCCCATTATTGTCCATAACAACTATTTGTGTAAGACATTTCCTCAGGCATTTCTGCTGTAACTGAAAACATTTAATTTAACATTAATTCATCAATATTGGTTTTGTGTTTCCAGGAAGTCTAAGAGTCTATACCCTTCAGCTAAAAAAACAATAGTTATTGAGGGTGATTTAATAACATTTTACATGGGCGACAGGGAATGATCTAAAGACTTATCTAAGATTTCTAGTCAATTCTGCATCTTTTGTCTTGTTCAGCAAACTCTTGTCAGTATCTCCTGTCCAGCCATCAGCCTGAATGGAGGTCTTCATGCTCGCCTGTCGTGTTCATGATGACCAACAGTAAATCTTATGCTTATGTCATCTCAGGTAAACCTTAAAGCACTGTACAGCATACATGATTTATACTTATTGTCCTTCTATATCATACTGCACGATTGTTTTCTTCAGGCGGCTACTGCTCTCTTCAGCCTACGGCTCAACCTGTGATTGAACAGGTTTCCTCATCTGTCAAGAGTGAGAGCGAGTGGAAGTGAGCACGGATGTTAGACATCAGTGATTGTGTGTTAACCATGTCTGGTGATTTGATTTGAATATCATCGTCTTCTGTAGCCCAGAGGAGACTGTTCCCAGCAGCAGCATCAGTATGCTTTCTTTATGCTGCGGCTGCTGCAAACCCAACAGAGAAAACAGTGAAAATGACCCCGAACGCTGTGAATGAGACACTCACAAAAAGACATGGCTGGAGAGGGTGGACAAAGAGCCTGACATGTATCTGCAGTGTTGATGAAGTTCACTTGGATATATTAGATTTCTTATATGTATTACAGATAATACGCATGTGTATTTGGCTCAGTGTTATTTTTTAGGATTACTGATTAACTCCTGTCGTTTGATTTGTATTTGTTATCTATTTTAATTTTAGTTAGATTATGTCTTAATTTATTATGTTTTTATAGGTCTTTTATTAAGTTTTAGTTTTATTTAATTTGAGTTATTTTAATACTTCAACAAACTAAATGGAAATGAAATCATATATATAATGATGTTATAAATGTGTATGTATTTGTATATATATGTACGTATGTGTGTGTGTGGTTGTACACATATATGTAGTTGTTTTTTTGGTGTTATGTTAGAATCATTATTATAGTGTTATACCATTTGTTATTCAATATTTTGAATTGTTTATAGCTTTATTTTTTGGTTTTTCATTTAAATGTTCAGTTATGAAATGTTGTATGCATTTGTCATTTTATTGCAATTCTTTGTTTTTTAAATGTGTATATATGGCATTTATAAAGTTTTAGCTTTTAGTTTTGAACTGTTTTTAGTTTTTTTAATACTACAATTGATTGCTTCTGTTGTCCTCATTTGTAAGTCACTTTGGATGAAAGCGTCTACTAAATGACTAAATGCAAATGTAAATATGTAATATAATTATTGTATGAATCTGTAGACCTACAGTCTTAGATTCCAGTTTTTGAGTTATATCATATATCAGCTAAATATTGTCCTGTCCTAACAACATCAACGGAAAGCTTATTTATTCAGATGTATAAATCTTAATAATAATAGTTAAAATGACCCGCATGACTGTTTTTGTGGTCCAGGGTAACATATTAAAAATCTACAAAAACAGTAATGACATGGGCTAAATTACAATTAAACTTTAATGATAAATAACAAAATAATCAAATAAAAAACATACAAGTAAAAAAAAAAAAATATGTTCAGTGCAATCCCCTGTTTAGTTATTACAATATATTGCTTAATAATTTAGTAGAAGATGGGTTAAGTGATCCCTTACAAGACTAAAATATTGGAATATACTGGAAAATAAAATTTTATATATTAGTACATTTCCATACATGGAAACGTGCTTATATTTTTCTATATACTGCAATGTGCATGGACCATTTATGGCTATTGATATGTATAAAATTGGATAGCAATTGAGACAGAAACTACAATATATATATATATATACATATACACACACAAATATATAGGCCTGTGTATATGTGTATATATATATATATATATATATACAGGTGTTGGTCATATAATTAGAATATCATCAAAAAGTTGATTTATTTCACTAATTCCATTCAAAAAGTGAAACTTGTATAATGTATACATTCATTCCACACAGACTGATATATTTCAAGTGTTTATTTATTTTAATTTTGATGATTATAAGTGACAACTAATGAAAACCCCAAATTCAGTATCTCAGAAAATTAGAATATTGTGAAAAGGTTCAAAATTGAATACACCTGGTGCCACACTCTAATCAGCTAATTAACTCAAAACACCTGCAAAGGCCTTTAAATGGTCTCTCAGTCTAGTTCTGTAGGCTACACAATCATGGGGAAGACTGCTGACTTGACAGTTGTCCAAAAGACGACCATTGACACCTTGCACAAGGAGGGCAAGACACAAAAGGTCATTGCAAAAGAGGCTGGCTGTTCACAGAGCTCTGTGTCCAAGCACATTAATAGAGAGGCGAAGGGAAGGAAAAGATGTGGTAGAAAAAAGTGTACAAGCAATAGGGATAACAGCACAATGGAGAGGATTGTGAAACGAAACCCATTCAAAAATGTGGGGGAGATTCACAAAGAGTGGACTGCAGCTGGAGTCAGTGCTTCAAGAACCACTACGCACAGACGTATGCAAGACATGGGTTTCAGCTGTCGCATTCCTTGTGTCAAGCCACTCTTGAACAACAGACAGCATCAGAAGCGTCTCGCCTGGGCTAAAGACAAAAAGGACTGGACAGCTGCTGAGTGGTCCAAAGTTATGTTCTCTGATGAAAGTAAATTTTGCATTTCCTTTGGAAATCAGGGTCCCAGAGTCTGGAGGAAGAGAGGAGAGGCACAGAATCCACGTTGCTTGAAGTCCAGTGTAAAGTTTCCACAGTCAGTAATGGTTTGGGGTGCCATGTCATCTGCTGGTGTTGGTCCACTGTGTTTTCTGAGGTCCAAGGTCAACACAGCCGTATACCAGGACGTTTTAGAGCACTTCCTGCTGCTGACCAACTTTATGGAGATGCAGATTTCATTTTCCAACAGGACTTGGCACCTGCACACAGTGCCAAAGCTACCAGTACCTGGTTTAAGGACCATGGTATCCCTGTTCTTAATTGGCCAGCAAACTCGCCTGACCTTAACCCCATAAAAAATCTATGGGGTATTGTGAAGAGGAAGATGCGATATGCCAGACCAAACAATACAGAAGAGCTGAAGGCCACTATCAGAGCAACCTGGGCTCTCATAACACCTGAGCAGTGCCACAGACTGATCGACTCCATGCCACGCCGCATTGCTGCAGTAATTCAGGCAAAAGGAGCCCCAACTAAGTATTGAGTGCTGTACATGCTCATACTTTACATGTTCATACTTTTCAGTTGGCCAAGATTTCTAAAAATCCTTTCTTTGTATTGGTCTTAAGTAATATTCTAATTTTCTGAGATACTGAATTTGGGGTTTTCATTAGTTGTCACTTATAATCATCAAAATTAAAAGAAATAAACACTTGAAATATATCAGTCTGTGTGGAATGAATGTATACATTATACAAGTTTCACTTTTTGAATGGAATTAGTGAAATAAATCAACTTTTTGATGATATTCTAATTATATGACCAGCACACATAGTATACATACATACATACATAGTCTTTATATTGAAACAATCAATACATTTCTCTTTCATAAGTCACCGTTTACAAGTCAACTGGTTTAAATAAAGCTGAATACATATTCATAAACTTCATGGCACTTTATGTTTTTTATTTAGCTACACATTACTGTATATAGGAAAATATGTAATTGATAGTGCTGTCAAACGATTAATCGCATCATTATTATTGATATTGTTCATTATTATGTATATATAAACACTACCATTATTATGTATATATAAATACACACACATACAGTATATATTTGGAAAATATTGACATGTATATACATTTATATTTTATATTACATATAAATATATGTAATAAATAAACATAACATATTTTTCTTAAATATATGCATACATGTGTTTGTATTTATATATACATATTGAATATACAAAGTACACACATATATTATTTAAACAAAAACTTTTATTTTGGATGCGATTAATTGAGATTAAGTGAAAGTGATATACAGGCAAGTATGGTGACCCATACTCGGAATTCGTGCTCTGCATTTACCCATCCAAGTGCACACGCGCGCGCGCGCGCGCACACACACACACACACACACACACACACACACACACACACGGAGCAGTGGGCAGTCATTTATGCATTTATGCATCCGCTTGGATGATGCAATGGCTGCCACAGGACAAAGGCGCCAGTGCGCTCACCACACACCAGCCACAGGTGGAGAAGAGTGAGAGTCATAGAGCCAATAAAGTGGATGAGGATTATTAGGAGGCCATGATTGAAAAGGGCCAGTGGTGGGAATTTGGCCAGAACACCGGGGTTACACCCTACTCTTTACGAGAAGTGCCATGGGATTTTTAATGACCACAGAGAGTCAGAACCTCGATTTAACATCTCATCCAAAAAATTATGCTTTTTGACAGTATAGTGTCCCCATCACTATACTGGGGCATTAGGACCCACACAGACCCCCTGCTGGTCTCACTAACACCTCTTCCACCTCTAGTTTTCCCAGGAGGTCTCCCATCCAGGTACTGACCAGCTCAACCCTGCTTAGCTTCAGTGGGCAACCAGTCTTGGGCTGCAGTGTGATATGGCTGCCGACAAATGCCAATAGATGTCTTGGTAAAGGCATGGAAACATGGTGGATGAAAAATGAGATTTGACATACATAACTTACACGTAACACTTCACAATAAGGTTCATTAGTTAACATTAATCAATGCATTATTTAGTTAACTAACAATGAGCAATATATTTGTTACAGTGTTTATTAATCTTTGTTAATGTTAATTAATAAAAATACAATTAATATGAATGAGATTAATAAATTCATTACAAGTATTTTTCATTGTCAGTTCGTTAACTAATGTAGATAACAAATGTTAACAAATGGAACCATATTGTAAAGTGTTACATTTATAACTACAAATATATGAATAAATATCACAATATTTTTTTTCTACATACAATGCATATGTTATCACATATATAATGTGATTATCTATAGTAAATATGTTCAAATACAGTACCATATTTTATCACATGAACATCTATATATTGTGTATTACTGAATATAAAATTACATACATTAATATTCCATATACTAATATATATATACTGTCACATATTTACATGAAAAGTGGGAATTCCTTATTATCTAATATATTGTAATATTTTAATACAATATGTTATTGAGTATATTTTCAATATACATTAAATAATTTAATATATTGATTAATTAATTTATAAGGAAATATTTTCTTTGTTTAAGGGATTGTGGTGTAATATGTAATGATGTAATGATTTTAACTTAAATGAATAAAACACTGTCAAAATGCTGTTCTGGTGCTGCTGTTAGAATAGTGTGTATGTAAAGACTGAAACAAACTTTTATCATGATATTATAATCCTGCAAAACACATTTTTTATATACTGTAATGCATATAGAGTTTTAGCCTATACTTAATTTCTTACAACCATTTCATATCCAAACAGAACAGCTAAAACATTATATACACGCACACAATTCAATGTAAAAATTGCATCATACAGTCGTGGTCATAATTGTTGGCACCCTTGGTAAATATGATCAAATTAAGGCTCTGAAAATAAACCTGCATTGTTAATCCTTTTGATCTTTTATTTGGGAAAAAAATCACTAAAATCTAACATTTCATTGGATAAAAAGATTTTTAAATGGGGGAAAATATCATTATGAAATAAATGTTTTTCTCAAATACACGTTGGACACAATTATTGGCACCCCTAGAAATTCTAGTAAATATGTCTGAAGTATATTCCCATTCTTATTCACAGTTTTGAGCACTCAAGGGTGATTGTGAAAATGAAATTATCCAGCCATGGCTTCCTGTTTCACAGAAAAATAAATAGGAGGAAAAACAAAGCCCAAATTCCCTTAATCATCCATCACAATAAGAAACAAACAAAGAATATATTTCTGATGTGCCGCAAAATATAATTGAGCTTCACAAATTAGTGAAGTGATTTTAACAAAAGAGCTATAGCAGTGAAAATTCCCATTTCCTCCATCAAGGAAATAATTAAGAATTTCCAATCAACATAAAATGTAACGAAACTGCCTGGAACGTGTGTCTATATCGTCCTAATGCACGGTGAGAAGGAGAGTTTGAGTGGCTAAAGACTCTCCAAAGACCACAGCTGGCAGAAAATTGCAAAAAATAGTCAAACAGCACCTACATCATCACATGTTGTTTGGGAGGGTTTCAAGAAAAATTATCCTAGCTCATCCAAAAACAAACTCCATCATATTCAGTTATCAGACACGACTGCAACTTCAAATTGGACTGTCTTCAATGTTCAGATGAAACAACAAAATTCGTTTTTTTTAGCAACAAACACTCAAGATGGGTTTTGTGAACACAGGGAAAAATAGTACCCCATGTGTACAATGAAATATACTGCTGTATGTTTGATGTTGTGGGCCTATATTTCTGCTGGAGGTCCTGGACATCTTGTTTAGACACATGGCATCATGGATTCTATCAAATACCAACAGATAAAAAATTAATAAGTGACTGACTCTGTAATAAATCTTATAATGGGCCATGTTTGGATCTTCCAACCTTATCACAAATCTTCCAATCCAAACACAAACCTCAAAAACAACACAACAATAGGTCACTGAACACAAAACCAAGATTCACATTCCAGTCCTCTGACCTGAACCCTGTGGTTCTCAAAGTCCGGACTCCGGACCCGCCTCTATTTTATATTTCAAGAGCACTAATTATATTTCCTACTTTGAAAAATGCACATTGTACTTGTAAATCATTTGTTTATTATATATTTTTGGATATGGTCCGTAATTGTCAAAACTAACCGCTACAGATAGATTTTCCAAAAGGCTTATACTTCGTTGAATAAACAGAGCACTGCACGTTTCAAGAATAAAATGCAGCGCGGGTGTTTTTATATGAATGTATCTTTGAAAAGAACCGACCGTCTTCTTCAGAAAAGCTTTGCTATCGTTCTAATTTCGTCTTTCCTGTAATGGCTGATAAAGCAGCGCTGCTTCGATTTCAGCCCTTACTAGGGAAGCCGCTATATCTCCTGCTCCAACAGCGCCTCCTGCAGGCAGAGAGTTCATTTGCATTTGCAAGTCTGTGTGAACACTGTCAGCAAACATAAACAAAAAGCATGCTTCAGAACAGTTTTGAAAAGGTGCATTAGTTTTGAGCTATGTATTATTACTATGAATTAGGCTACTAGTACAACTATTACTATCTTGTGCCCTGCAATAATCACTTACTCAAACTATCTTTTAATCTGCATCATATATAGACTGCCCGAATTCTAAATATCGGCACTGGCCAGAGAAAAAACATTATAGGTCGACTTCTATTGCTGAAACTTAAATGAATTGTTTTGCCACTTTTGCACTTGTTATTAATGTATCTTGAATGCAAAGGGCACTTTATTTATTTTTTAAATGAGTGTTTATTTGTTATATGTTATGTATGTTTATTGAAAACAAGTTTTGTAATAACCAATTGTTCCGGTCCGGACCTTTGACACTGATGAAAATTCAGATTTGGACCTTTGAATGTAGACTTTGAGAACCCCTGCCCCTGCTATAGAAAATGAGCTAGGTGAACTGAAGAGAAGAAGCACCGTCATGGAGCTGGGAATCTAAAGTGTCTGGAGTGATTCTGAATGAAGGAATGGTCTCTGATCTCATGTCAGGTGTTCTCTAACCCCATCAGATATTATAGGAGAAAATTTAGATCTGTAAAACTGGCAAATGGAGGTTTCAAAAAGTATTGAATAAAAGGGTACCGTTAATTGTGGCCAATGTGTATTAGAGAAAAATATTTAATTCATAATGATATTTCCCCCCCTTTTTAAATACTTATAATCCAATGAAAGGTTTGATTTTTGTAATAAAAAAAAATAAAAAAAAATAAAAAAAGATCAAAAGGATCAATGATGCAGATTAATTTTCACAGCCTTCTTTGATCATATTTATACCAAGGGTGCCAATAATTCTGACCACAACTGTATATACAGTATCTCACAGAAATACACCCCTCACATTTTTGTAGTTATTTTATTATATCTTTTCATTTGACAACACAGAAGAAATGACACTTTGCTACAATGTAAAGTAGTGAGTGTACAGCTTGTATAACAGTGGACATTTGCTGTCCCCTCAATATAACTCAACACACAGCCATTAATGTCTAAACCACTGGCCACAAAAGTGAGTAAACCCCTAAGTGAAAATGCCTAAATTGGGCACAAAGTGTCAATATTTTGTGTGGCCACCATTATTTTCCAGCATTGCCTTAACCATCGAGCACGGAGTTCACCAGAGCTTCACAGGTTACCACTGCATGTGCTCTTGCCTATACTGTTATACAAACTGTACACTCACTACTTTACATTGTAGCAAAGTGTCATTTCTTCTGTGTTGTCAAATGAAAAGATATAATAAAATTACAAAAATGTGAGGGGTGTACTCACTTCTGTGAGATACTGTATTTGATTTTATCTTATGTAAGTTGTAGTATAACTATCTATGAAATCTACAACTATTCTTGTAGAGACCCTGTGAATGGAAAGTCTTTGTGACCTTTGCTACACACTGCATCACTTACAGCACTCACTGTATGATGTTTTCCTTCATTACAACACTTGGCAAATATGAAGACCTTTATATTGTATCGTACACAAATCATCTGCTCTTGCTGACTCATATGAAGACGTATGGCAGGCGTAAACATGTGGAAAAGGCCACTAGGTTTTGTTGTGTCACGTATAGAGGATACTCAAAAAACAGCGTTCTGATCAGATCAGCATCACCGATGCTCATTCAGTCTATTTTGCATCATCACACCATATTTACAGGAAACTTCTCTCCATTTAAAGAATTGAGAACTGTCTTGAACAGCTAACCACTTATGATAAATTTCATATATAAAGTTGATGTGTAAGTGTGATGCTGTGTTGTGTATGATGTGATCAAATACACAAACAAAAACTGAAAATATTGAAATTAAACAGGACGTTTTAAGATTTTAAAATATTTTGACAGAAAAGTTAATGTAAAAATCAAATGCAAAAAGAAAGAAACTGATGTACATTTTCTAATGCAATGCTTTTCACTCAATGTGCATAATAATAATAATTGCCCATTTACTTGCACAAAATGAAAAAATAATAGAATTGGTGCATATTTTCAAATTCAGCTTTTTAATCATTGTGAATAATAATAAAAGGTTTTTCTAATTATTATTATTTACAAAAAAACAACCCCCCTTCCCCATGTAGTTGACGCACAAAATAAAAAAAAGAATGAAATTAATATACATTTTCCAATTCAACGTTTTACGCATTTGGATAATAATAATATTTGTATTATTTATTTTACAAACAATCAAAACCTCCTTACCCATGCATTTGATGTAAAATGTAATAGAAGACTTTTCCCTCAGTGTGCATAATTTAATAATAATATCAATACTACTAACACTGAAGACTACCACTTGTCACGATGCACACGGGGATCCAGGAACGAGGAGACGAGGAGATTCTTTTAACACTTTAATGGATAAACACAAACGGAGGCCGCTGGAAACAAACACACAGGTAAGGCCGTGAAGCTTGACAAAATGACATCTATAAGAACCGACAGGAAACATGGGGTAGAACAGACTATATATAGGGAGACATAACTAGAAACACCTGGAACGTAATCAAGACACAGACGGGGACTAATTAACTAATGACGACAGGAAAACCAAATATGGGAAAGGGAAACACACTAGTACTATTACAACAAATAATGATTATTACAAACAAAACCTCTTCCTTCCTTAGTTGATGTACAAATTTAATAAATAAAAAAATTAAGTCACAATTAACTAAACACTATTAATTTTAGTTAATTTACATTTTTTATGTATTATAATTATTTAACCATTTAAAAATTATTTTATAAATAATAAAACAATTTTCATTTGTGTAAACATTTTTCAATGTTTATTTATACATTAATTCATTCATTCTAGAAAACAAAACCACTTTCTTCCTCACGAAGAAATCAAAAAGTTATTATTAAATTAAAGAAATGCATGTATGCAAGCCAAGCCCTTCCACACTGCGTCAGCTGACGGCACGAAAAAGCAACACAAAAGTAACGTATCATGCTACATTCCATACGAATTAAAAAATGTCATATAATGAATTACTATTAGTAACAAAACATTGTAACACAGGGCTGTTGAATGGTTGGTTGTTAGGAGGAGAAGCGTGGGTGGATCTCACACAGCAGGTTCTTACGGGTTTTCCTGGTATGTGTACACACTCTCAGATTCTCGCTCGTTGTTTATTCATGGACTTGTGCAGAGAGTCTCTGGACTGTGACTCAGTGTTCAGGCTAAGAACAGGTCTACCCAGGGGCGCGGGAAGGTGTTTTATGTAGGGGGTGCTGTGGGGGGGGGGGGGGGGGGGGTAGTCAATTTCTGCGTATAAATATTACGCCAAATAGAAACAGAAAATCGTGCTATAGCCTACGCACTTTCATGAGATCGTGTTAGACAGCAATTAGCTATTTTACAAATGGGAATGGCTACAATGAATTCATAACAATGTTTTACATTCAAGCTTAAAAACCCTTAATTTATAGTGAAAAGTTATTTTAAAAGCATCTGGAATGCAATAAAGTAATTGTAAAGCTGTTTTTAAAGCATTTGCTGCATGGATTAAAAAGATAGGCCAATAAATATTTCACATAGTCCTATCAGTCAGACAAAATTGCATTGCAGCAAATCCTTTAATTTTCAAGGACAAAGATTTACATAGTTTTTTTTTTATTATTGAATACAATTATAAAATAAAACGCAAATTATAATCGGGCCTGTTTTAGGCTTTCCCTTATTTGTATATTTTAGATGGTGAGGTGATGGGGAAAAATGACGCGCAGAGAGAAATATATGCATCTTAACGGATTACATAGGCTAATTAAGAGTTTTTGCTTTGAATTATTTCATTTTAAAATAGTATTTTAAAGCTTTCTATAGATATATTTATCATATCTCTGAGCCAGTTTCGAGTTGCTGAGTTTCGATTCATCATTGAAGCGCTCTTGTTCAAAACCGGCAGAAAGTTTTCCTATATTGTGAATGCACACAAATAAAAGTAGACCCTTTACAGTTCCAAATTATATATTACTCTTACCTTTATTATTTTAAAGGTAATTTATTTTAAGTTGTTTTTACTGTAAGAAAAAAATCCTCCATGTCCTGTAAAGCTCGCTTCAGCTCTCCACACAAAGTGTCGGATATTGCACATTTATATAGGTTAAACATTTAAACTAACACTGTGATATGCTTGAACTGTTTATAGGCCTATCTATCGATTTTATTTTAGTCAAGTCGTGATGATTTGATAAGGCTAAATTAATCAAACATAGGCGATCAACTCTGATGCTGGCCGCTTGGTCGTTGCTTAAAAGAAGAAAAAAAAACATTTAACGAACACAAAATGCTCCCAAGGTTTTTCTAAATTAACTTTTGAAGAAAAAAAAACGAAACATAGTCTAATCACTTTTCCATTACATACAAAACTGAACTATTTTAATAGGTAGCTATAAGCTGTTTGGGGAGAAGGGAAAGACTCATATCGCTGAGAACAAAAAAATATAGTTTTTTTTTCTTCCAGTACATCCATGATATTTCCATGTTCCGCTTTTAAGCCACAACCTACAGATCCCACAACACAAACATAACATTCACAAACATAAAAGCAAGCATTGGCAGTGCTGCGTGCGTGAGCAGGATGTGCGCAACGTGCGCATCAAATAGCCCTGCATCAGTTTAATAACTTTGATAACTTTAATTCTTACAACTGTTAAATGAATGGGAAAATGGTAAAATATGTCGATCACATAGAAATAGATAGCAAAATAGCCAATGTAAACCAAATGTTATAAACATCGGAGCAACCTTATAGCCTATATATTTTTTTTATTCACAACAGTTTACAGTTGCCCACAGAAAAAACAGGGGGTGCTGCAGCACCCTCAGCACCCTCAGCACCCCCTGTTCCCGCGCCCCTGGGTCTACCCCTGATTAACACAGCCCACGCGCTGCTCTTTAAAGCGTTGTCAGACTAAGAATAGTGGGTCAAACTGTCGTCCCACACCTGGACCTCCCAAAACTCCCTCTATTCAGAACACAACTAACTTACATCCTCTGCATATGCATGAAAACACAGACCGAGGCTGAAAAACCATTTCGCACATACCGTACATTCAGTAACGTTACAGCAGCACCAATATAGATTGTAGCCAAATTTTCCCATTGGAACAGTATGTGCCTTCAAGTTCAAACCTGTAACAATTCACGGAATGTTCTTTTGTCAACCTCCTTTCTCTGAACTCCAACTGAGGAAAAACATGTTCGGAATTCACAAGCATCAATTCAATTATGCATTTCAATTGCTTCATAACAAAGCAAGCAGAACACTACAAGGTGTGACTATCACCACGTCAAGCATGTCACGGTATCGCCATAGTGACAGAAGCGTTGTTGGTAGAAACGGTTGCTATGTTAGGCTCCTCCTTATTGCAAACAGAGCTCCAGTGGTTTCCAGTGCAAATGTCAGGTGAAGAACGTACAGCAGACAGTATCACATTAATTCAAGCTTTATTTACTTGGAGTTTCCGTATCGTTTTTTGTTTATTTTTTTGGTTTGTCCATCTGTCTAGCTCTGTTTGTGTTTGAAGAGGTGGATACGAAACCAGACTGCAGTTCATGCCTTTGTTCTCTACTGAAAAGGCGGCAACTGCATATATTCTGTCATGCAAATAAGTGTAGATTAGTTTCACTGTAACATGATTTTTCAAAGTTGTAGCCCTATATAAAAGCATGTATTACAAGAAACGACATTCTACTTCAAAATGTCAAGTTTACCTCAGAAATTGCTAGTATTTGACAAATAATTTCACAATGAGCATTGTAACATTTACTAGCAATTTCTGAGGTAAATTTTTAAAAATTCCAGTTCTTTTTGTTCAGTGTTTGAATGGTTTCAAGTGCTTTCATTTGTTTTAAGTGCTGTCATGGAAAATACTAAAAAGACGGCGAAATGTGATGCTTGCCGCCAGAAAATTTGAAGGGGGAGCCCCAGAAAAAAGTGCAGGGGAATATGGTGGACCCCCCAAACCTGCATCAGTTGGACATCGAGGGGCCTTCCATGTGGGATGTTTCACTTCAGTTACTTTAAACCGACTCAGCCCTCTTCATATTCATAGCCTATATTAATTCTGAAAAAGCTTCACTAATGTGTAACACTGTAAAAAACAACAACTTTGCAGGAATTAAAGACAATTTGAACATTCAAGTCACACTAATAATGTCTGAATCTAAGCGAAATCTGCAAGCAAACAAACACATTAGGGTTTTATTAATTAATTTATTCATGAGATTTTGTAATTGCATGCAAAAATTTATCGGAATTCTGAAAGACCCCTTTCATTTTTTAAAGAGAGTCCAAAAGTGTTAGATACAGAATTTGTGTCAAGGTGATTTTTAGTGAATGTCTGAACTCAGTTCCCATGTAAGTCCCCACATGCGTCCTATAACAGAATATCACATTAACCACATGTTCAACTAACATTTGCAAACCGCAAAAAAAGCATGTATATATATATATATATATATATATATATATATATATATATATATATATATATATATACATATATGAATATATATAAATATTGAATAGCTAATGAATAGCTTGAAACGCGTTATATTTCTGTTATATTTATTCAAAATAAATTAACATTTTATATATTTTGTTATATAATGCAAATATATTCACTTATAGGGTCACTATACTTCAGTAAGAAAACAAACAAACAAACAAAAATAAGGTTAAAATGCTATTTATAGCTGCACATATATTTCCTGCATTATTAATAGTCCCCCTCCACGTGGTTTTCATTCATGAGCTCTCTTGTCATTCATTTGGCCGTGATTTTGGTTTACTGTGTACCAGGTAGATTCGAATGTGTAATAGGAAAATACAGATTTTCATTCTTACTTCGCGGAGTCATCTTGAGGGAAATTCTCTAAATAAAAAGCCCGCTACGAGTTCCCCTATTGTGTGCAGAGTTAAATGGAAATCCCCCGATCTGCAGAATGGAACCGGAAGGCGCGGCTATAAAAGCACCGTCGCGCCGCCCTCTCCGCACACTTCACTGCTGACTGCGATACAGCGAGCGTCGCGATGGATGTACACAGAGCTAGCAGGATAAACTTTCAGGATTGTGATATGGATGAAATGGATATGAAAAACAGCAAAATGCAACACTTGGAGGAACGCTTCGACAGCGGCGTGGATTCGCTTAAGGAGGAGGAGTATAGGAAAATTGTGGAGGAAATGGAGATTTTGCGTTTTGAAGACCCGATTGCGAATCCAAAGGGGACGTGTGAATCTTGGACACAAGAAGTCACTGAGGATGGAGATACGTAAGTGTAACTTTTTACAAAAATATATTAAAATAATGCAATGCAAGTTTCCTATATAGCCTTAAAAAAGTGCAGAAATTGACCCATTTAATGCAACTTGCAACAATTGTGACCAAAACCTTGAAAAAAATCGTTGTTGATTACATTAAATGAAACAATGCATTCATTGTTAAATTACTAGGCTATTCCCTTCACTCGATAAAAAATAAACTAGTTTAATATTGTGAATTTTGTTCCAACTGCGCAATTTTGACTCTACAGCTGTAATTGTAAAGAGAAAAAACAAACACGCGTTCAATAACCTTTTAGAGAAGTTATGCAAATAGTTGAATTCTCGAAATATGGCTAAATTGCGGAAGTAAACAAATATCGTTTTGGAGCAGCGCCCAAAGTGGGAGGCGCTTGAGAAACAAAGTGCGCAGGCAGGAAAGTCCCTGGCGCGCGGCCAAGCGTAGATTATGTATCAGACGTGTGGAGCCACACTGGCTGGAAATAACCTTAAAAACTCCATTCTTGCGAAACGCTCGTACTTGTGTGTGTGTATGCTTAACCACTTCCTCTGAGCTTGTTCTTAAAATATTTTCTAAAAAAAACCTCCCACATTATTTTCCAGGTATCTTCACCTTGCCATCATTCACGAGGCGGAAGATTATGCCATCCAGATTCTCAAACAGTGTCAGAACGACCCGTTCCTGAACAGACAGAACAACCAAAGACAGGTAATTGAGCTCCCACACACAACTACACACTACTGCACACAATTCACCTCAATGTAAGAGCTGGTTATCCAAACCTGACTAACATCCAACCTCCATCTGCAGACTGCACTGCATCTCGCCGTCATCACAGAACAGCCACACATGGTGGACAGACTGCTGAAGGCCGGCTGTGATCCACGGCTGGTCGATCAGAGTGGAAACACGGCCCTCCACATCGCCTGCAAAAGAGGCTCTCTAACTTGCTTCTCAGTACTGACTCAGATTCAGACCCAGCATCTGCACTCCATTCTCAGCTTCCCAAACTACAGCGGTAAGTCATAGTTTTGAGTAAAATCGCAGCACTGTCATTCCTTTTATCACGAAAACAAGTCTCTTATCATTTTGAGTAAAACAAAGAGCATTTTTTAATATACAATACTACTTTTTCAATTACAGGACACATGTGTCTCCATATAGCAGCCATTAACAACTACCTCTCAATGGTAGAGAGTCTGGTCCAGCTCGGGGCGGATGTAAACGCAAAGGTACGGTATAAGTTTAAAACACTCTCCAGCTTCACAAATAACTCTTATATATGCTTGAAAGGAGAACTAATGTAATATTTATTGCGTTTAGGAGCAGTGTAGCGGCCGTACGTCACTCCATTTGGCCGTGGACTTGCAGAACCTGGATCTGGTGCACACACTCATCACTTCGGGAGCAGATGTTAACAGTCTAACCTATGGCGGATACACGCCGTACCACCTGACCTTCGGCCGACTTAACAGCGAGATCCAGAGGCAGCTTTACAACCGGACGGCTCAGGAGCTCAGAGCCATGCCAGAGAGCGAGTCCGAGGAGAGCGATGAGGAGTGTTTGTCTGATGATGATTGTGTAAGTTTCTTTCAGAAACCTCTCCTACATCTCACATTTCTTCTCGATGTTGTGGAATTCATTTTATGTAAATATATAATTTATATATATCTTTCTCATTTATTTTAACAGATGTATGATGACATCCAGTTCTGTGGGAGATAGTCTGGCCCTCAGGACAACATTCCCCATAATGCAAAGTAGCGAAGGCTGCAGGTGCTGTCTCAAGGTCTGGGACGGGGTGCGCCATATCCCAGGACGTCAGTCCCTCGATGGGACTCCGCTCAAGTGGAAAAGAAGAGCTGAGCCCCTCAGGGGGGCATGGCAGCGGTGGTGCTGTTCAACATGGAAAGAACCCCGAAAATAGCTGGACCAAAACCTTTACCAATTTTTTTGAAGCCAAAGAGTTGGGAAAATATGTATATTTTGTGAATATATAGATATATTTTTATATTTGTAAATATGTGAAATTAAACACTTGTCGAAAATGTTTATAGTCTATATATGACACTGTGAAACTATTTTAACATTAAAAACAAAAGAAGTGACATGAATTCGGAGTTGGGGTGTTTCTTGTATTGAATGTGCTGGAGTCATTTCACAAGGCCTGGAAATTTTCTGAGTTGTGAAACTTGTGAAAGAACATGTAAACCCCTGTAGTGGTGGAATACCAGCCCATAGTGTCGGTTCAGAGGAAAGCCCTCGGTGTGTACAGTAACTATCGTTTCCTTTCTGGAACGCATGAGTCACGGAGATGTGTCACTATAGTTTGAATACAATTCCTTGGGTCTGCTGAAGTGGAGTCATGAATATCTGACTCGCGCTCAGTAAAGTTCCCCACGAGAAAGATAAATGAACCCCCCACCACTATAGGTGTAAGGTTCATAAGCATTATATATTAATTACTAGGATTATGTGTGTCTATATGAACAGATCATCCATAAACACATGACGGATCAGTGCAATTTATGGATTATTCAGATTGCCACCTAATTCAAAGTCATAGAGCTCTTGTTAAAAAGGCATTAATCATGTTTCTGGAGACGGATGAGGCAGGGATAATGAATTTAGCGTAATTCCATAGCTTTGTTCTCCTGAAAATGAGTATAATACTTTTAAAACCATCGGAATGATTTCAATGTGACGCACCACACATCACAATCATCTTCATCACTGTCACATGGTGAGAGGTGAATTCCAACTTCATATATATAACATTTGAAGTGGATCAAAACCTTTCATCAAAGTTGTCCTAAAACCCAAATGTATTCTTGTCTTAGGAAAACTTCAGTGAACTTTTGTTTTGATCCACTTCAAATGTTGACTACTGTGTATGTATATACACACACACACACACACACACACACACACACACACATAGTCAACCTCTGAAGGGGATCAAAACCTTTCATCAAAATTGTCCTAAAACCTAAATGTTATTGTCTTAGGACAAATATGTATATGTGTGCGTGTACATATATATCTGTTTATACATCTATATATTTTTAAAGAAGTCTCTTTTGCTAAAAATTTATAACAAAAAATACAATTAATACAAACATTTGATCATCATCAATGACAATTTACTGTCAACTTTGATCAATATAATGCCTCCTTGCTGAAACCATTTATTACTTAATCAAATTATTAGTCTTATTTTTTTATCAAACATTTATTTGAGGATCCGATTTACTATGAGAGCTCCACAGAAATTAAAATTCATATTGTTCATATTTTCAGTTAAACCACAAAGTTGAGTAGCATCTGGTTGAGGAAAAACACTTTAAACTCAGATTATCAGTGTGATTAAACTCAAACGCACGTGTTTGACGTTCCTTGCGTGATCTCTAGTCTGCCCTAATTGACTCTAGATAAGACTCAAAGTTCACAAAGTATTTCACGCAATGAAAAACAGGTTTGTAAAAAAATTCCTTATTGTCAAATCAGCTTGGGAAAACACAGGATGCAGCGAAAATGAAAGATGTGCATGATGGGGACTCCCCCAGTAAAACATTTACTGAGGCATTCTGCTATACGAGAAGAAAAAGAGAAAGGACGAGAGCAGGAATCTTAACAATATTTTTCTCAAAATGTATTTAATGGAACGGGGAATTTACATAAGAACAAAAGCTCAGAACGGGATCCGACGCATCTCAATACTGTATGCAGCACCCTGGAGATCTCAGTCCTTCTCAGCCAGACACACCAAATGAGTGTCCACCTCTGACTCTGACAGAATCCTGGAACAGAGCGCAGGAGCAAGTCATTTTAGGTGCCACAACCGTGTAAAACATAATCCATGCGCTCTAATTATAACACACATCTGGCACTCGGACACGTCAAATGTGACATAAATCAGCCATGTTGCATCATTTGATGAATATCAAAACTGAAGCCATCGACTGCATTTCTAGAAGTGATTTTCTGTAGAACAGAGTGCAGATGGTGAACACGGTTCTTCCACCCACCTGAATTTCGGATCCTCTGCCGTGATGACGCCTACCTCCAACTCAGATGGCTTGAAATCAATCGATAAAACAGTTGCTAAACAAGTGACCGCCGTCTGTGGGTGGAAATGGTTTATAAGTGCAAATCTACTAATTCAATTAAATGGAACACACAAATAATCCAGTAAAATACGTATGTGATACTCTCCAAAATGGCGCTATAGGTTGACGCGGAGGAGATTAATTGATGAATACAGTTTTTTTTGTTTTCTTTGCTCACGAAAAAGTATTCTCGTAGCTTCGTATAATTATGATTGAACCACTGATGTCATATGGACTATTTTAACAATGTCCTTACTACCTTTCTGGGCCTTGATCGTGTTAGGTTCCTTGCTGTCTATGGAGGGACAGAGAGCTCTCGGAAAGCATAAAAAATATCTTAATTTGTGCTCCGAAGATGAACGAAGGTCTTACAGGTTTGGAACGACATGAAGGTGAGTAATTAATGACAGAGTTTTCATTTTTGTGCGAACTATCCTTTTAAGTAGCTAGTAGTTTATTGATATAACCTTCCTCTGTTTCGTAGATTTCAAAATACATAGATTAGCAATACTGTCTACAAAGAAATTGCGTAAGAAATCAGGAAGCAAGCATATATAACCAATTATTTCTGTAATACCTTTAACTACAATGTTGAGCAAAGCAAGTTTAGAGGAAGTTGATATTTCCATTCCAAAGAACCAGTTTGGTGACTAGACAAAGATCTTCTAAACACCCTTTGGTGCTGATGTGTGCAATGTTAGCAGCTGGAATTCATTTTGATGAAGCAGTATCAAATGTTCTTGAATTCTAATTGTACCTCAACTGTCTGCTCAAAGGTCCAGTCAAGTTTCTTCTTCGCTTTTTTCTCCAGGAAGCTTGTAGCCTCTGTCTGCTTGACACCTGCAGCCGTGGCCTTGAAGCCACAGTAATAACCTGCTGGGTCACACTTATACACCTGTGGCCCGAGCTCCTCATCTACACCAATTACAATCATGCCTGGAAAAGATACGACAACACAACACAACAAATAAAGGAACTTTGTACAGCAAGTTGTGCACAAACAACCAACATGCAATGTTAAAGCTTGAGGCTGTACACTTCTTTTAACAGGATTTATGAAGGTAAATGTAACACCTTTTAAAACCAAGTAAAGGGATTTTTTATAATAAATGGAAGGGAACACAAATACTGAATGAGCGCCGGGCGGACGCGTGCACGCGCGTCAGACAGACAGAACACAGAGGGGGACAATTAACAGGATATTCAGCGCAAAAATATACATTGTGCTGAAATATCTGTTGTTGAAAGTTAAATTAAGGCTTAAAAGTCAACATGCCGTGCGAGTATTTTATGAGAGTAGAAACTGTTAATATAACAGTTATAACAGCGTATAATTCTGAATATAAATATCAGACGCTTCATAGCCACCTTATTACAAGATAAATAAATGACACATGACTGTGATAAAAGTCAACGCGTGTTCCTGCAGAACATTCCTCTTACCTGTTGGTTAACATGGAGTTTGAGTTTTCATTCGTCTTTATTATTATTACAATTTTTAATAGAGATTTAAACTATATTCACTATTACAGTGCTTAACAAATGTATTAAAACACATTTATGTAAGGTCTTTAACAAATTATTTAAGGTTTGTGCCACTGCTGCTCTAAACTAACAGCACTGAAGATTACCAAAGTAATTTTTTTAGCTTTCTGTATTGGTTAACCCTCCAATATGCATAAGCTCTTTAGTAACTATAGTAGGCTATTTCTCTTGTTTTCCAGTGCAAATGCTTAAAGATTTTCAAATCAAGATTTACTTGAGAAGCAAACCGACATAAGATAAGAACTTGTTTTCTGAGGAAAACATCAAAATGAAGTAAGAGTATGATTAAAACAAGAACAAATATCTGCCAATACGCTCAGAAAAACACATTTAATTCAAAGGAGCAACATCATTTCTGCTCCTGCTGACTGATATTGGTTCTCGTTTCAAGCATAAACTCATCTTCTCAGAATACAAGACTTTATATCTTATTGTTTCATTTCAAGTAAATGTATTTTTTACATTTTTAAGGATGTTTAGATATTTGTATTGAAAAAAAAAGATATAAATATTTTGGAAACATGCAACATTTATTACCATGACTTTATAAATGTAAGACGTTCTGCTCTGATTAAAGATCTTTCGGAATAAGGACTGTTTTGGCACAAAAACATAAAGAATCTGAGTGAAAAATGAAACAAAATAATATGACATGCCCCCTTTTAAATACTTTATGTGTGTGTTAATAATTCAGCAAGTGTTGACTTACAGCAGCCGAGCGGCCTCATCTCTGCATTCTGTGTATAAACCTGAGAGATGTCAGCGATCCTTTTACAAAGCATGTCTACTGGAATCTCATAACCATACTTGTACTTCCAGTTGGCCGCCTCATAGCGAGCTCGCTGCACTTGAGACCTGCTGTCAGCTGAACGCAAAACACAAGCCATTAACGAGTGCATCAGTTTCAGCAGACATCATGAAAATCATGTGGAAGAGATCTGTACCTGTCATTCCTGACATCACGCAGCCGATGTTCTCTGTGATTCTGAATAAATGTGTGACAGTGGAAGAATCAAGCAACTTGTCCTGGAAAAAACAGATCGTCTTAGATCCCCAGTACCACTGGGACTGAACTTACCATCAACATTAATAAAACTCACCCTTTCCACCAACATTTCTGCATGTTTCCACAACAAAAAAAGACATTCCAGGTTGGACAAATTTGAATTAAAACCAATTTGTATGTGTTGCTTTATTTGTGGGCAGGTTAACAACACAGTCAATTACAGCATGGTTTATTTCTCAAGTCAGTGAAACGGCGGGCGATTCTGAGAGATGTTTCTCAGACAAGCAGGCCTAAGTTCAGTGGGAAAAGGGTACACGACAGCAGACTTACTGGGACTTTCTTCTGTGTGACGACTACTGCACAGTCTTTCCCCCGAACAGCAACTGATGTCAGACCACCCTGGTTTATGGCCTTGAAAGCATATTCTGTAAAAAATGAATACAAGTTATTTAAAAGTTACTAGCAAATGTAGGCACATTTCTCAATAGGAATACGCTTCAACACTCAAAACGGCTTCTCATGCTGTTTGAAAGAAATATAATATTCTACCATTATGCTTTAACAATCAAAACAATGTACTAACTACGGTAGTCGTTTTGAGCATTTTACAAAGAGGTTTTAGCTTATACAAAATAAAATACAATTCATAAAATATGATTGACAAGAAAAATCCTGGTCCTTTGATTTTTTTTATTCATGTTTATCATTATAATATATATTTGTAATTATTCATGCTTTTGATGCACCTGATAGTACTGTTCTATTTCAAATATATATTGTTATTGCCAAGTTGTTTACATCAATTGTTCAACAAAACTGTTGTATTTTGGCGGAAACTGCGGTTGCACTCACCAACCAATATGTTGGTGCCTCAGCATCATATGTATCAATGCACATCATCACTGTCGCAATAAATCAGTTACTACCCATTTATAAGATAGTATCAGTAAATGTGTTATAAAATGATTGCATTAACATCAATGAGCCTATTCTCCATCACTCACTCTCTGCTAGTGCTAACGGTCTAGCTACCAGACTACTTGGGACTTTATACAAACTGGAAAACAATACACACATACAGGTAGAATACATTTTTATGTGACAGAATAATAACAATATGAGTTCACAGGGCTCTAGAGTGCGACCAATTTGGTCGCACGTGCGACCTAATTTCTCACGGGTGCGACTAACAAAAATCCCAGGGCGCACTGGTGCGTCCAGCCATTCGAGAAAAGAAAAAAAAGTATCCGCGACTCAGAAACTCAACAAAAGACACTCCCGTTAGGCTTATATCGTGGTCTAAACCAATCAGAGATAGTGAAGGGCGGACCCCCCTCTGATTGGCCGTGGTCCAGATATTCCTGTATGTGTGTGTGCGCGTTTACAAATGCGTCACGTGTGCTGCTGCAGTCAGACAGAGAGAAAGAGGTGAGTAGTAGAGATGCGTGCAGTGTTGCCAACTTAGCGACATTTAGCGCCTTTGTAGACCCCCATAGCAACTTTTTGTTTTCCAAAAAAAGCAACTAGTGACAAATCGAGTCTCTCAGAGTGTCTCTGTGATCGCCGCAAGGGCGCGAGATCAGTGCGCTTTCTCTGCATCTGCTCTATTCAGCGAGCGTCTGAGAGGAGCCCGTTCAGTTAAAACAGATATTATTGCTTCTCTAAATGTACATGCAAACATAGAAGAAATCACAGCACTGGAATTGTCTTGTCTTATATTGTGTATTTGATTTCATCAGACAACGGCTCAATAAAATTATAAATTAGTATTTTTGTGCAGACTAGCTTCTTGGAAGGGAGAGCTGGTTATGAATTCTTAAAGGGACGTGTTACAGTCATTATTTCATATTTATCCTGTTGACTGACAACATAAACAGTCAAATATATAAAGTAAAACCGTTTTATTGAGAATTTGGCTGCATTAAAATACAGTATGAGAACAGAGAGACGATTAGACAGAACAGAACAGTTATTTTTTTCTTTACTTTACTTTTAGTCATTTAGCAGACGCTTTTATCCAAAGCGACTTACAAATAAGAAAAAGTAACTAAAATTAAAAGTTAAAACTATACATATTATATACACACATTTAACAAGATAAAGACATGAAATAAACATGACAAATGCATACAACATTTCAAAACTAAACATTTAAATGAAAATAAAGCTAAAAAAAAATCAAAATATTAAATCAAGAAAAGGTATGAGTATAAAAATGCTTCTAACATAACACTAAGGGCCTAAGTATACTTCTTTTTTGCATAGTAAGAATTGGTTATAAAAACTGTAAATACTTTTTTTTTTTTTCATTATGTTTAGTGCAATTATTTGGTAGTCTGTGGTGGGATGGGGCGCAGGATTGTTTTATGGGTTTAAGGGGGGGTTGAGAAGCACTGCACTAGAGCATCCCTTCGTTCAGACACAGTGGAAGATCTGATCAGAATCAGTGTAGAGGGGTCAAGTCTGGAAGATGTTGATGCTAGAGAGAGTGTGGCCAGCTGGTTTAGCCGAGGCCAAAGATCAAGAAGACCAAACTACAGGAGTTGGCAATCCGAGGGGCATGTGACTGCAATGGAGGAAAGTCCATAAGACATTGAGCCACGAGATGTTCAGTTTGACGCCCTTAAAACACTTAATTTAGATTTTATTTATCTTGAGATGTTTTAAGTTTAAATCTCTGCTCAGTGAAGCACTTTAAGCACCAACACTTTTTCAGTAAGTTACCTTTCTTGTAGAATTGTGCTTCAAATAAAGAACTTTATGTTGACCAGATTGTTAGTTAGTCGTTTATTAGTCAATATTGCCTATATAAAAATTTGGGTTCATATGAACTGTTGGTGTAAGAGAGAGTAAATGCGAGCTACTCTACAGGCGACATGACTGCACTTAACTTACTAACGTTAACGTTAGCTCTTCTTCAAGTCAAATAAAGTCGTCCGTACTCACCTACTTGATAAAGTCTTCCTTCCGGAGAAAAGATGGTGATGTGACGGTCAAACCCCGCGCTAGAACCCCGGGACATGTTTAGAACAAATTTCTCAGCCGTAAAATAGCACAAATATTGCAAACTAAACAGAATAGCAACACGCAGAACGAATGACCCGGAAGCAGCGGATTGTTTTTCCGGGTCATTATCGGACTCGAACGTGTGCAGTCATTTGTTCCTGAACACTTTTGCACTTCTATAATGTGTTTCTGTTCACAAGACTGTTGGCCCGCTCATTTATGTGTTATTTTCAGGTAATATGATATTGATGAAATTAAAGGTCATATAAATATCTGTACAGGTAGGGCTACTTCCACGACTGCTTTTTAACACACTTAAGTAGACTTTTAGAAATAGCATTTTGTGAAAAAGTCAAATTAAAAAGTAATACTTTAAAGTACATTTTAAATACATTTTTAATGATACCATAACACTTATTTTCATTTGTTGAGCAAAAGTAGGCCTACTTATATTTTAACTATATTGTGTAATTGTATATTTTAAATGCCCTAAATTGCAGTTTGATCATTACAAACGGACATTATTTCTTTATTTTTGTTTGTTTGTTTACCATACATGCTTGTATGTACATTTGGCAGCAAAATTTAAATATATTTCAAAGACAATAAAAGTAACTATTAAAATGTAAATATAATGAAGTATAGTACTACCAAAATGTTCAAGGTTCAAGGATTTTTAAGGTTTTTCAAAATATGTAACACAACACAAGAGAATGAATATAAATATAGGTAAAAAATAAGATGAAAAAAATAAAGAGTAAAATGTGCAATACGTATACTGTGGACTTAATAAATAATAATATAAGCAGGGATGTGCAAGAAAAATGTGCAAACAGGTTGTACCGGGTATATACACATAGCAGCAATACTGGATGATGGAGAATAGTGAATATCTTACAGTATATTAAATTGAGTCATGTTGATGTTATTAGACAGAGTTTGCGTTTAGGAGCCTGATGGCCTGAGGGAAGAAGCTCCTCCTAAGTCTCTCAGTTTTTGCCATCATGCTCCTGAAGCGCTTGCCAGATGGCAGTAAAATGAAAAGATGGTTACGGGGTGATTTGAGTCCTTGAGGATTTTAGCAGCTCTGCTTTTGCAGCGTTTGAGGTAGATGTCCTGCAGAGAGGGAAGAGCAGACCCTGATATGCGCTCAGCCAAGCGCACATCTCTCTTTAGAGCTTTGCAGTCCTGGTTTGAGGAATTACCATACCACACTGAGTCAATACACTTTCTATGGCCCCTGAATAGAAAGTTTTCAGGATAGCTGGTGAGACCCTGAATTTCCTCAGCTGTCGCAGATGGTACAGTCTTTGCCTGGCTTTCTTAACCTGAGTCTGAATGTGTGTAGTCCATGTCAGGTCCTCGGAGATGATTACACCGAGGTACTTGAAGCTGCTCACCCTCTCCACAGGGGTCCCACTGATCATAAGAGGAGTGTAGGGCTGCTGCTGTCTCTTCCTGAAGTCTACAATCAGCTCTTTAGTTTTGCTCACGTTCAGAGAGAGACAGTTGTCCTGGCACCATGATGTAAGTCTCTCTACCTCACCCAAGTATGCGGTCTCATCATTGTTGTTAATGAGGCCCAGAACCACAGTATCATCAGCAAATTTAACAATAGAAGCGGAGCTGTGAGAGGACACACAGTCGTGTGTGTAGAAAAAGTAGAGCAGGGGGCTCAGGACACAACCCTGTGGGGCTCCTACATTCAGGGTGATGGAGTTGGAGGTGAACTGGCCGACTTTCACCACTTGTGGTCTGGCGGTGAGGAAATCTGGAATCCAGTCACAGAGTGAAGAGTTTAGGCCGAGGTCTGTGAGTTTAACAGCTAGCTTGGTGGGGATTATAGTATTGAAAGCTGAGCTATAGTCAATGAAAAGCAGCCTTACATAGAATGTTATATCAATTTAAACTATAGTACAGATTAATTTAATTTGCAGTTAACCTGGAGTGTTTTTCCAGTGCTCTAAAAGGTTTGCAAAAAATATTGCCACTCTATAAAAATGTTAATCTCTAAAAACCTAAAACCTCTTTAAACTCTGATTAAACGCTGTTTAATTAACTGATTTGCAATCGATTACACATCAGTTTACATATATAAATTGTGATTGTTTTTCACTTTATGCATATTCTCAGAATAGCCGGCATTTTATAAGGAGACTTTTGGACCTTAATAATCTTATCAAAGATGATCCGACCTAAAACCAAACTTGTATCTCTTAAATACACATTTATGAATCTGATGTGAAATGTTCTTGAACCCAAACCTCTGAGGTGTTTGGCTGTCCTGACTTGGTGTTTCAGAAGATGCTGACTACACATTGGGAATGTTTTCGTATCTTATCTGATCTTATCTTATCTATAAGAGTGTTTTGTTTCAGAGAAAATGGTTCAAACTTATCTCAACTCACTTCCTTTAGGTTTTGGTATTTGATTCTTAGAAAAATAGCTCATGCAAAGACATGCATGCTTTAAGGCAAGTAGATTAGGCAAAAAAAAGAAGCATTAGATGTGTATTTTTATTATTTCAGCCCAGTAATAGAGCGGTATTTTTCTCATATACAAAAGCAAAAAAGAAATGTACCAAAAGTATTTGAAGTGCAGAAATTGGTGAGAAACAGGGCCATTTCTAAAACACCTACCACACTGAAATCCCCTTGTGACCCAATTCAGCTTCGAAGAGTTAAAGCGTGGGAGTATGTCAAGAGCTGTCTCCTGCTCTCTCACAGTCTTTCCACGGGTACCAGCGCAGATCGAGATGTGCGATGGTGTGAATCTGGAAGCGAGTAAATACCAGAAGACTCGTAATGGTCACTGTCCAAAATAAATCCACTATAAATGGAAAAGGATGACTATAAATAGAGTGTGTGAAAAGAGATAAGTCAAAGATCAATGACATTTTTAGCAATCAACTTGAAATCACCCAAAGAAAAGTCCCTGTCACCACTTCCCATGTATTAATCTGTAATGAAAAGAGTTAATGAAGTCACTTCTGTTACAGCAAGAGATTTGTACACACAACATTGACTACAAGCTAAGATTTATAATTGGTGTTAAAGGAGTAGTTCACCCAAAAAGGAGGATTTGCTTAAATATAACCATCCAAGATGTACTGTAGATGAGTTTGTTTCTTTACCTGAACAGATTTGGAGAAATTTAGCATCATATCACTTGCTCACCAATGGATCCTCTGCAGTGAATCAAACAGCTTATAAAAACATCACACTGATCCACAAGTAATCCACACCACTCCAGTCCAGCAGTTATCATCTTGAGAAGAGAAAAGCTGCATGTTTGTAAGAAACAAATCTGTTCACATGAAAAAAAAGAAAAACGGATGGCCTGATAGTTCCATTAAACATGCTTTTTTAGTTTTACAGTTTTTTTTATTGGTTTTAATGCAAACGTTTTGCGAGGGCTCTGCAGAATTGAGATTATGCCTTAAGTTGCTGCAAACATTAGCTTGAAATCGGTTGAATAGGTTTGAAAACCGAACCTCCTTTTTGATTTTCAAGGGATTTGTTTCGGCCATCCAAGCAAAACACTGTAACTGACTTTACTCTATTACATGATCTTGACTGCACCTATGAAATATGACAAATGCTGTTATGCTTTGGTGGAGTCAAGTATGACGATACATGTTCTTTTCACTGAAAGACATTACCGAGTGGACTTGTGTCCTGACATGTTATGAATGTGACATGACAACGGGTGAATCATGAATATCCCAAAATTCCCCTCACATAGTCAACATGAAGTCATTATTGAAGCTCTGCATGCTGCTGGAGTTTTGCTGACCGTATATGGATTGTGCCAACAATAAATGTGTGGTCACTTGTGTTCTATGGGAATTAAAAAAAGGGAATTTAGTGGGAATATATATAATATTATTAAACAATATAAACAACATAAACAAATGCAAACATGGGACAGGTATCTTTTCAACTGTATCACATAATCAATTTTGACTCAAATCATTGCAAATAATATGTACTGTACATCATTAATCATTACAAAAAACAGCAAGCAATGTCAACTGAGCTCTGAAATTTATGTAAAGATTTGTTTGCAACATAATTCAATTTAGTAGTTTATTTTACATAAAAAAACACTACATTTCTCAATATAACACTGCAATATCTATCACTCATCCTGCCAAAACCAACACCAAAACATGTATTATAAAAGTTAAACAAGGCGTCCAAATCATTTTAGCAAGGAGTAGTTAGTAAGTCTGTGAAATGTAGTGAAGGACACATAGTGTTACATTTCACCAGCTTCCCTTAAAATTGTTACAGTTCCTCTTTTCTAAAATCCCCTGAACTTTCCCTCTCATGTCTGACCCAGGTGCGTGATAATGCGTATCCCAGAAAGCATGCAAGGCCGCTGAGCACTTCAGCAAAAAACAATAATATTGCTGATACAGACCTACGAATGGATCACGAGTTTGTTTAACTGTCTTTGGTGAAAGTACAAAAGATAGTACTCTGCTTCCCAGAGCCGTACGAGGATATTGTGCTCCTGTCAAAGGGAGGAGATTGGCCTAGGACATGGAGTGGGGATTTACACATCTTTAATTGTTCAGCCGCTCAGGGGAATTCCCTCGTGCATGTATCTATTTGCTTTTTATGACCGAGGCGTATAATATAACATGAACCAAACCTCAGCGGGCAAATGCTTTTCTACTGGTGTCAACATCTGCTACTGTTACACCTTCACATCGACAGCAAGTCTGTATTTTGATGGTTTTTGTTGAGGGCCGACTCGAAAACATACATCAAAAAGCAAAAAAGCCAACGCTTACAGCACGCTCTGCAAAATGTGTGAAAATGGGTATTTGAGTTATGGGAACGGGGCTTTTGGTCGATGCAGTGCACAATGAAGCAAAAGCCTTTACCACAAATCTTTGATGTGGATATGCATATTTTCCCCCAAGACCTGAAACAAGATTCTCATCTCTTTATGTTCTACATGTGACAATGTGTAAGAGGAACCATGCCTCTGCAGGGGCTCTTTTTAAGGGTACGATCTAGTGGCGTCAGCATTACAAGCATGTACCACATTAGAGATTAGGGGAGTTCCTTTCTATCCTCTTTTAATGGTAGCAGACTTCTTTTCAATAAAGTTTCCATGAAAAATAAAAGTGGTGAATTCTCTGAATGAAACAACTGACTATTTTTACATGTACCCTTATGGTGCAGTTAAGGAAGTACTGCAATTAAGTGCAGTACATTTAAACAAATGCTGCCTACTTCCATACTAGTATATGAAAAACAGTACGGCAAGAGTAGTAAGTCCGAATTCATAGTAGCATGTGAAAAGTACCTGAATGACCTACTACTTCTGGCAAGATTCTTAAAGGGATAGTTCACCCCAAAATGAAAATTCTGTCATTACCTTCTCACCCTCATGCTGTTCCAAATCCGTAGGAACTTCGTATATCTTCGAAACACAAATTAAGATATTTTTTTAAGAAATCTGAGAGCTTTCTGACCTTCTATAGAGAGCAATGCAACTGACACAATCAAGGCCCAGAAAGGTAAGTAAGGGCATCAATAAAACAGTCCATGTGTCATCAGTGGCTCAACCTTAATTTTATGAAAGAAAACTAAAGTAATGACTTTATTCAATTTGTTTTATTCCATGTTAGTTTTCACTGTGCATTCATGAGAGTACAATGATGCAAAAATATAATAAAAAAATATCTTTATCTGTGTTCCGAAAATGAAAGAAATTCTTACAGGTTTGGAACAATTAATGACAGGAATTTCAATTTTGGGTGAACTACCCAGTGTGTGTATTTTTTGGATGGAAACACCAAGATGCACATAAAATCTGTAAATGAGCATAAAAAACTCAATTAAGCTGGAAAAATGTCTTATCCGGTAAGAAAGAATGCACATGGAAACATACAAAATTATGGATTTCTATTAATGTGCATCAAAAAAGACATGTGACTTTGCAATGGGACAGCATAAAACTGGACCAGCCAATGGGCCATCTCATTGCACAGCATCTGAAAGGCTAGTTTTGTCATTCTAAAATGCTTGACCAAAGTCTCTTCAAAGCGCTTCGTTATAATCAACTCCCAGAACTGCGTTCCCAAACAGCATGCAGGCACCGAAAATAAGATAACATGACCGTGTTTCGTCTGCGTGCTCTGAAGTTCATAATTTATTGTATACAAAAAGTATTATATACAGCGCCTTCACCTACTGCAGCAACTTTTCTTTTTCTTTGTGATATTTTACTTAATTGTTTTATGCGATATTGGAATTTTGCACATAAGTTTAATTCGTAACTTTGGATGGAAACATAGCTTGTTACACATTTAGTACACCCAAATTTCTTACATACTATCTATTTTTTAGACACGAGGCAAGTTTCAAATCGATGTAGTACTAATTAGATATCGTGACATTAGATGCAGCTAGAATGTGTGATTTATGCTAATTATTAACATGTCTTTTTACTATTTCTGACATGCTATTTCCAAATATAGTGTGGCTAATCAACATAAATAATGATTTTAGACATGATTATTCATAACTGGCCATTTCACAGAAATAGTGTTTGAAAATAGCATTTTAGAGCTTTAAAAAAACACATATAATTTTGATTAAAATAAGTAACATGCCGTCAGATGGCATGTATCTAGCCACAAAACACACCCAAAGCTCAAATCATCTCATACCACTCTCCATTGGAAATGGATGACTTCCGATATTGAAAAGGCAGCTTCAGAGTAACTGATCATAATAAAATAAATGTAGCGCAAAGATCAGGACATTTACAGCTTTGCATTACATGGTTTTATTGCTGGTTGGAAACATTTAGATTACCTTTAGGTGTTTTAAATGTGTTGCTGACGAATTTGAAAGTATGAAAGTCCAAAACCCTAGAAGTGAAGAACATTTATTTGCGGCCTATTACAGCTGATTTAACCAACCTGAGAATTTGGGCAGGTTGGGGTATAAACAAATATATTGCGGTATATAAGGCAGTAAAACAACCTCATGTCTTAGGGAATAATATAGGTGTGGCAAGAGGAACAATTTGTTCATCAAATAAATTACACACTTCACCTTTAAACATTGTTTAAACATTAAAGCAAAAACAAAGTCTTCCTGTTCTCATGAAGCTTGCATGCTATGCTGGGCTGTTGAAAGCAAAAGGTTAGACAGGAAGAGGAAATGCTGGTATGAACTTTGCTTAGTGCTGGAGAAAATCTCCCTGAATTTCCCCAACTAACAGCCCTCTATGAACGAGCTCATTTATGTCTGGAGTGATCATATCAGTCTGTATTTTTGAACACAACTTAGTAAATAGAGAGGTTTTGATGAATGCATGACGTCAACAGTTATGTAACAGAAGAAAAAACATTTACACATGCAATGATATGAATCATGTGTGATTCCAAATTATGAATACAACCAAAAGTGCCTTGATGAGGGCTCCACATATCTTAAATTATATCTGTTGTACTCTGACATGCACATGATTGCGCATGATGCCTAAACCACAAACAAAAATACAGGCCTGAAATATTTCATGTTTAGCACAACTTAAAAATACCAAAAAATTCCCCAATATGTGTTCATTATCAAAGAAAGAACCGATTCCATTTATTTTCTTTTGGCTTACCTACTCACTCAAGCTTTGAGGTTTACACCCTTATTGTGAGGGCAGATGGGACCTCTTGCCTTTGAGGTCCTCGCTCTGTGTTCATAGAGCAGGCAGCGCCTGCTGGGGACTTTCCAGAGCTCAGGGAGAAACAGCATTTTATCTGCAGTACTCTTTTCTCAAAGCATGATACAAGTAGCCTTCACATAAGCTTGTTTGGTGGTTTTAATAACCTTGCATGCAAAACTAATACGCTTTTCATTGATGTATGGTTTATTAGGATAGGAAAATATTTGGCTGATATAACAATTTGAAAATCTGAAATCTGAGGGTGCAATAAAAAAAAAAAAAAGGACAACATATGGAGAAAATCGCTTTTAAAGTTGTCCAAATGAAGTTCTTAGCAATTCATATTACTAATCAAAAGTTTTTATATATTTACGGTAGGCCAAAATATCTTCATGGAACATGATTTTTGACATAAAAGAAAAATGTATAATTTTGGCCCATATAATGTGTTTTTGGCCCATGCTACTTATGACTGGTTTTGTGGTCCAGGGTCACACATAGACAGATAAATCAACACACAGATAGATAGATAGATCCAGAAATGTTAAATCATATTAACTAGGTAGTTTCTTGTATCTCATATGCCTTGCTTCTGCATTTTCCTAAGATATGAATGTCTGGTAATACAGTAAAGTCTAGTAATGATGAAATTGTAGAATTTGATCTGTTCTGGTTTTAGCAGCATTGCCGTTCGCAGTAATGTTACGAATGACTGGGAAAAGTCTGTGGCTCTGGTGTGCTGAAAGAAGAGATCTGGGGTTTTGGGGGAAATAAGCAGGAAAGAGGATGGGTGGTGGAAATCCCCGTCAGAGCGTATCTGTGCAGGCCAGTCATGCTGTATTTGGAAGTCAGCTGCATTTTTGGACTAGCAAAGTTGTCTTTTGTTAAAACCGGTTTTTGTGGTTTCTCCTGTTTGGAATTCGGCAGATTCATTTTCAGTTGCTTCCAAACTGTCATTGTTTGCTAACGCTGTATTATATATATATATATATATATATATATATATATCCTAATTTGCAACAAAGTAAATCCCACATAGCTAACAATGACTGATTACACTTTACAGTCAAGTTAAATGTATTAGTTAATGCATTACGTAACATGAACTAATGATAGCTATATTTAAATGTAACCAAATAATCCTTTAGTAATCAGAATGATGGCCTTCATACAGACATGCATAATTTGAAGGGGTGGTGTAGGCCTGGAATAATATTATCAATAGGAAAGATTAGCCTATTTGCTTCAATCCAACTTCACTCAGATTCAAAAAGCATGTTTACACACATTTTATGTCTTATGAACATCTTTTTCACTAAACATTTACAAAATATTTACTAATATTGGCTAAAAAATTCACCGTAGCTTCAGTGATATTATTGAGAACACATGTACTGGCACTGCACATGTCAACTTGTGTAGATGTCTGAATTGGATTGCAAAGTTTAGGGCTCATATGAACAGAACTTCAGAATCTGAAAACCCATTGGATTCATTCAGTCTGACGAGTGCATTTACATTTATGCATTTAGCAGACGCTTTTATCCAAAGCGACTTACATTGCATTCAAGTTTCTACATTTTATCAGCTCTTGCTTTCCCTGGGAATAGAACCCATGATCTTGGCGTTGCTAGCACCATGCTCTACCAGTTGAGCTACAGGAAAGTGTAAACATAGCATTTAAACATAGCTACTGAATTATTTTTGCCACATTTAATATTCTGAGTAAGTTTTAATTACAAAATATTCCTAATACATTTCTTGAACAATTCTTGTTCCTAATACATTAACTAATGTTACTAACGTAATTGCATTAGTATATGTAGAAATGAATGTATTCCAAAGTTGCAAAAAGCTAGACTTTTTTTTCTCCGATGGCAACTTTGGTATCATTAAAGAAAGCTCAATAGTCATTTTGGATCACGTGCAGCTTGTAAAACAATCATGATATGATCTTGATGCCATTAAATCACTTTTACACATTTATGACCCTCAGTCACTCTATGGACAGACATGAATGTGCAGTGCAATAAAATGAATTATACATACAACATTTTCTGTAACTTCCCTTATAAAATAGCTTTTTGGGGGCAGTATTCAAATATAGCTCACTCCAAAATGATTATTTCATATGAAAAACGTTGTGCTCAGCACACAGTCAGTTTATTATGCAAGCATAGATTGTGAAATTAAATATTTATTGTTGTATAACTGCTCAGCATCTAGCTTAGCATACTGTTAGCCTACTAGCTTAATCAATGTCATATTACATTTGATTATTTGGTAGGCACATGCAAATAATAAACTAAGAAACAATACACTTTTATATATATCCATTAAATATATATGCAGAATAATTACAGTAGGCTTGAGTAGTCTAGTGCTAACGTACTATAACAGATTACTGATAGCATACCTGCTAGGCCACTATACAAACCACAATCCTCTAGGTCATAGTTTCCCAAACAAACTGCAGGGGGGTTGTGAGTTGATGAAAAGCTATCAATTATATTGAACTTAAAATTACAATAAATAGGGAAGCACTATAATCGTGATATAGTCTGATATGCTGGGTGTTTCAGAGAAAAGTGAGGCACTGTGTTGAGTGAACACATGAGTAGCTCATGATTTCAGGATCTCTGAGTGGATCTGCTTACAGTAAATGCAGACTCCATCTCTGCTTGCACTATGAGTTTTGGAATGCATTGTGTGCAAGTATCACTTTATTTACATTCACATTTACAAGATATTTGTGGACAGAAGTTTACAGGATTTCACCAATATGCCGCCAAAAACAAAAAATGCTTAAAGGCATAGTTCACCTAGAGATGAAAATTCTGTCATTAATTACTCACCCTCATGTCATTCCAAACCTATAAGACCTAAGAACCTTGTTCTCCTTTGGCACACAAATTAAGATGTTTTTGATGAAATCCGAGAGCTTTCTGAATCTTCATAGACAGCAGGGGTCCAACCACGATCAAGGCCCAGAAAGGTAGTAAGGACAATGTTAAAATAGTCCATGTGACATCAGTGGTTCAATCGTAATTTTATGAAGCTACGATAATATTTGAGTTGCGCAAAAAACTAAAATAATGACTTTATTCAACAATTCTTCTCCCCCGCATCACCCTGTTGCAATTTTGGAGAGTATCTCATGCGTAAACAACAACGTATAACCCAATAACCTAACCCTAACAACAACATGTGCGCATGTGACTCTCCAAAATTGCAACTGGGCAATTTTAGTTTTTTTGCACAACAAAATGTATTCTTGTCACATGGACTATTTTGTCGATGTTCTTGGTATCTTTCTGGATTTTGAACATGGTAGGAACTTTGCTGTCTACGGAGGGTCACAAAGGTTTTAGATTTCATAAAAACATCTTAATTTGAGTTCTGAAGATGAATGAAGGTCTTACGGGTTTGGAATGACATGAGAGTGAGTAATTAATGGCAGAATTTGCATTTTTGCGTGAACTATCCCTTTAAGGATTTGACATGTTAAAAGCTTGAGAGTTTAAACATTTTAAAGTGAAGTGGGGGTGACTATATGACCTGTTTTCCTGGACATGTCCCAGCCAAGATTTCTAAATTGTGTAAAATGACCAGGTTTTGGCTTTGTTTTTCTATTGACTTGCTCTCTACTGTCCTCATAAATTATACGTATGGATATTTACATTGCTTTGACCATTCTCTCTAGACCCCACCTTCTCACATGCCACGAGTGATCGATTATGTCAATACTTGCATGCTATTGGTCAAACTTTTGACCAAAAGTCAACTACAGGAAAAACAGGGCCTATGGTTACCCTAAAAGAGCGAACCCAATAAACACAAAACACTTACTTTAAAAAAAATATATTTATCTGTTTACTTGCATGATATGTGACTACTAAGCGGTATCAGATAATGCAAATGTGCCATTTAACTTTTGGAATAATAACTTAACATCTCAGGGGTTACTTCAAGTAAATATATTACGTCAAGTGTTCAGCTAACAATAATAATGTTTGGCTACCTCTGCCCAGGCCCTAGTGTGGACATGTTGGTGAAACACCGACTGCTGATTTATGCTTGTTTTTGTTTTGTGCTAACTTTGGATGCTCCTCCTAGGGGTGGAGGTCTGGTATTACAACACTGGGACGTTGTAGGAGTGGGTCTTTTAAAAGCAGCATTTGGCATCACAACCGAACTGGACAACATCCAGACAGTTGTTGGACATCTTTGTGGGATCAGGACAAGGATTTGAATGAAAGGAAGTTGTCCCTAATAATGCATGGAAGGCTAGTGGCGGTGCAGAACTATTTTCAGCCTGGGAGTCTCTGCAGAGTGCATTCATGTCTATTTTTTCCTGAAAAAAAAAAATACGAAAAAGCCCAGACTCACCCACTTTTCTGCAGCTGTCTGACGCAAAGCCACAACGGAAAAGGTGAACAATCTCTGATGTGTGCCGAATCTAGACGGATGTAACAAATAACACAGAATCCTCCCGCTAGAAACAAAACTTTGTAAAGGGTACAATCAGAGGATGAGGGATGCGGTGTGACCTATTTTTGGAAGTCACTATAGCTGTAGTATGATGCATTCAGGGCACCGAATACATGTATGTATAATGAAGTAACCCACAAGTGAAACTAGAAGCCACATTTAACATTTGAAGCACAAAAAGAGACGGGCAAACATGGTAGAAAAAAGTATTGTTTTCCCACTGTAACAACACAAGAGTTTCACAATAGTTGTTAGCCCAGATAAACACCGCCATCAAGTGTTGCTAAATAGTATCATTAAGAGATCTGTGTAATCTGGGTTTTCCCACTGATTATGAACCATGACAGTGTACTTGAGCACATTTAAACTGATTTGTGCAAACTACGTGTTAGTTACACGCTATTGTGTGTAACTAACCAGAGGTAATCAAAACAGTCACTAATCAGAATCAAAAGCAGGGATATAATCTTAACAGCAGGTTTGAAAAAGAAACTGTTGTATTTTTGAGACCATATGCTTAACCTCCCACCATTACACACGTCTTTGCACCCATGTTGAATAGATGCTTTTACATGTTCTACCTGAGATGTATAAGAAATACACGTGGACATATTAATTCAATCCCAGATGGATCCTCTGCAGTGAATGGGTACCGTCAGAATGAGAGTCCAAAGAGCTGATAAAACATCACAGTAATCCACTCCAGTCCATCAATTAAAATATAGTGAAAAGCTGAATGTTTGTAATAGACAAATTCATCATTAAGATGTTTTCAACTTTAACCATTGCTTCCTGCTAAAATACTCTATCCATAATATTAATTTCTCCAGTGAAAAAGTCATCTTGTCTGAGTCGGGAGAGAAATATACACATATTAAGCAGTGTATACAAGCGAAAACAGTCCAAAACAGTTTTTTTTTTTTGTGAATTATTAATGATAAAAGTCAACGGGAAATGAACTTTTTCACTGGAGGAAGTGTTATTATGGATTATAGACTCCAGAAGTATAATGGTTTAAAGTTAAAACACCTTATTGATGGATTTGTTTCTTACATGTTTCTCAGGATGGCCTGGGTGAATACATTTTCAGCAAATCCGACCCCCCCCAATTTTTTTTAAAATAAACCTGCAATACAAAATTATTAGTAAATGCATAGCTTTCTGCGAATGAATGTTTGAAGTTGTGGATTGCCTTTAAAAAAGAATTTTAACCACAATTAATATTGTTCTTAATGTGTGTGTGTGTGCTTTAAGGTATAGCCTTACGTAGGTTATATCAATTTTTTTCAGGTGCATGTGTCTCAATCACATTTCTTCTCCACCGCTCTAAATTATCATATATTAAAATAAATAAATAAATATTTTACCCCCCCCAAAAAATAGTTATCCTTTATTATGCATCATGTAATTCAAAACCTTATGACTATTGCTTTTTTTGTACTTGTTATGCTTTCTCATTAAATGACAGTGAAAGGATACGTAGCTCCGCTGAGCTCCAAAATGACCACAAAGGTCATCATAAAGGTATTTCATAAAGGCATGATAGGTTTGTACGAGAAAGTAGGACATTTAAAATGTTGAATTATTCAATAATTTATATAAAATTATTTAAAACGACCGCGTAACATTAAAGGTTCAGTCGTGCTAAGTCAGTTTTGCAAAGATATTCAGTGGACATTTGTAAAAAAGCATGTGTACATCTGGGACAGTGGTAGCTGGGTGTAAATAAGTGATGTAAGATTGATTATACTCGGCTCTTTCTGACACCACGCGGTTAACATTGCCATCTGCTGGCTCTTTTGAAGAACACATAAAATAAAACTTGTCCCATTAAATATCCTCAGTCCTACTGTTGTATGTGGTAGGCCTATCGTTATCAGAAAAAACACTGTTTCTTTACTGTTTCAAGTTTATTTCCTATTACTAATAGAATCTGGGAACGTGACATCAGCAATGCAGTGCATTTTTGACTTTAGGTCACGGGGGCCGCGGTCGATACTGTGTTGGATTAGAAATAGATGCTTTAGCTTGCTTTTTACAGCGATAAATACGTTACAATGGTGAACGCATGTTGTGTAATTGACTGCCATAGTCACACTCACAACCGGCATGACAGATGTCATGACAGATGCAAATTAAGTTCTGAGGGGTAACGTTATTTAGATACATACCTTTGTGCGAACAACCGTTTTCTGATCGTTGACACAGGAAATCTGAAGGTCCTGCACCCAGCCGTTTGTGAATAGCAAGTGGGCCTCAAGAGATTTATTGTTATTAAACTGCTCAAATGTGTATGCACTGACACCACAAACAAGGTATGAAAATACTTGAAAAAAAGCTTGTTAAGGTCATCGGACCACTCTGTGTTTTCATACGGATCGAATTCGTTGATTATCTTGATTTTTTTCTAAGTACCGCAAGTACTGCTTTCTTGTTCAGTTTTTCTCGATATGGAATCTTACACTTAATTGACGTTCGGTCCATCATTGTTCCTGTTTATTATTGCAAATACTAATATCCTGACGGCTGATGAGCATTACCTAAAACATGGCGGCGAGTAAACAGAATGCAATGCGCAGTGACGTAGTTTCCCAAGCTCTATACATACAAGTTCTTTGCTTATACTCTCATTGTAGAACGTCTTTCAGCCAATCGGCTAAAATAATATTGTTGTCATGACAACAAATTGGCGCTTTCTGCTGCCCTCTGTTGTCTTTTGAAAACAACATTGCGTTTTTGATTATATCATAATCGTCTTTTCTCATTTTGCTGAAAAGTGCAGGTTTTGTCCACCCCATGTCTTATAGCCACAGAAACATCATGAGGAAAATCCACGTCTTATATATAAGAGATAAGAGTGTGCCATTAAGGTGAGATATTGTGAAAATGCACTTTAATTTGTAATGTTAGAAAACGTTGTATGTTGCGGACTTTTAGTAAAACCAGCAATGATGATTTAGAAATGTCTGTAGGTTGTACACTTAATATGACTCAAAATTGACAATATATATATATATATATATATATATATATTTGTGTGTGCTTTAAAAAAAACTAAAAAAAACACGACCTTTGGATGAACGTGGAGGCTGGAAATCAACCTGAATCCATGGGATGATTTTCAATTTCAGGTAACCTTGCTAATATTACATGTACTGCGTTAGGCTAACCGAGACTTGTTATTGCACTTGCATGTTGTTGCTCTTTTGTTGGTTTTGATTGCTTCTATTGTCATCGTTTGTAAGTCGCTTTGGATAAAAGCATCTGCTAAATGACTCAAATGTAATTTAAATGTAATGATAAGTACCTACTTTTAGGTTGTTAGTAGAACATATAATTAACAGTATTATTTGTATTTATTTACTTTTCCCCATATTGAAATAACAAGCTGAAACATTTGAATGAAAGTGGAAATCAGCTTGAATCTTTCATGAGATGATTTTTACTTTCAGGTAAGAAAAACGTATTCATTTTATTTGTATTGAAACAACAAACTGCACCATATGAATGAAGACGGAAATCTGCCTGAATCTTTGGGATGATTTTCAGTTTCAGGTAAGAAAACTACCTATTTTAGGTTGTTAAAGAACTCATAATAATTAACACTATTGTTCTTTTTTTGCATTGAAACAACAAACTGCATTATTGAAGGAAACAGGCCTGAATTGTTCTTTAGATGATTTTCAATTTCAGGTAGAAAGAAGTAAAAATGTTTGGTTGTTAATAGGTTTTTATGAGAAAGTCTGAAATTTGAATGATAACTAAAACGGAATACTTTGCTAAAATGTTCAGTGGACATTTAAATATGCAGTGAAGTGCATTCATGATTTAGGATCAAAGCCAATGTCTTTGGCCAAATAGAATTGCCTAAAACTTTATAATACACCATCTGTGATGATAATCTGTCATTTGTTTTGTGTTTACGTAACAAGTATTTTTGTCTACATGTAAGATTGATTATACTCGGCTCTTTCTGACACCAGACGATTAACTTTGCCACCTGCTGGCTCTTTTGAGGAACACATTTGTACAAAAAAATGTAACTTTGTCCCATTAAATATCCTCAGTGTCTAACTGTCGTGTCTGGTATCGTTAATAGAAAAACAAATCTGTTTCTTTACAATTTCAAGTTTATTCCTATTACTAATACTCTCATTGTAGTAGTTTTATCAGCTGAAATGAATCCGGTCGTCATGACAACAAAACTGGCACTTTCTGCTTCTCTCTGTTGGCATTTTTGATCATGTAACGATGTCACAGAACAGACAGAACTGCTTGTGCTGGACACTGGAGAGGTGAGCTGTCACAGATGACCAGAGAAAACATATAAAAACAACCCCAAACTCAGTTTGTTGAAAAGTGCAGGTTTTGTCCTCTCCATATGTCTGGTATCACAGAAACTTTATGAGGGAAATCCACATCTTGCACACCAATAAGGTGAGATGTTGTGAAAATGCACTTTAATTTTGAACGTTAGAAATCGTTGTGTGTTGTAGACTTAATAAAACCAGCAATTATGATTTAGAAATGTCTGCAAGGTGGTACACTTAATATGACTCAAAAGTAACAATATTTTTTTGAAAAAAAAAACAAAATACATTGCAACATTTGAGGCTGGAAATCAACCTGAATCCATGGGATGATTTTCAGTTTCAGGTAAGAAAACTACCTATTTTTCGGTCGTTAGTCGACCTCATTAATCAACACAGTTGTTAATTTTATTTGTATTGAAACAACAAACTGTACCATTGGAGGAAACTGTCCTGAATCGCTCTTGGGATGATTTTCAGTTTTAAGGTAGGAAGAAATACCAATTTGAGGTTGTTAATAGAACACTAACTCTTTTGTTATTTTTATCTATATTGAAACAGCAAACTGCAACATTTGAATAAAGGTGGAAATCGGCTCGAATCTATGTTGGCATGATTTCCTATTTCAGGTAAGATTAACTACCTATTTTTAGGTTATTAGTAGAACTCATAATTAACACTATTTTTCTTTTTTTGTATTGAAGCGACAAACTGCATAATTGGAAGAAATCAGCCAAAATCATTATTAGGATGATTTTCAGTTTTAAGGTAGGAAGAACCAATAGTAGGTTGTTAAAATAACTCATGATTAACACGATTGATCTTGTTTTTTTTAAATAACCTAGATGATTTTCAGTTTCTGGTGAGAAAATTACATATTTTAGGTTGTTAACAGAACGTCTAGATTACGTACGTAACCCCCGTTCCCTGATGGAGGGAAATTGATAATCATCCTATTCAAGCCTCCTTCACCTTTACAGCTCCCACCAAATGTTGCAATTTGTTGTTGAAATGTATAAATTGCAAAAGGAAAATAGTGTTTATTATGAGTTCCCTATCTGTCGGTCACTACGAGTTATGTTGTGACGACATAGGGGATTTACTTGGAAGCCCCGATCATCTCTGACTTAAGAGAAAACGCCAATGAAATTGGCTAGTGGATTTTGCATACCTGAGCCACTCCCCGTGCATACGGGTATAATAGGGTGACAGGTGCGTCCACTGATTAGGTTTTACGCTGAGGAACCGAGACGAGTCCCTGGCAACCAGCGATGGTTCAAGATTGTGGCATGGGGACATAACGTCTCCATTCCCTCCATCAGGGAACGTAAGTAACCTAGACGTTCCCTATCTGTCGGTCACTACGAGTTATGTCGTGATGACATAGGGGTCCTATGGAAAGCGCCACAACAGACAAGTGTGTGACAGACAAATGCCATGCAAGTGCAAGAGGTTGCAACCTTCCTACCGCCCCAGTGCAAATTCGCTAACCTTGGTGCCCACCGGGACCACTGAGTACATCGCTGCTGGAGAGAGCCAATCCGCTGTTCCTTTCCCCACGGAATCGGAAGGGATTTCGACCTTCCGTGAAAGACAGCTTCAGGTCTTTCCTATTTGTTGTTACAGCTTGCCGTAACGGCAGGGAAGCGAGCCTTCCAGAGAAGGGCGCTACGGAGGCCACATCCTGCCCGAAGGGAGGTAACATGTGGAGACACTGATATGGACTTGCCCAGGCTTGGGGCAGTACTACATACGACTGGACTCTGGGGCAGATCCTACCTAGGAGTAGGGAGGAGGGCTGCCAGCAGAACCTGACAGAAGCTCTGTCAGAGGGAAAACACAGGTTTACCATGAGGGAAACCTTCCCGTGGAAGAATACACATATGGATTACCCGAAGGGGAATCAGGCCATATGGACACCTAGCCCATTACAGGGGCTGACCGGAGACCCGGGCGAGCTAACACCAGTACTGGGCCTGGCGTCAGACTGCTCCGCCTAATCTGACTGCCGGAGGTGCTTGGAGGATTCCACCAGGGTTCACCGTCCGGGGAACTGTACTGGGGGAGAAAAAAGGCGCTCGTATCCCCGGGTGAGGGGAAAACTCCGAATGTAGTTGCACTTTGCATTTAACTAAGAAAAATGACTGCCCTCGAAGATTTTTATTTCTTATGCTATATTATTTCCAAATATTGGATTCAGCTTTCTTTCATTTAGCAAAGTTTAAGAGTGAATGTTGACAAAATTATCCACAAATAATATATTTTTCACTCAAAAACACTGATCAGTCAGTTCCAAAAAGAAACACAAAACTTGTGCTGATTGAAAAAAAAGAAAGACTGAATCCAATATTTGTTGGTAATATAGCATGAGAGACAACAAGAGATTTATATTTCATAAATAAAGGTTGTGTGACCAAATAAAAATATAAAGAATTATTCAAAATCGTCCCTTCATTATTAGCCATTTTATTGCCAAATTACATGCCTCGTGTGCTTGCAAAGTGATTTTTTTGCAATATACTATAAATGAACCTGATGGAGTTCTGCTTATTTGGATCATGTTGTAATGAATGTCCCTGTCTGAATGAAAGCAGACTTACTCAGATGAGCAGGGTTACGCTGAGGACATGATCAACTGGCCTTCAGTACCACACAGACACCGAGACCTTTGTTTCCCAAGACAAAACCGTATCTATCAGTGAGAGAGCACAGCTCTGCCCACACAACACATACAAACCCATCCAACCGACAGGCTTCAGAGAGCTTAAAGAGTGAAATTCAAGCTCTTTCACAGCAATTTCAAGAGCTTGGTGATTTTCAAGGGTGGGGAAGCTGTTATAATAAAATAAAATATTTATAAACTTATAAAAAGTAAAAAAACTGCTCAAAAGGAGACTAGTAGGGGAAACTACTGTATGAATGAGAGACCATTGCAAATAATGTATAACATGTTCTCACTGCTTCAGCAGCAAAAAAAAAAGCAAAAAACAATCAACAATTGCATTTCAATGACAATCCAAAAAAGGAAAGAAATCGAGAAAAAAATGTCCAAGTTATTCTCTCAGCAGCTTAACTAGTTTTCTGTAATGTACTTCCAATGTAGTATAACACAAAAGTATAGTGATATAAATGTACTTAAAATATACTTCTAGTTAACTAAACCAACATTTTCGTTACTTGAAATAAAAGCTAGAATACACAACACGACTTTTAAAATCAGAACAGATTTTTATAACACTAGGCATCATACACTTACCGACTTTGTACAAACCCGATTCCAAAAAAGTTGGGACACTGTACAAATTGTGAATAAAAAAGGAATGCAATAATTTACAAATCTCATAAACTTATATTTTATTCACTATAGAAAATAGATAACATATCAAATGTTGAAAGTGAGACATTTTGAAATGTCATGCCAAATATTGGCTCATTTTGGATTTCATGAGAGCTACACATTCCAAAAAAGTTGGGACAGGTAGCAATAAGAGGCCGGAAAAGTTAAATGTACATATAAGGAACAGCTGGAGGACCAATTTGCAACTTATTAGGTCAATTGGCAACATGATTGGGTATAAAAAGAGCCTCTCAGAGTGGCAGTGTCTCTCAGTAGTCAAGATGGGAAGAGGATCACCAATTCCCCCAATGCTGCGGCGAAAAAAATAGTGGAGCAATATCAGGAAGGAGTCTCTCAGAGAAAAATTGCAAAGAGTTTGAAGTTATCATCATCTACAGTGCATAATATCATCCAAAGATTCAGAGAATCTGGAACAATCTCTGTGCGTAAGGGTCAAGGCCGGAAAACCATACTGGATGCCCATGATCTTCGGGCCCTTAGACGGCACTGCATCACATACAGGAATGCTACTGTAATGGAAATCACAACATGGGCTCAGGAATACTTCCAGAAATCATTGTCGGTGAACACAATCCATCGTGCCATTCGCCGTTGCCGGCTAAAACTCTATAGGTCAAAAAAGAAGCCATATCTAAACATGATCCAGAAGCGCAGGCGTTTTCTCTGGGCCAAGGCTCATTTAAAATGGACTGTGGCAAAGTAGAAAACTGTTCTGTGGTCAGACGAATCAAAATTTAAAGTTCTTTTTGGAAAACTGGGACACCATGTCATCCGGACTAAAGAGGACAAGGACAACCCAAGTTGTTATTAGCGCTCAGTTCAGAAGCCTGCATCTCTGATGGTATGGGGTTGCATGAGTGCGTGTGGCATGGGCAGCTTACACATCTGGAAAGGCACCATCAATGCTGAAAGGTATATCCATGTTCTAGAACAACATATGCTCCCATCCAGACTTTGTCTCTTTCAGGGAAGACCTTGCATTTTCCAACATGACAATGCCAGACCACATACTACATCAATTACAACATCATGGCTTCGTAGAAGAAGGATCCGGGTACTGAAATGGCCAGCCTGCAGTCCAGATCTTTCACCCATAGAAAACATTTGGCGCATCATAAAGAGAAAGATGCGACAAAGAAGACCTAAGACAGTTGAGCAACTAGAAGCCTGTATTAGACAAGAATGGGACAACATTCCTATTCCTAAACTTGAGCAACTTGTCTCCTCAGTCCCCAGACGTTTGCAGACTGTTATAAAAAGAAGAGGGGATGCCACACAGTGGTAAACATGGCCTTGTCCCAACTTTTTTGAGATGTGTTGATGCCATGAAATTTAAAATCAACTTATTTTTCCCTTAAAATGATACATTTTCTCAGTTTAAACATTTGATATGTCATCTATGTTGTATTCTGAATAAAATATTGAAATTTGAAACTTCCACATCATTGCATTCTGTTTTTATTCACAATTTGTACAGTGTCCCAACTTTTTTGTAATCGGGTTTGTAAATAGTGACAAAGGAAAACTGAGCCCCATAAAATACACAACTATATATAATACACTACCAGACTATAAAGTTACAAAGAACTCATGCAGAAACGTGCGCCTTGTTGCTAGAAGACGCATGACAAATGAAAACGTGTTCTAAAATCGGCTGAAAATATCAAACATGTTTGGTATCCTCCGACTGGATAAAATCAAAGTCTGAAGCAAAAAACTAGTCTGTGACCATAATACACTACGAGATTTTCTGTGGAATCTGCCAGCTGTAATCTGCAGACTGGCTTTGACTTACCTCAACTAGCGTTAACTTTTTCAGACTTGTAAAATTGGGGGAATATCGGGGCAAAAATCACGTAGTGTATTCCAGGCTTAAATAAACCGATATCAAATATATTAAAAACTTGTCAGTCACCTGCAGAACTTTCCACTTTCATTTTTTATGATTGGCTCTCACACTAATTTACCGTTTAGTAAATTGGGCCCATAGTATCTCACTAAAATAACACTAAAAAATTTAAGTCACATAAGATATAATACTGTAGTATTTTATTCATGTTAAACACAAAATGGTAAAAAATATTACATTTATAAAAAAAAAATATACACTTAATGATTCAGTACAAACAATGACAAGACAAATATCAAGTATTACCAGTATTTTAAAAACTGAAAATTCTGTGTGAGGTATGTGTCTCTGTATTGATTTAAGTCCATCAAATGCTTCATAAAGCTAATAACACTAACAATAATTCATACATTACATACGGTCAATTAAAAACACACAGAAATGTTCAGCGTAATTATGTTAGTGTAGTTCCATTTCTTGAGGCTAAATATTGGCTCATCTCCTCATTAGCACCATGATAAGTATATATAGTTTCACTGGCCCAGGATCAGTGCATTAAGGCAATCAAAGACACAAGTTAATATTCAAAATCAGATCCTGATTATATCTCTGTGGTAATAAGTGCTTTAAAGAATAGAGGCTAATGTTTAAACCACAATTATTTGACAAACTATACTTATAATTAAGTGCTAGTAACAAGAGCAGGGACGCGAACTGTGTGTGGTGCAAAAGAAGGGTGAAGGTCCAGCTCATTGGTCACCTGTAATTGAGTACTGTTAGCATCAGGCTGGTTGGTCTTTGGATACTCATCTTCATCATTTTGCAGCTTTTCAAACAGGTGCTCTGCCTCTTCAGAGAGCCATGCATCTTCATCTATTTCTTCTTTCTGTGAAAAATCCCAACAAAAACATTGTAATATGGCAATTCTGATTCTTAGATATTCCGATTATACTAAGATAAAGGACTGCCGTACCTCCCTCTTTGACCGGCTGTATTCGTCTATGGCATACTGGTATTTAGCTGAGGTGATGCCAAAAAGCGATGCCATTCGCTCACCGAGGTAGTCACAAGCTGAAAGATGGGACAGGCAGAAATTGACAGTTATGATCATTTTAATATGAATATTTATATGTGGCATAAGTAAGGGTGAGAAATAAGCACGTACACAAACATCCATCAAGAATTCAAGCAAAAATTTTTATGTATTCATCTATACAGAGTCATAAAAAACAACATAAAAAAAAGGCTTTTTAGGTGCTTAGTGAATGTCTGGAGTCGCAGGATTTCAAATGATTAAAGAAAATCTCATGATATGGTGCTTGAATTAGACAGAATAGAACACAAAAAAGAATCATATATTTAAAATAATTTGTTTTGCATATTTGAATAAAACACGAAAACCAACATGTCATAATTATTTAACATCATCCACAATGGCCCGAGGAGGATTTCACTGCTAACTGCACAGACACAAACATAAATATGAAAACAATTAAATAAAATTAATCCCCAGGCATGATTATGCACATTTCTAAGAAAAGCTAATATTGTTTATTTTGCAGAAGCTGGAGTGGTGTTACGATGGGGATAAAATAATGTGGATAGGTGATACAAATAAAAAAAAATTTGTATGGTATAATGTAATTGCAGTGGTTTTCAAACTTTTTTAAGAGCGACTCTATTTTTATTATTTTTAAATTGATGTGACCCATTTACAGTATCTCACAGAAGTGAGTACACCCCTCACATTTTTGTAAATATTAAATTTTATATTTTCATGTGACAACACTGAAGTAATAACAATTTGCTATAATGTAAAATGAGTGTACAGCTTGTATAACAGTGTACATTTGCTGTCCCCTTAAAATAACTCAACACAAAGCCATTAATGTCTAAACCACTGGCCACAAAAGTGAGTATACCCCAAGTGAAAATGTCCAAATTGGGCCCAAAGTGTCAATATTTTCTAGCACTGCCTTAACCCTCTTGGGCATGGACTTCACCAGAGCTTCACAGGTTTCCACTGAAGTCCTCTTTCACTCCTCCATGATGACATCACGGAGCTGGTGGATGTTAGAGACCTTGCACTCCTCCACCTTCTGCTTGAGGATGCCCCACAGATGCTCAATAGGGTTTAGTTACCTATACGTCGGTCACTCCGAGTCACGTCGGATGACCGACGAATTGGGATCTCGCCAGAGAGACCTATCCACTTCGAGTGTAACTAAATGAGCCAATGAACATTGGTATGTGGTAATTCACATCCAGCTGCCACTGATCACAGTGTGAGTAGAAGAGGCAGCAGGTGCACCGCATTAATTCATCCTTTCACTTCGGAGCCGAGCGGTAGTGGTTGAAGCTACTGCTCTCCTTTCCACAGAAGAGTGTTCTGGAAAACGAGTGCGGGTGTTACGGCACAGCAGCGGTGGTCACGGTCGCACGGGAGAGAAAAAGATCATCTTCTTGCTGACAGCCACACCAGGTCTCTGCCGCGATCTGGCATTCGTTCCGGCACCCGGGGCGACGCTGCGTCTGGTGAAAAAAATAAAAAAGGCAGAGGTGACTTGAGTATTACGGTGAGGGCTTCCCCAAGTGGAGTTCCTCACCTCTCAAGCACTCCGCAGCCGGCGGGGGTGCAGTTGGATCGGGCTGGGACCTCTGCAGAGTGAGGTACACCACCCGTTTCCTTCGGTGCTCCCCCTGATGACCGGATGTCGATCGCTGCATCAGAGGGCTCTCTCTCTCACTCCGGGGATGACGACTCAGCTGCGTTGCCCCCTTCGGGTGTGATAGCGTTGTCCAAGCTAGATGGCTAAGTTTTCCAAGGCCGCCGAGAATATCGGGCTTGTGTGGAATCCTCCACTGCATCCCGATTCTTCGAGGCTGGACGAGTGGTTTCTCGGTGGAAGTCGTGCTGGTTCTCAGAGCCCCCCTCCGGTGCCATTCTCCTGGAAGTGCATGAGGAGCTTACAAGATTGTGGAAGGCACCTTTCACTGCCCGAAACAAATCTGGGAGCTCCTACCCCCTCCCCACCCTCGATGGTGGAGCCGCTTTGGGGTACACGGGCATCTCCTCTGTGGAGCAGTCTGTGGCCATGCAACTGTGATCAACAGCCGCTACCACTCTGTGGGGTGATCCGTGTCTCCCATCGTGGGCCTGTTTGTACCCGTAAGGTCTAACTGGCAGTGCTTACAGAGCCTGTGGGGAGGCTTCTGCCCACCGTGCCATGGCGTTACTGCAGGTCCACCAGGCCTAAGCCCTGAAAGACCTGCACAAGGGTGGTCATGACCTGGTAGTTCTACATGAACTGCGTGCTGCAATGGACCTCGCGCTTCGAGCGATGAAAGTGACCGCACAGTCTCTGGGTCGTGCGATGTCCACTCTAGTGGGCCAGGAGCGCCATCTCTGGCTGTGTCTCACTGACATGGAGGAGGAGAAGGTACAGTTCCTGAATGCTTCTGTGTCACAGACCAGCCTCTTTGGCGACGGTGTGGAGAGCTTTGCCCAGCAGTTCTCGGCAGCACAGAGGCAGACTGAGGCGATCAGAGACATCATGCACCGGAGGAAACCTGCTGCTTCCTACCCAGCTTCAGCCCCTCAGCCTTCTCGCCGCTGTGGGAACCCCCCTGCGGCTGCCTTCACTCCCACGCTGCCACAGCAGCTATCCACCAGGCAGCGTCGTAGAGCCGGTCGCAGGCAGGATGCCCAGCCCGTACAGGCCCCCTAAGAGCAGGTGCAAGAGGCCCTGAGGCGGGCGACCTAGAGATCGAGGAGACTGCTCGCCGGAGATGGTGAGTTACCTCTCCCTCCCCCGGGGGAGGGCCTGGTGGAGAATCTTGTTGTTGTTGTTGTTTTGTTTTGTTCCGCCGTTGGCCTTGCAGCCAGTGGTACCCAAAACATCCGTAAAGGAGCGTTTCTCAGTCTCTGGGTCTCAAGAGGAGGACAGTGGTGAACCGTGCATCACGGGATCGCTTCGCTCCTCCTTTCTCAACAGCAGGCAGCAGTGGAACTAGGCTGTGGCACTCGAGTCCCCGCTTCAAATCGTCACAGGCCAGACCATCACAGGCCCCGGGCTGGGTCCCTGTTTTGCACCTCGCTGCCCCTCCATGGGTACGTCGGTGGTCCCGTTGGTCCCGCTGGCACGGTCTCTCTGAGACCTAACCCCCTCTGGGAGGAGGTGACTCTGCAGTGTGTAGGCATGGGACAATAACCGGTTTCAAGGTATACTGCGGTTTGGAATAGTCACCGTTTCAAAACCACTAACATTTTTAGTTATACCATCCCTGCGGTATGTGCAGTTTTTTTACATGTCGTCAAAGACGGAAAGTGCAGAACTCCTTCAGCTTTGTGCAGTGAAGAGCGCAGGGGTCACACGAACCCTCCCCCTCCGGTTGGTGCAGGCTGCAAGCAGTCAGTGAGAGTCGCTCTAGTGAGATTCTCCTGTGTGTATGATAATGGCTGAAGGAGATGAATCCCTGCAACTTTTTCCCCCATCGAAAAACACCAAGTCTGCCGTATGGGATTTTCTTCGGGTAACGTAGATTAATGTTCCGCACACAACGATGTTCCATACAGATGACGTTTAAGTGCCGATCGCTAAATAAATACGTCCAGGTTGTACATAAACTATTTGTGTCATCTTCATTTCTTCCTCGATCAAGACAGAGACCCACCCACCCGCCGTTTGTTTCAGTGTTGAAATAAATACTGTTTGGCTTGCTACCAAGGCAGATAACATGGCTAATTACACTGTTAGAGTGTTAGAGTGTGTTTGTGTGTGTGTGAGACACACTTGCGCTCTCTCTCTTTATGTATATGTGCAGGCACACATCCTCATACCTCACTGCTCCAAACTTAAAGATGAATGTGTAGAAAGTGAGCATGTCTCCAAAAACCTTCGCTTCACGAGCTTCCAGAACTCTGGACTGAACAAGCACACTCGTGTTCTGAGCGGTGAGTGGATTCCGACTCACTAGAACTCCTCTGATTGGCCATTGCGTTATAGAAATCAACAGATATGTCTCTGATTTGCTACAATGTACAACACTGCAAAACAGAGCGTAAACACAAATACACATTTGATTCTGACCTGAGGCAGCTGCCAGTTACTTTCGTTATGTTGTTTATGTTTATTTAGTTGCTTCTTTCCTGAGTCTTGAACTTGGTTACATACATATGTTTTCCTTAAATCATCCTGGCGACCCATTTCTTAAGCCTCTAAAGCCAGTAAACTACTGGTATAATGTATTTGTATTGTGATATAAATGTACTAAATAATAAAAAAAGAGAGAAAATATATATGCACACACATACATAGACTATATGTAATTGTAGATAGGTAGTAAAAATGTACTTTTTTATTCATAAAGTCAAAAGGTTTGACAAAGATGAAAAAGTTTGCACAATTTAAAACTGACATCCAAATGTATTTAGAAATAAAATCTAAGAGTGTTTTTTTTTACCCCTATATGTATTGTTATGCAATTTTTTATATAATATGCTTGGTCAGACATAAGGATTTGTTACAAAAGATATCAGCAAAGAAGCCAAACAAGATATATATTGGCTTTAACGTGCAAACAAAATACTTCAGCATATACATTTTTGCATATCTGGAACAATTTACAAAATGACTCAAATGCCGTAGTTCAGTTTGTCATGTTAGTTTAAAGATCCAGATTTTAGTTTTGAATCAGACTTACCAGATATAGTGGATGTAGCTGCTCTCCACATCTGAAACCAGACATATGGGCCCCAAGTCAGCTTGGACTAAAAAGAGTAAAAATAAAAGTTATATTCAACTCTTGTTCAGATTTTTTTTAATTGTACAGAAAACCCCTACATTACAGGTTTTGAATGACATGAGGGTGAGTAAATGATGACAGCATGGGTGAACTGAAGGATCCTTCAGGGCGTTTGTTCAAACACACATACTGTGTCTATGGAGGACAGAAGGTCTTTCTTCACGTTCTGTGTTTTTTCTTCCTCCTCCTCATCTGTGCTGTATTCTTCCATGGTCTCCCCGCTGGAGAAATGAATAATGCGGCGTGGGGTCTTCTCTTTTCTGTCCAGATCACCAAGCTCCACACACTCATATTCCTTCTCTTTTCCAGAGCTCTGTCCACAGGCACACAGCAGATATATTACAAATACGTTGGTTATGCACAATATGATTGACTTTTAAACTGGAATGAGGGAAGAACTGGCCAAGTGCCCTTAAAAAACAAACAACTACAAATTAATAGTACTTTTCCACAATACCACAGTAAGTATTGCATCTAAAATCATAATAAATGTATATGGGTCTGCTTTAAAAAATCTGTATTGCTTCAAACTATTCTGATATTTTCAATTCTTTATTTAATGTCTATTACCATATTATCTTTCCCTGTAGTAATATAGTAACTTTTGGTGGAACAAACCTACAGTAGCTAATCTGACCGGTTTGGGTTTATATGTAACAAACAATTAGTATATAATTGAAGAATAATTTGTTACATCTATATAGCGCTTTTCTAGGCATTCAAATCACTTTACATAGTAAGGGGATATCTCCTCATCTACTACCAGTGGTGTATATATATATATATATATATATGATATTATACATATATAAAAAAATGACGTTTAGTATTTTATTTTAGCGTTATTATGTTAGAGATGACCATGGTTAAATTCATGGCACAACGTGAATGCATAAATTAAATCCAAAATGATAACAGTACAATAAAACAGTGCAAACTTTCATTATAATTTATTGGGTATTAAAATAAATGTAAACATATATCCGAGTTATTCAGACGTGTGATATTACGCATGATTTAAATTAGTCAAATCTATAATTTACCTTGTCAGGGTCCATATCATGAGTGACAGTTATACTGACGCTGGATAGATAAAGGGGTAGTTCTGCCATCGCTATTGTGTACAAACTCCTCTTTCCAGTGCAGCAGCATCAACCCAAAGTCCAGGCGGAGACATGTGTTCATGCCACCGCACAGCAGCAGCAGCCTCCAACTCCAGGCGGTGCCGACAGGAAAGCACTATATTTGCGCCACCTAACGTTCTGGGGTGTAATTATTTTTTGCTTATAACAATTTGCCTTATTTATTTCTGTGTCTGGGGCATTCTACAGAATTGGAGCAAAGTCAGTGTTGGAAACATCTTGATTTTTTTTTTATTTTCCATAAATGTTGTGCGTATGCTAACTGTATAATATGAAGAGCTCTTTTCCAAAACGCTATAAATCCATTTTAATAGTTTTAGAGAAAAGGACATTTTTTTACCTAGACCCATACATTTTGTTAATATTCAATTGTCTGTTGGCTCAGTCTGAACAAGTTAAACAATGATTGTTAAATTAAACAACAATATTGTCGATTATAAATTCCAAGTTTTATTTTATTTTTTTAAAAACGCAACAAATCCATCCTTTTTTTATGTTGGTTTATGTCTTTAAAAAAAAAAGAGAACATGCAACATAAGGGACTCATACTATAAGCCGGTCGCACCAGCCTTGTGTTGATGTAACCCCCTCGGGTCCACACATCACACCGAGCGGGTCTCAAGCCCGGGTTTCCGGTGCGGGAGGCTGGCGCTCTAACAAGGAACGCCAAAGGCTACAGCCTCTAGCGTCAGTCGCTAGAGCGCCACTTTTTTAGTTCGGTAAAGTTGGCAAGATATTCACAGATTCGACTTTTCCGGATCAATAACTCACGAGCAAAACGTTTTTACGGCACAAATGACACCTCTTTTTATTCGTAGTGATGTAGTAAACAAGCTACAAGTGTGTTTTCTTCAAAACAAGCTTTCCTCCGCTCCGTGCAAAATACATTGATCTAAATGCGCTGGCGTCTGAGAGACAAGTCCTAAGGGACCGTCTGCAAAGTGCGAAACGCGAAAAACGTTACTAATAAAATACTCAATACCTTCACAGTAAAACATTGTAGTGTCACCAAATTTAGTACACGCGTCACTGCTCTCCTGCTGGTTATACTACAACAGTTATTTTTTTAAAATATTGCTTTTACACATTTTTTATGATTATTTATTATGAAAAAAGTTAATAACTTTACTGTAACTCACTGTACTTTCACCAAAATCACTTCACACATCACTGATCTTATGCTGGTTATACTACAACACTTATTTTGAAAATATATTATTTGGCATATTTTTTATGATTATTTATTATGAAACAAAATTAATAACTTTACTGTAACACACTGTACTTTCACCAAAATCACTTCACACATCACTGATCTTATGTTGGTTATACTACAACATTCATTTTGAAAATAATTGCTTTGGCATATTTTTTATGATTATTTATTATGAAACAAAGTTAATAACTGTACTGTAACACACTGTACTTTCACAAAAATCACTTCACACATCACTGATCTTATGTTGGTTATACTACAACATTCATTTTGAAAATAATTGCTTTGGCATATTTTTTATGATTATTTATTATGAAAGAAAGTTAATAACTGTACTGTAACACACTGCACTTTCGCCAAAATCACTTCACACATCACTGATCTTATGCTGGTTATACTACAACATTCATTTTGAAAATAATTGCTTTGGCATATTTTTTATGATTATTTGTTATGATACAAAATTAATAACTTTACTGTAACAAACTGTACTTTCACCAAAATCACTTCACACATCACTGATCTTATGCTGGTTATAGTACAACACTTATTTTGAAAATAAATTATTTGGCATATGTTTTATGATTATTTATTATGAAACTAAATTAATAACTTTACTGTAACACACTGTACTTTCACCAAAATCACTTCACACATCACTGATCTAATGCTGGTTATACTACAACATTCATTTTGAAAATAATTGCTTTGGCATATTTTTTATGATTATTTATTATAAAAAAAGTTAATAACTTTACTGTAAATCACTGTACTTTCCCCAAATCACTTCACTCATCACTGATCTTATGCTGGTTATACTACAACACTTATTTTGAAAATATATTATTTGGCATATTTTTTATGATTATTTATTATGAAACAAAATTAATAACTTTACTGTAACACACTGTAATTTCACCGAAATCACTTCACACATCACTGATCTTATGTTGGTTATAGTACAACATTCATTTTGAAAATAATTGCTTTGGCATATTTTTATGATTATTTATTATGAAACAAAGTTAATAACTGTACTGTAACACACTGTACTTTCACCAAAATCACTTCACACATCACTGATCTTATGTTGGTTATACTACAACATTCATTTTGAAAATAATTGCTTTGGAATATTTTTTATGATTATTTATTATGAAACAATTAATAACTTTACTGTAACACACTGTACTTTCACCAAAATCACTTCACACATCACTGATCTTATGCTGGTTATACTACAAAACTTATTTTGAAAATAAATTATTTGGAATATTTTTTATGATTATTTATTATGAAACAAAATTAATAACTTTACTGTAACAAACTGTACTTTCACCAAAATCACTTCACACATCACTGATCTTATGCTGGTTATAGTACAACACTTATTTTGAAAATAAATTATTTGGCATATGTTTTATGATTATTTATTATGAAACTAAATTAATAACTTTACTGTAACAAACTGTACTTTCACCAAAATCACTTCACACATCACTGATCTTATGCTGGTTATACTACAACATTCATTTTGAAAATAAATTATTTGGCATATGTTTTATGATTATTTATTTTGAAACAAAATTAATAACTTTACTGTAACACACTGTACTTTCACCAAAATCACTTCACACATCACTGATCTTATGTTGGTTATACTACAACATTCATTTTGAAAATAATTGCTTTGGAATATTTTTTATGATTATTTATTATGAAACAAAATTAATAACTTTACTGTAACAAACTGTACTTTCATCAAAATCACTTCACACATCACTGATCTTATGCTGGTTATACTACAACACTTATTTTGAAAATGAATTATTTGGCATATTTTTTATGATTATTTATTATGAAAGAAAGTTAATAACTGTACTGTAACACACTGCACTTTCGCCAAAATCACTTCACACATCACTGATCTTATGCTGGTTATACTACAACATTCATTTTGAAAATAATTGCTTTGGCATATTTTTTATGATTATTTACTATGAAACAAAATTAATAACTTTACTGTAACAAACTGTACTTTCACCAAAATCACTTCACACATCACTGATCTTATGCTGGTTATAGTACAACACTTATTTTGAAAATAAATTATTTGGCATATGTTTTATGATTATTTATTATGAAACTAAATTAATAACTTTACTGTAACAAACTGTACTTTCACCAAAATCACTTCACACATCACTGATCTTATGCTGGTTATACTACAACATTCATTTTGAAAATAAATTATTTGGCATATGTTTTATGATTATTTATTATGAAACAAAATTAATAACTTTACTGTAACACACTGTACTTTCACCAAAATCACTTCACACATCACTGATCTTATGTTGGTTATACTACAACATTCATTTTGAAAATAATTGCTTTGGCATATTTTTTATGATTATTTATTATGAAACAAAATTAATAACTTTACTGTAACACACTGTACTTTCACCAAAATCACTTCACACATCACTGATCTTATGCTGGTTATACTACAACACTTATTTTGAAAATAAATTATTTGGCATATTTTTTATGATTATTTATTATGAAACAAAATTAATAACTTTACTGTAACACACTGTACTTTCACCAAAATCACTTCACACATCACTGATCTAATGCTGGTTATACTACAACATTCATTTTGAAAATAATTGCTTTGGCATATTTTTTATGATTATTTATTATGAAAAAAGTTAATAACTTTACTGTAACTCACTGTACTTTCACCAAAATCACTTCACACATCACTGATCTTATGCTGGTTATACTACAACACTTATTTTGAAAATAAATTATTTGGCATATGTTTTATGATTATTTATTTTGAAACAAGATTAATAACTTTACTGTAACACACTGTACTTTCACCAAAATCACTTCACACATCACTGATCTTATGTTGGTTATACTACAACATTCATTTTGAAAATAATTGCTTTGGAATATTTTTTATGATTATTTATTATGAAACAAAATTAATAACTTTACTGTAACAAACTGTACTTTCACTAAAATCACTTCACACATCACTGATCTTATGCTGGTTATACTACAACACTTATTTTGAAAATGAATTATTTGGCATATTTTTTATGATTATTTATTTTGAAACAAAATTAATAACTTTACTGTAACAAACTGTACTTTCACTAAAATCACTTCACACATCACTGATCTTATGCTGGTTATACTACAAAACTTATTTTGAAAATAAATTATTTGGAATATTTTTTATGATTATTTATTATGAAACAAAATTAATAACTGTACTGTAACACACTGTACTTTCACCAAAAGCACTTCACACATCACTGATCTTATGCTGGTTATACTACAACACTTATTTTGAAAATATATTATTTGGCATATTTTTATGATTATTTATTATGAAACAAAATTAATAACTTTACTGTAACACACTGTACTTTCAGCAAAATCACTTCACACATCACTGAGCTTATGCTGGTTATACTACAACATTCATTTTGAAAATAATTGCTTTGGCATATTTTTTATGATTATTTATTATGAAACAAAGTTAATAACTTTACTGTAACAAACTGTACTTTCACCAAAATCACTTCACACATCACTGATCTTATGCTGGTTATACTACAACACTTATTTTGAAAATAAATTATTTGGCATATTTTTTATGATTAGTTTTTATAAAACAAAGTTAATAACTGTACTGTAACACACTGTACTTTCAGCCAAATCACTTCACACATCACTGATCTTATGCTGGTTATACTACAACATTCATTTTGAAAATAATTGCTTTGGCATATTTTTTTATGATTATTTACATTTACATTTAGTCATTTAGCAGACGCTTTTATGCAAAGCAACTTACAATTGGGGAGTACATAAAGCGATTAATCTTGAAGAGGCAAACATACAGAGGAAGTGCCAATAACACCAAGTCTTAGGCATTGTTCAAATAAGTACAAGCTAGCAAGGGAAGGAGAGAAAGATAAAGAGAAAGACGAAGATGTTGAAAAAAGTGAAATATATATTTTTTTTTTTAAGTAGTCAAGTAGAGCTGAAAGAGATGAGTTTTCAGTTGTTGCTGGAAATTTGACAGGGATCCAGCATTCCGGATGGGGGTGGGAAGATCATTCCACCGGCCAGGAACGGTGAAAGAGAATGTTCTGGAGAGTGATTTTGAGCCTCTCTGTGATGGTACCACGAGGCGTCGCTCACTAGTAGATCTCAGACTTGCGACTTACATTCATTTTGAAAATAATTGCTTTGGCATATTTTTTATGATTATTTATTATGAAACAAAATTAATAACTTTACTGTAACACACTGTAGTCTCACCAAAATCACTTCACACATCACTGATCTTATGCTGGTTATACTACAACATTCATTTTGTAAGTAATTGCTTAGGCACATTTTAATGAATTTTTATTATGAAAAATTGTTAATAACTTTATTGTAACACACTGTACTATCACCAAATTCAGCTCACACATCGCTGCTCTCTTGCTGGTTGTACTTCAAAATTTATTTAGAAAATAGTTTTTTGCATATTTTCTATAATTTTTCATTAAAAAAAATGTTAATAACTTCGTAACAACATAACTTCATGATGTAATAAAATTACTTAATTTATTATCTTTGGTTCCACACTGTAGAAACAGGTTATTTAAACTCAGATACCTAATGCAGGATGTACATCACTGAATTGAGTCAACTCAACTAAATTAAACATTGATATAACTACTTTGAATTAATTTACTTTTCAGTCAAATGTAGGATGTAATAGCACATAATACTAATGTTCATTGCCATGGTCACTGATTTGATGCCATTTCATTTAGCTTTGGTGCCAGTAATCACCTAGTTTGCACTGTGTATTTCAGTTCCTCTGTTTCAGTTCATGAGTTGGTCTCATCTATTACGTCTGTGCTCTACAATGCTACCGTGTTTGGATTGCCTGTGTGTTAAAAACCTTTGAAACATGCATCTTTATATACAGCACATTGTGACTAACAACCATAGCTTTTGCACAACAACTGTTATTTTTTTCTTCTATGATTTCTACATTTCTCTCCCTTTGCAGTCCTGAGTAGAGCATGATTGGAAGTGTAAATCATTGTATCTACTTCTATAATAAAACTGTAATACACAAAAAAAAACCTCCAACAACAACAAAACACACGTTGTAACGGACTCACCAGCCATGCCATCCACCTACACCTGATCTCAATCACAGATTACTCATTACCCACACATGATTCCACTTTCCATACACCTTAAAGGTCTACTGACCCCTTTCCTTCGTTGACTGGTCTTGAGGTTACAAGCTCTTCATTGATCCTGTCACTTACCTGCTGGATTCCTGACACACAGTGGACGTCCTCCTCCTGTTTTCACTACAAAGAGGGGAAAGATAAGAACTATGAAATCTTCAGTTTATTGAGCTTCATCAAACTCTTTAGTTGTTGCACGTACCTTTTGATATTGTCTTCAGTTTGGTTAGTAAAGAAGCTCTTACCTTATTCCTCCTCGTGTGCCTCTTCATCCAGTGCGTGACACATGAAGTATAAACTCAAATTAATTAAGTAAACCTATTTATCATGATTAACAGTTGTGACAACATCATAAAAGAATTGTATTGTATGACCTTATTTTATTTATTGACATGGAACTGTATAAGTACCACAATAACAGCACAGACATCCATTTGCACACAACTCTATATCTATAGCCTATATATATACATACAGTATTATTTATATGTATATATGTTATCCTGTCTATGTCTGCACTATTGTATTAAGTTTTATTTATTGCTTATATTTTGTACTGTTGTGTGAAATTACATTTTGCATTGCCTATAGGTATGTCTCTACTTTTTCAACACCTGTCACCAAGATAAATGTATTGTGTGTGCAATGTAAACATTCTTGGCAATAAAGCTCTTTTTGATTTTGCACAAGACGCAAAATTAATTACATTTTAAAGAATTTTTTTGCGTCCATTGTTGCTTTTTTTAAGACACTGTTCATTTTTACCAAATATCTGTATTCATGTTTTTGTCTGTCAAGATGATATACAGACAACTGAAGTTTTTTTTTAATTAAAATAATTGTCATTTAATATTTATTCATTCATTTTATTCTTCAATGTATTTTTTTTTATTTGTTTATTGTTATTTTAATTGTATGCACTCAAATAATTTCAGGAGAAATATGTATTATTGTTTGGAGAGAAAGATGCAGTCACTGCCACTCCTTTTCCAGAAAACATAACTGGGATGCTCTTACATAATGAAATAAGCCTATCTTCATTTTTTATTAATGTAATGTCGATTCTGAGCAAACTCATTTTTGTTTATTAAATGTAAATATATGAAGACAAAACTTTATTTTGATGTATTTAATATAGACTTGTTCTGTGACTATAGTAGTAGCCAATCAGGAGCAACTTTCAATTAATCTCTAACTGCATCATTGCATGTAGAGACGAATGTTGCTTCTGATTGGCTGGTGAACTGTGGTAGAAATGCAGTCCTGTTTTAATCTGTTACAACTATGATCAGGAAAGCATGGTTTATGCATTTATTCTTGGACTTTTTTTCTTCAGTGAAGTTTCATGGATATAAGTAAGTAAACTTGTATTTGCTTATTGTATTATAATTGTGTATTTTAAATAGCAATTGTTTTCAAGATAAGTGTTGTAGTATAACCAGCAGGAGGTAAGTGATGTGTGAAGTGCATTTGGTGAAAGTACAGTGGTTACAGTAAAGTTATTAACTTTTTCATAATAAATAATCATAGAAAATATGCCAAAGCAATTATTTTCAAAATGAATGTTGTAGTATAACCAACATAAGATCAGTGATGTGTGAAGTGATTTTGGTGAAAGTACAGTGTGTTACAGTAAAGTTATTAATTTTGTTTCATAATAAATAATCATAAAAAATATGCCAAAAATATATTTCAAAATAAGTGTTGTAGTAACCAGCATAAGATCAGTGATGAGTGAAGTGATTTTGGGGAAAGTACAGTGAGTTACAGTAAAGTTATTAATTTTTCATAATAAATAATCATAGAAAATATGCCAAAGCAATTATTTTAAAAATGAATGTTGTAGTATAACCAGCATTAGATCAGTGATGTGTGAAGTGATTTTGGTGAAAGTACAGTGTGTTACAGTAAAGTTATTAATTTTGTTTCATAATAAATAATCATAAAAAAGATTCCAAATAATTTATTTTCAAAATAAGTGTTGTAGTATAACCAGCATAAAATCAGTGATGTGTGAAGTGATTTTGGTGAAAGTACAGTTTGTTACAGTAAAGTTATTAATTTTGTTTCATAATAAATAATCATAAAAAATGCCAAAGCAATTATTTCCAAAATAAATGTTGTAGTACCAGCATAAGATCAGTGATGTGTGAAGTGATTTTGGTGAAAGTGCAGTGTGTTACAGTAAAGTTATTAACTTTGTTTCATAATAAATAATCATAAAAAATATGCCAAAGCAATTATTTTCAAAATGAATGTTGTAGTATAACCAACATAAGATCAGTGATGTGTGAAGTGATTTTGTGAAAGTACAGTGTGTTACAGTAAAGTTATTAATTTTGTTTCATAATAAATAATCATAAAAAATATGCCAAAGCAATTATTTTCAAAATGAATATTGTAGTATAACCAACATAAGATCAGTGATGTGTGAAGTGATTTTGGTGAAAGTACAGTGAGTTACAGTAAAGTTATTAACTTTTTTCATAATAAATAATCATAGAAAATATGCCAAAGCAATTATTTTAAAAATGAATGTTGTAGTATAACCAGCATTAGATCAGTGATGTGTGAAGTGATTTTGGTGAAAGTACAGTGTGTTACAGTAAAGTTATTAATTTTGTTTCATAATAAATAATCATAAAAACGATTCCAAATAATTTATTTTCAAAATAAGTGTTGTAGTATAACCAACATAAAATCAGTGATGTGTGAAGTGATTTTGGTGAAAGTACAGTTTGTTACAGTAAAGTTATTAATTTTGTTTCATAGTAAATAATCATAAAAAATATGCCAAAGCAATTATTTCCAAAATAAATGTTGTAGTATAACCAGCATAAGATCAGTGATGTGTGAAGTGATTTTGGTGAAAGTGCAGTGTGTTACAGTACAGTTATTAACTTTTTTCATATTAAATAATCATAAAAAATATGCCAAAGCATTATTTTTAAAATGAAGGTTGTAGTATAACCAACATAAGATCAGTGATGCGTGAAGTGATTTTGGTGAAAGTACAGTGTGTTTACAGTAAAGTATTACATTTGTTCATAATAATAATCATAGAAAACAGCCAAAGTTATTATTTTGTTTCATAATAATAATCATAAAAAATATGCCAAAAATTATTTTCAATAATGTTGTAGTTTAACCAGCATTAGATCAGTGATGTTGAAGTGATTTTGGTGAAAGTACGTGTTCAGTAAAGTTATTAATTTTCATATAAATAATCATAAAAAATATGCCAAAAATATATTTTCTAAAATAATAGTGTTGTAGTTTTAACCAGCATAAGATCAGTGATGTGTGAAGTGATTTTGGTGAAAGTACAGTGAGTTACAGTAAAGTTATTCACTTTTTTCATAATAAATAATCATAAAAAATATGCCAAAGCAATTATTTTCAAAATGAATGTTGTAGTATAACCAGCATTAGATCGGTGATGTGTGAAGTGATTTTGGTGAAAGTACAGTGTGTTACAGTAAAGTTATTAATTTTGTTTCATAATAAATAATCATAAAAAATATGCCAAAGCAATTATTTTCAAAATGAATGTTGTAGTATAACCAGCATAAGATCAGTGATGTGTGAAGTGATTTTGGTGAAAGTACAGTGTGTTACAGTAACGTTATTAATTTTGTTTCATAATAAATAATCATAAAAAATATGCCAAATAATTTATTTTCAAAATAAGTGTTGTAGTATAACCAGCAGGAGAGCACTGATGTGTGAATTGATTTTGGTGAAAGTACAGTGTGTTACAGTAAAGTTATTAATTTGGTTTCATAATAAATAATCATAAAAAATATGCCAAAGCAATTATTTTCAAAATAAGTGTTGTAGTATAACCAACAGGAGAGTAGTGATGTGTGAAGTGATTTTGGTGAAAGTACAGTGTGTTACAGTACAGTTATTAACTTTGATTTATAATAAATAATCATAATAAATATGCCAAAGTAATTATTTTCAAAATGAATGTTGTAGTATAACCAGCATAAGATCAGTGATGTGTGAAGTGATTTTGGTGAAAGTACAGTGTGTTACAGTACAGTTATTAACTTTGATTTATAATAAATAATCATAATAAATATGCCAAAGCAATTATTTTCAAAATGAATGTTGTAGTATAACCAGCATAAGATCAGTGATGTGTGAAGTGATTTTGGTGAAAGTACAGTGTGTTACAGTACAGTTATTAACTTTGTTTTATAATAAATAATTATAAAAAATATGCCAAAGAAATTGTTTTTAAAATAAGTGTTGTAGTATAACCAACAGGAGAGCAGTGATGTGTGAAGTGATTTTGGTGAAAGTACAGTGTGTTACAGTAAAGTTATTAATTTTGTTTCATAATAAACATTATAAAAAATGTGCCAAAGCAATTACTTTCAAAATGAGTGTTGTAGTATAACCAGCAGTAGAGCAGTGATGTGTGAAGTGAATTTGGTGAAAGTACAGTGTGTTACAGTACAGTTATTAACTTTGATTTATAATAAATAATCATAAAAAATATGCCAAAGCAATTATTTTTAAAATGAATGTTGTAGTATAACCAACATAAGATCAGTGATGTGTGAAGTGATTTTGGTGAAAGTACAGTGTGTTACAGTACAGTTATTAACTTTGTTTCATAATAAATAATCATAAAAAATATGCCAAAGCAATTATTTTCAAAATGAATGTTGTAGTATAACCAGCATAAGATCAGTGATGTGTGAAGTGATTTTGGTGAAAGTGCAGTGTGTTACAGTACAGTTATTAACTTTTTTCATATTAAATAATCATAAAAAATATGCCAAAGCAATTATTTTTAAAATGAATGTTGTAGTATAACCAACATAAGATCAGTGATGTGTGAAGTGATTTTGGTGAAAGTACAGTGAGTTACAGTAAAGTTATTAACTTTTTTCATAATAAATAATCATAAAAAATATGCCAAAGCAATTATTTTCAAAATGAATGTTGTAGTATAACCAGCATTAGATCGGTGATGTGTGAAGTGATTTTGGTGAAAGTACAGTGTGTTACAGTAAAGTTATTAATTTTGTTTCATAATAAATAATCATAAAAAATATGCCAAAGCAATTATTTTCAAAATGAATGTTGTAGTATAACCAGCATAAGATCAGTGATGTGTGAAGTGATTTTGGTGAAAGTACAGTGTGTTACAGTAACGTTATTAATTTTGTTTCATAAATAAATAATCATAAAAAATATGCCAAATAATTTATTTTCAAAATAAGTGTTGTAGTATAACCCGCAGGAGAGCACTGATGTGTGAATTGATTTTGGTGAAAGTACAGTGTGTTACAGTAAAGTTATTAATTTGGTTTCATAATAAATAATCATAAAAAATATGCCAAAGCAATTATTTTCAAAATAAGTGTTGTAGTATAACCGACAGGAGAGTAGTGATGTGTGAAGTGATTTTGGTGAAAGTACAGTGTGTTACAGTACAGTTATTAACTTTGATTTATAATAAATAATCATAATAAATATGCCAAAGTAATTATTTTCAAAATGAATGTTGTAGTATAACCAGCATAAGATCAGTGATGTGTGAAGTGATTTTGGTGAAAGTACAGTGTGTTACAGTACAGTTATTAACTTTGATTTATAATAAATAATCATAATAAATATGCCAAAGCAATTATTTTCAAAATGAATGTTGTAGTATAACCAGCATAAGATCAGTGATGTGTGAAGTGATTTTGGTGAAAGTACAGTGTGTTACAGTACAGTTATTAACTTTGTTTTATAATAAATAATTATAAAAAATATGCCAAAGAAATTGTTTTTAAAATAAGTGTTGTAGTATAACCAACAGGAGAGCAGTGATGTGTGAAGTGATTTTGGTGAAAGTACAGTGTGTTACAGTAAAGTTATTAATTTTGTTTCATAATAAATAATTATAAAAAATATGACAAAGCAATTACTTTCAAAATGAGTGTTGTAGTATAACCAGCAGTAGAGCAGTGATGTGTGAAGTGAATTTGGTGAAAGTACAGTGTGTTACAGTACAGTTATTAACTTTGATTTATAATAAATAATCATAAAAAATATGCCAAAGCAATTATTTTTAAAATGAATGTTGTAGTATAACCAACATAAGATCAGTGATGTGTGAAGTGATTTTGGTGAAAGTACAGTGTGTTACAGTACAGTTATTAACTTTGTTTCATAATAAATAATCATAAAAAATATGCCAAAGCAATTATTTTCAAAATGAATGTTGTAGTATAACCAGCATAAGATCAGTGATGTGTGAAGTGATTTTGGTGAAAGTGCAGTGTGTTACAGTACAGTTATTAACTTTTTTCATATTAAATAATCATAAAAAATATGCCAAAGCAATTATTTTTAAAATGAATGTTGTAGTATAACCAACATAAGATCAGTGATGTGTGAAGTGATTTTGGTGAAAGTACAGTGAGTTACAGTAAAGTTATTAACTTTTTTCATAATAAATAATCATAAAAAATATGCCAAAGCAATTATTTTCAAAATGAATGTTGTAGTATAACCAGCATTAGATCGGTGATGTGTGAAGTGATTTTGGTGAAAGTACAGTGTGTTACAGTAAAGTTATTAATTTTGTTTCATAATAAATAATCATAAAAAATATGCCAAAGCAATTATTTTCAAAATGAATGTTGTAGTATAACCAGCATAAGATCAGTGATGTGTGAAGTGATTTTGGTGAAAGTACAGTGTGTTACAGTAACGTTATTAATTTTGTTTCATAATAAATAATCATAAAAAATATGCCAAATAATTTATTTTCAAAATAAGTGTTGTAGTATAACCAGCAGGAGAGCACTGATGTGTGAATTGATTTTGGTGAAAGTACAGTGTGTTACAGTAAAGTTATTAATTTGGTTTCATAATAAATAATCATAAAAAATATGCCAAAGCAATTATTTTCAAAATAAGTGTTGTAGTATAACCAACAGGAGAGTAGTGATGTGTGAAGTGATTTTGGTGAAAGTACAGTGTGTTACAGTACAGTTATTAACTTTGATTTATAATAAATAATCATAATAAATATGCCAAAGTAATTATTTTCAAAATGAATGTTGTAGTATAACCAGCATAAGATCAGTGATGTGTGAAGTGATTTTGGTGAAAGTACAGTGTGTTACAGTACAGTTATTAACTTTGATTTATAATAAATAATCATAATAAATATGCCAAAGCAATTATTTTCAAAATGAATGTTGTAGTATAACCAGCATAAGATCAGTGATGTGTGAAGTGATTTTGGTGAAAGTACAGTGTGTTACAGTACAGTTATTAACTTTGTTTTATAATAAATAATTATAAAAAATATGCCAAAGAAATTGTTTTTAAAATAAGTGTTGTAGTATAACCAACAGGAGAGCAGTGATGTGTGAAGTGATTTTGGTGAAAGTACAGTGTGTTACAGTAAAGTTATTAATTTTGTTTCATAATAAATAATTATAAAAAATATGACAAAGCAATTACTTTCAAAATGAGTGTTGTAGTATAACCAGCAGTAGAGCAGTGATGTGTGAAGTGAATTTGGTGAAAGTACAGTGTGTTACAGTACAGTTATTAATTTGGTTTCATAATAAATAATCATAGAAAATATGCCAAAGCAATCATTTTCAAAATAAGTGTTGTAGTATAACCAACAGGAGAACAGTGATGTGTGAAGTGATTTTGGTGAAAGTACAGTGTGTTACAGTAAAGTTATTAATTTTGTTTCATAATAAATAATCATAAAAAATATGCCAAAGCAATCATTTTCAAAATAAGTGTTGTAGTATAACCAACAGGAGAGCAGTGATGTGTGAAGTGATTTTGGTGAAAGTACAGTGTGTTACAGTAAAGTTATTAATTTTGTTTCATAATAAATAATCATAAAAAATATGCCAAAGCAATTATTTTCAAAATAAGTGTTGTAGTATAAACAGCATAAGAGCAGTGATGTGTGAAGTGAATTTGGTGAAATTACAGTGTGTTACAGTAAAGTTATTAATTTGGTTTCATAATAAATAATCATAAAAAATATGCCAAAGCAATCATTTTCAAAATAATTGTTGTAGTATAACCAACAGGAGAGCAGTGATGTGTGAAGTGATTTTGGTGAAAGTACAGTGTGTTACAGTAAAGTTATTAATTTTGTTTCATAATAAATAATCATAAAAAATATGCCAAAGCAATTATTTTCAAAATAAGTGTTGTAGTATAAACAGCATAAGAGCAGTGATGTGTGAAGTGAATTTGGTGAAATTACAGTGTGTTACAGTAAAGTTATTAATTTGGTTTCATAATAAATAATCATAAAAAATATGCCAAAGCAATCATTTTCAAAATAAGTGTTGTAGTATAACCAACAGGAGAGCAGTGATGTGTGAAGTGATTTTGGTGAAAGTACAGTGTGTTACAGTAAAGTTATTAATTTTGTTTCATAATAAATAATCATAAAAAATATGCCAAATAATATATTTTCAAAATAAGTGTTGTAGTATAACCAGCAGTAGAGCAGTGATGTGTGAAGTGAATTTGGTGAAAGTACAGTGTGTTACAGTACAGTTATTAATTTGGTTTCATAATAAATAATCATATAAAATATGCCAAAGCAATCATTTTCAAAATAAGTGTTGTAGTATAACCAACAGGAGAGCAGTGATGTGTGAAGTGATTTTGGTGAAAGTACAGTGTGTTACAGTAAAGTTATTAATTTTGTTTCATAATAAATAATCATAAAAAATATGCCAAATAATATATTTTCAAAATAAGTGTTGTAGTATAACCAGCATAAGATCAGTGATGTGTGAAGTGATTTTGGTGAAAGTACAGTGAGTTACAGTAAAGTTATTAACTTTGTTTCATAATAAATAATCATAAAAAATATGCCAAAGCAATTATTTACAAAATGAATGTTGTAGTATAACCAGCATAAGATCAGTGATGTGTGACGTGATTTTGGTGAAAGTACAGTGGGTTACAGTACAGTTATTAAATTTGTTTTATAATAAATAATCATAAAAAATATGCCAAAGCAATTATTTTCAAAATAAGTATTGTAGTATAAACAGCATAAGAGCAGTGATGTGTGAAGTGAATTTGGTTAAATTACAGTGTGTTTTTGTAAAGTTATTAATTTTGTTTCATAATAAATAATCATAAAAAATATGCAAAATAACATATTTTCAAAATAAGTGTTGTAGTATAACCAGCAGGAGAGCACTGATGTGTGAAGTGATTTTGGTGAAAGTACAGTGAGTTACAGTAAAGTTATTAACTTTGTTTCATAATAAATAATCATAAAAAATATGCCAAAGCAATTATTTTCAAAATAAGTATTGTAGTATAACCAGCAGGAGAGCACTGATGTGTGACGTGATTTTGGTGAAAGTACAGTGGGTTACAGTACAGTTATTAACTTTGATTTATAATAAATAATCATAAAAAATATGGCAAAGCAATTATTTTCAAAATTAATGTTGTAGTATAACCAGCAGGAGAGCAGTGATGTGTGAAGTGATTTTGGTGAATGTACAGTGTGTTACAGTACAGTTATTAACTTTGTTTTATAATAAATAATTATAAAAAATATGCCAAAGAAATTGTTTTTAAAATAAGTGTTGTAGTATAACCAGCAGGAGAGCACCGATGTGTGAAGTGATTTTGGTGAAATTACAGTGAGTTACAGTAAAGTTATTAATTTTGTTCATAATAAATAATCATAAAAAATATGCCAAAGCAATTATTTTCAAAATGAATGTTGTAGTATAACCAGCATAAGATCAGTGATGTGTGAAGTGAATTTGGTGAAAATACAGTGTGTTACAGTAAAGTTATTACCTATTATGTCCAATAACAGTGAAGTTAATAACTATTTTTCATAATAAAGGTTCATAAAAAATATGCCAAAGCAATTATTTTCTAAATGAATGTTGTAGTATAACCAGCATAGATCAGTGATGTATGAAGTGATGTTGGTGAAAGTACAGTGTGTTACAGTAAAGTTATTATTATATT